>CM057157.1:18650753-18661575 GCA_029962745.1 Echinometra lucunter
CCTCCTTCTCATAATTTTTTTTCAACATCATCACCACCACTATCATCATCATCATCAATTTACTACTGCCCTAATCCAGATGAACCCCTCACCTGCAAACTCTCCCTCCATCAGATGCAATGTAGACACACCTCTGAGCATGATTTGGACAGATGGAGACAAACTCACTGATGTACCCCGCCCTCCTCACCAGACGGAAAGTCCTCATCAACCTTTCGTGCTCTCTGACCACACCCAGTATGTTACCTGTCAAACATAAAGCAACAAAAAAAAAGCAGTAAAAATGTCATAGCCGCATGATGTTGTGATGGTCAAGAAGACCCCAAAATATTTTTGCAGTGTAAAATTATTTCCAAATGACAGAGTAACTGAAAACAAAGTTATTGCAGAGAGAGAGAGAGAGAGAGAGAGAGTCCACAAATGGCAAGAGAGGGCATATAAAAAGCTGCACCAAACAAAGGACCCTATGCATACTCAGTGACCTTTGTTTACTAATAGATATTAATAACTATGATAATAATATTAAAAAATCATTCTGGATGGAGAGAGAAAAATGCAGATAAAAAGCCTTATCTAAGGACAAACTCACCAGGCAAAGATCAGCATCCTCAATCTTTTGATTAATAATATTAATGATATTCCGTTCTTGTATAGCGTATATCACGTTATTATCTAACGTCTCTATACGCTTCCAAAGTCAAGTGAACCACTACATCGTCATATTTCCATTACAAATCTGTCATGAACATAATGCACACAAGATTTATTTTGTTGTGGCGTTTCCTATTTCCATTCTTATAGCTAATTACAATGTACAAGCTTTAGTGTTGAGCCCTGCCTTACCATTGAGAAAGACAACATAGACATCTTTCATGCTAAGCTCCTCCCCTGACATCAGATGCACAGGCTCCACCCCCAAGTTAAACGCCAGTCTGACAATGGGGGCCTCCTCCATGTCCGTCGTGATATGTGTCATGAGGGCAAGATTCTTGATCAATCCACACCCCTGTGAATGACGGAAATGACAAAGACAGGAAAAAAAGAAAGAGATAATCTATCAACCGCGAATAAATGCCAAACTAAACACAAAAATAAAAGATAAAAGATATTGAGTATTTATCAATAAAATCAAATAAATGACAGTATGATTAGGATAATCCATGGCTTTGATTACACTGCAGTGCATACTTACTACAAAAAGACAATAAAACAAATCATTACTCAATCTTATCTTGCATAAATTTCACTGAACCATACAGTTTGTATTCATAAATATTTTCAAGAGTCACATGATTTATAATTCAATTAGCTCATTGGCAGATTATGCCTAAAACATCTTCTATGGGAACAAACTCATCCACTGTAGCACCCGACATTGATTTACCAATTCCAGTAAGCTTTGAAATTTCAATCTGTCTTTCATATTTTTGTTTTCCATTTATGCAAGGGAATATAATGTTAGTGAACTGTTCTAACAGAGACTGGTTATCATTTCTCTTACCTCTCCTTCTGGGGTATCTGATGGGCACAGCATACCCCACTGAGATGGCTGAAGGGAACGGGGACCACTCACTTTCCTAGTCTTCTCAAACTGGAGAAAGAAAAATTATTGAGACAGCACACATTATCATAAGTCTCAAAATTCCTCATCTCTAAAATGCCAGTGAAGTAGTAAAATCTTTCACTCATCATGTATTTGTTTCAGAAAAAAATACTCTGCAGTGCTTCTTTTAGGTACAGCCTTCATCTTGACATATTCCGTACAACTTACATTATTCAAGAATAAGATTTTAAGTAACATTTATTGTTTTTCTTTTCATAAATTAGAATCACTGGAAGCAAAGTCTTCAATGCATTCATTATTCTAGTTTCAGAAAGAAATAAGCTATCATTTCTAAATGGCGATACATTTCTTCCTCAGTAAAGTAAGAGCCGACGCTTTTGCCATTGCCAAGCTTCTGCCATTGGAGGAGTCAACGTAATGGTTCATGTCAGTATCACAGACCCTACCTACTTGTCATCATGCCAAGACATGAGATGTACATGTAGGAGAGTCTAGAAAGATGTCATTGCCATTGTCATTGTACTTAACCTTGTAAATGTCATTGACACATCATTGACCTTGTGGATGTCATTGACCTTACCTGACTGGATATTCTTGTCATCATGCCAAGACATGAGATGTACGAGAGTCGTGACAGAACCTGCGTCACACCAGCCCTCTCCATCTTGAAACGTTTGACAGACCAGTTACCCTACAGAGAAAGCAAATGGAAGATTCATGTTTCTTTCAATGTCACTAGAAAGAAAGGTATTAAAATATTTATCTCTCCTTCATTTTGAATAAAAAAGCATATGTGGGCATACTGAATTAGCGTCACTTATGCAGAAAAACCTCTTTCAGGAAATATGCGGTTGAGCATCTAAAAATGCTGTAGCAAAACAACTACCCGTTTAGATGTACATGAATGGTAAGAGGGGTGAAACAAGTCACGACATTCAACAAAGGCCCCTACACACTCACTTGTTTATATGATATGCAATACAGACATGTGGAGCACATGTGAAGCACAATATGTTTTCAACAACTTATTTTGCCAATGCAGTTTTTTTTCTTCCTTGCTTTTAAAGAGTGGTTTATTGTTGCAATGTGGGCACTAGACTTACGCAACCATTACCACAAGATACAGGAAAGTAGAAATAATCTAATAAAGGCCAAACTGTTGACCCCCAGTTTGGAGGGGAAAATGAATGAAAAAAAGGGGGAGAGGTAGACCAAGAACTGGGATGGCGTCTGAACTGAAAGGGGACTTACTTATGGCATGATGAAGAGGAAAGAGGAAGCTAGAGAGGCATGGAGAAGGAACTGACAATTTGATTCTGGTGTGTGGACTTGCCCCACTGATAGAACACTTGAAGAGAGAGAGAGAGAGAGAGAGAGAGAGAAGTTGACCCCTAATTAGACCTGTCTACTAATTTCATGCATAGTTGTTGAACAAAAGTTTCCCTTGACAACTAAGAAGCTTGCCTGAGGCTTGCTTGGGATAGCAACAACTGATGTATGCAAACTGGATTCCATCAATTCAGATGTCATTATGCTTAACAGGTGAACTGAATAGTCAGAAGCCAAGGGTTCTGGACGGAAACATGCATCACTTTGAATACATTAGTAAACTGGTCTATTGAAAAGGAGGTTCACTTCTACAGATTTTTTATTACCGTGGAAATGGCTGTGATGAGGCCATTAGTTATCTGGTCTTGCCTCATGTACTTGACGATGTCAAACTGCGCTGCTCTGGGCCTGGGGATGTTCTGATCGGCGTACTTTTTGAGTTCAGAGTTGAACTTCTTGAAGAGATCCTCAAAGAGAAGAGCGATCAGCTAAGAATATAGAAAATATGCAACAGAAGAAGAGAGTGATGACAGCAATGGTAACTATTATGCATATGATTCGGCAAGCTGTAACCCAGAGTACCATCAAAACCCCGGGGACTGGCGTTGTGTAGCGCTATCTCCCATCCATCAGAATCCAGTTATGCAATGTTTTGTCAGGCGACTCTTATGTCAGGAGCAGCGACTGATTTTCCTTCTTTTAGGACAATGTATGACAATTTTTTTTTCTTAAATTCATCACAATCTTCTTGAATAAACATTAAAATGTTACAAAACTCCTTTATTTTCTGTAAATTGAGAGCCGAGACTGCCCCATGCTTTACACACACTGTATGTGCAACAAAAGTCTTTTGTGTTAGTGCACTTTTCATGCTGCTACGTCGAGCAAAGCCAATAAAGATTAAAGCACGAATTTGTAAAAAAAATGTTGCTCTTACCTGGCCTGCCAGCTCCAATCTCTTGTTACCATAGTAATCTCTATCATCTACTTTGACCGCATCTCCTTGAGCTTCAATCACTCTACGAACCATCAAGGCCAGATAGATGCTCTTGGCTCGGAAATTGAATTGGACAACCTGTTGGTTAAGAGTAAAATCAGAGAATTAGTTTGAATCTTCTATCACTCTATCACTCAACAAAACATCAAGGCAAGATAGATACTCTTGGCTCGGAAATTGAACTGGACAACCTGTTGGTTTAGGAGTAGAGTCAGAGAATTCATTAGTAGCTATTGCAGAAAATGCAATATGTCCTGCATCTTGTTACCCTTTTCACATTTATCAATTACAATGCACAACCGCATCTTCTTAAGCTTCCATCACTCTATCACTTTATGAACCATCAAGACCAGAAAGATGCTCTTGGCTCAGAACTTAAACTGGACAACCTGTTTGTTCAGGAGAACAACATACGGATCACTGGAAGGATTTCATGAAAGCACAAGGGATATCTATGGCATCTAAAATAAAGTAAAGGTCTAGACATTACTGACAAGTATACTGGCAAGGATGGATTATTTCATAAAAATTGTTACAGGAAAACTGCTTAAAGTGAATACACAATGGTAAAATATTTTTTGATATGTGATCAAGAATAGAATTCTAAGAAGAATAACATTAAAATTTTGATGATTTTTCAATCGAAATCAATGCATTTTGGCTAATTTTCTCATGAAAAATCAAGAGTTGACCCCAAAATTTGAGTATGAGGTATGACGTCAAAGTGGGTCCCCAGCTTCGCGCATTGCAGTTGTGCTGCGCGCTAGACTGTACAATATGTATTATACCTTGCGCGCATTTTGCTAGAATTACGCAACAAGGTACACACTATGACATCATTTTGACGTCAAAGTGGGTACCCAGTTGAAATTGGGTCACAGCTGAGGGGTCAAAAATATCCCGAAATCATACCACATTTGGGGGTTTCCTTGGCAACACGACTTTTTAAAAAACTTTAGGCAGATGATTTTCTGCTGATAAAATCATGCTCTTTTAAATGAACTAACATTGTTTCAGCATTGGGTACCCCCTTTAATTCTCCTTCTAAGGCCGCTTATCAAAAGTCTTGTCCAGGTCTTTGATCGTCCTCTCCACGACTGTTCTTTTACATCAGCTTTCCCAATCAACCGTTGTTTTGTCTAAGGACAAACGGGAGAATCGGAGGGGGAAAGATGCTGAGTGGGAAAGACGCTGAAGGCTGCATTCCAAATTGGCTCTGACTTTTGATAAGGTACCTACAGGATTCCACAAAAAAATGGAAGCGTTTAGCACGACCCTTGTCTACGGAGTTACTCACAGGTATATGGGAAAGGATGGTAGTGGCTAGTAGTTCTCTTGCTTCATCAACTTTGGACTTCTTAGAGCCTCCTCCCCACATCCTCCTCTGACGAACTTTGCTCCCCATGTACTTCAGAGCCTACATAGGGCAAAGATCATTGGGAAATCAAAACAAAAAATTGTCATATCTTCAAGCATTCCTTCTGCTTTTTACCCTACTCTCTCTCCATCCCCGTTTCTCTCTCTTCTTAATATACATTATGTACCTTTTTTCCACTTTACTTTTAAGTTTATTCCTATTTTGCTCCCTTCCTCCCTCCACCTCAATATCTTTCTCTCTCTCTCTTTCACTCACTCTCTCCCCTCTCCCTTAACTCTATTTTTTTCTCTATCTCTGCCTACCTATCTTGCTGCACCATGTCTGTCATTACCTGTCACTTCACCTCTCTCTTTCTTGGTCTGTCTTTCTTCTTTTCCCTTCCTCTTTTCAATCCCTAATTCTCTTCACTATCTGTCTTTATTCCCCCCCCCCCACCTCTCAATGTAACCACATACCTGTAGTTGCGTGTAGACTTGTAGTCTATGGCATTCTTCGAGGTCTGAAGCAAAGCTGACCGTTCCTTAACTAAACAATGCGTACATGCATGTCTGTCCCTCTCTGTCATTTTGGTATTCTCTTTCTTCTTCTCCCTTTCTTCTTCTCTATTTCTCCTTTCCAATCTCTATCTCTCTTCATTATCTTCATTATTGCCCCATGAAAAATCTGCACGTTAAGCCAGACATAAAGCCTCATCCCAAACCTAACACTAACCTCACATTAATCTGAACAAAAAAAAAAAACGTATAACAACCCCAACCCTAACTGCATATCTTTGGAGAAATTAAGACAGGAGCAATTGTCACAGAAACAAATGTTGTGTCACCCATACACCACATACCTGCAGTTGTGTATAGACCTGTAGTCTATGGCATTCTTCTAGATTTGAAGCAAAGCTGACCATCGTAGATTCCTCTGTCCCGATGGTCTGGACAATCTCCTGGTCACTCTCCATCCCCATCGCTTTGAAGACCACCACAATGGGAATATCCTGGAGGTAAACAAACAAACAAACAAATAAATAAACGAACAATAGCATCCGTAAACAAAAAATACAAATAAACAGAAACTGGTTATAAAGACCACCACAACGGGAATGTCCTAGAAGTATACAAACAAACAAACAAACAAACAAATTATAGACAATGGGATAAATAGCTTCAAAGACCACAATGGGAATGTCCTGGAGGTAAACATATTAAAACAAACAAACAAACAAACAAACAAAAACAGACAGTTGGATTAATGAACACAGAGTTGATCTTCACTTTGGATGGGGCATATTATTCAATGAATAAAGAAACAAGTATTTACATTAGTAGTAACAAGGTAATTGCTACTACAGGAAGGTCCCTAGAAAAATACAGACTAACACTAAAAATAAAGCTTTGATGATTCATTCTAATGGAAAATTTATCAATGATGAACAAACAAGACTTCATAGGAAACAAGAAGCATGGTCTTGATAGACTCATTACGAGAATCTCTCGTTTAAAATATACCCCACCACTATTACACGGGAACCTATGTATTTCAGATGGGGTATACCAACCCCGATTTTGAAATCCTTGTTTAAAGCCTTATCAGTGCCTTGCATCTTCGCACGAGAGGTGGTGGTTTTTCATTACATCTGCACTCCTCATCATCTTACATAATAGTGTAAACAGACTCTTACCACAGTACTGCTTGAAAGGAAATGAGAAGTATGAAATAGATATTTCACTTTTTTAAGATATCACCTGGTCCAAAAGTCACTCAGATGAAAACCAAAAATAAACTTCGAACGAAGCAAAATGATCCAGAATTGGCGATTAACATTTTTAACTAGCCCATCGCGCCGCAATATCGTAGCACTGGGCATCATAAAAGTAAGTTTCTCTTTCTCCCTTCCTCTCTCTCTCTCTATCACCCTGTCAAGGTCGCTTCTCTGGCAGGAGATACGCTGCTCAGTACTTTTGTTTATTTAGGCTTACTGCAATCTCAGGTGTCTAGAAGTTGCGAAAGTCAAATCGGGGTTTCAGTTTTAAACAACGGGTTTCGTCATGAAATGTCTTTATCAAAAATCATTTGCATGCAGACTACAAAACACTTTTCACAGGAAAATAAGATTGTCTTTTCAGACAGGTGATCTGTTTAAAACAAAGTAAACATAGTCAAACTAGTAATACTTATCTAAAAATGACTCAATTGAAAGAGGAAAAAGTTTCTTTGACTGACAGCTGGTAAATTCTAGACAGGCTGTACGATACAGAGCGCATTACTTCTTATTCATACAAAAAGGAAAAATAAATCTTTACCTCGGTGAAGGTATTGTGCTTCAGGTAATGCTTGCCCTTCTTGACGATTACTACAGTCCTGCTTTTCCTTTCGTGAGTGGAACTAAGAATGAAAGAATAAAAAGAGACCACACATTGCAATCCTTTTGTACAATTTTGACAATAGACATAAAGAGATATATGAAATACAGTGCTAACTCTAACAATTGTAAAAAAGAAAATGCTACAAGCATTTGTAACAATGCTCCCAAAAATTCTTTCTCTGGTTCTTATTATCATTATTCTTGTGCAATAATAATCTAAATTTGTTTCCAGAGGTGACCACTCTGTGCCAATTATACAATAATAACTACCCCCCCCCCCCTTTCGTGAGTGGAACTAAGAATGAAAGAATAAAAAGAGACCACACATTGCAATCCTTTTGTACAATTTTGACAATAGACATAAAGAGATATATGAAATACAGTGCTAACTCTAACAATTGTAAAAAAGAAAATGCTACAAGCATTTGTAACAATGCTCCCAAAAATTCTTTCTTTGGTTCTTATTATCATTATTCTCGTGCAATAATAATCTAAATTTGTTTCCAGAGGTGACCACTCTGTGCCAATTATACAATAATAACTACCCCCCCCAACCCCCCCCCCACCCCCCCCCCCCCCCCCCCCCCCGGCCTCCACAGTAGTGCTAAAGAAAATATGGATTAAGAAAATTGTCTTTTTCTAACATCTTATCAGAATCAGAAAATAACTACCTGGTACTCAATTAGTTAAAAGAAAAAGGGGTCATTTTTTAGCTATACCAACTCCACATACAAAACCCCTACCTGGTTACATTGCAAAACACAAATCCTGTCCAATTCATCTCTAAAATCATTATATTTTGGAGAGCCAGTGCTACATACAAATTATTACATTGCAAAATGCTTGGGCATTCTTTTATCACATGAAAAAGGGGTTATCATTCATAATAGCAATTCTACAAACAAAACCCTACCTGGTTACATTACAAGAAACATTACTGCTTGGGCATTCTTTTATCACATGAAAAAGGGGCTATCATTCATTAATAGCAATTCCACAAACGAAACCCTACCTGGTTACATTACAAGAAACATTACTGCTTGGGCATTCTTTTATCACGTGAAAACGGGGTCATCAGTCATAATAGCAATTCTACAAATAAAACCCTACCTTGTTACATTACAAGAAACGATGCCTTTCCGATCCACCTCCACAATCATTCTATTCTTGGAGAGCTGTTCTTGGATTAGGATGACCTTCTCTGTTCCTCTCACAATGAAATAGCCACCGGGGTCAAGGGGGCACTCGTTGAGCTTGGCAAGCTCTGCAGGAGACTTGCCTGTCAGCACGCAGTTGGAGCTTCGCAACATGATGGGCATCCTTGAAAAACAGATATAAGAAGTAAAAGTAAAGGCGTGAACCAGATTCTGAAGTAGCCCCTGGCGCCATGAGGTACCGTGGAGCTTGGCGAGCTCCGTAGGAGACTTTCCAGTCAGCACGCGGTTGAAACTTTGCAGCATGATGGGAATTCTTGAAAAACAAACAGTTGAAGCAATGAATACCTTACAAGCAAAAACCAATGCAGTGTTTTAGAATGTCTTTTTATGTTTTTAAAGAAAAACTATAAAATGATTTTGCTTAGTCAGTTGAAAGAAAGAAAGAAAATTTTTTAGAGCGTGTATTAAAACATCTGCCATGGGACTATTACTTAGTACATTGATTGTACTGGGTGCTGTTTCAGGACAAAGAATGAGGCCCAGGTGTAGAAAGGGTGGCGCTGAACTGAAGTCCCCAGTTTTCCGCGATACGGAAAAATGGAAAAATTGCACGCAATACGGGAAGAACACGGAATTTCATGGAAAACACGATTTTTCAGGCCAGAAAAATTTGAATTACGCAAAATACGGTGAAAATCATGAAAAAAAGCAAAATACAATAAAACAAAAAAGTGCATCAGCGAAAATCATGAAAAAAAAGAAAATCAATAAAACAAAACCGTGCATCAGCGGACCTGTTGAGCATAATTTGACTGCAGTATTACATGCATTTTTCATAGACCCCAGGCCAAGTTATGTCACGCATAGTATTCAACAGATCAAGTATCAGTAGCTCTATTCATCATGATTTATATGGTGTGCAGGTACAGTATGTATCACTATGAATATGGCGGACAAAGAAAGCGGACAAAATAAACAACCTCTCTTTCTACCTTCACAATGGTTCTGGTAGTCAAAAGAACATCCCTTCACAGCTATTATGTTTAATCATGTAGTTCCAGGTGAATATGCATGTGACACCTGCTCCACATATTTCAGACAACAGCAGTGAAGGGATGTTCTTTTGACTACCAGAACCATTGTGAAGGGTAGAATGAGAGGTTGTTTATTTTGTCCGCTTTATTTGTCCGTCATGTTCATAGTGTATTCACACTGCACACACAATTCTGATGAAAATTGTATATGTAAAGTGCACACTTGTTCTTGGTTTACCAGTGGAAGGCAATTTTCTAACTTTTAACAACACTGCCCTACTTTGACGAAAGGAAGCAAGTGACAAAAGTGACATTTCCTCTAAAAGAGCAAAATATATCATCCACTGATGTCAATGGGAGACTGTGATGTCTTTTCTAACATATCTCTTAGCATGATGAGTTTTTTCATGCATGAACTTTGGCCCAGAGGAAGAGCACACTATGTAAAATATGAAAATATAAAAAAACTCAAATTTGGTCGATATGTCACTTGCTTCGTTTTGTCAAAGTAGGGCAGAATATGGACCACTTCAATCTGAACCTGATTAATTGGATAAATCCAAATCTTACCTTCCTATTGGTAGGTTATTTCTAATGACCCTCTGCTGCCCTCTAGTGTACTCGATGTCGACAGTGATGGGGGCGGAGTAGGTCATGTCACGCAGACGACACTCATGGGGCGAGGTAGGTTTGGTGATGTTGAAACTCTCCTCGACATCAGGGCTTCCAACATATATGTTCAGGTACCTTAGTGGAAAAAAACATGGAAATAGGGCGAAACGTCAACAGGTAAAAAATATATTTGTGATCTTGCAGATTCATCATTATTGTAAATGATGGTACAAGGTTAGATAGGTAACTCAACAACAGGGCCCCCAGGCTCCCAACAGGTAAAAAAATTTTAAAAATTTTCCCAGGGCTACTTTTTGAGCCCAGCCAACCCCAATTTTCTACACTGTATTACATTTCACATTGGACCCTATGAGAATTTTGGGGGCTCTTTTCAA
>CM057157.1:18662075-18706075 GCA_029962745.1 Echinometra lucunter
TCTTCTTCTTTTTTGTTTTTGCTTCTTTTTTTTTTCTTTCTTTCCTTCTTTCTTTGCTGTCAACTGTTGTTTTTTGTTTGTATTTTGTCATCTTTTTCTTCAAAGATGATATGATCCAATGACTCCACTCTCACAAAACCATAATGTGGGGCTTTTTCAATTTCGGCAAAACTTGACCTTAGTTACCTAGCCTTTTTAATAGTTGAATATTCACTGATATAAAAATGAATCCAACTTGATAGAATTCTTGGAAAATACTCTATTTAACCTAACTGTTGACAACACTTACTTTTTGTTTTATGTGTCATTGACCCTTCTTTAATTTGGTTCTCAATCACCTTGTCCTTTGAGCAAGTGAAAATTTGCTGTTTTGGGCTGTCATTCTTACTAAGTTACTTTTTGACAGCTTATGTACAAGTACATCCCGTGGTCTATATCATAGAGAAGGCACACTTGCCATTTTTGACAATTTTTTCTTTGGTACACACCTGCAACGAATGTTACAAATGACTATTACACTATTCTTTCCCTTTCTGTTTTTTCAGGTTAACAAAGTTTAAAGTAATTTCATCCCAAACTTTGATTCACCTGTCATCGCCATGGCAGAAGAAGAGGAGGGCCTTTTGTCGATGACATCATCAATGACATCATCAGCAAATCTGACTGTGAACCCCTTTGAGACGGCTAGCCTGGACAGCATGCATCTCCCTGCCTTCAGCCCATCCGTGTTCAAGCCCAGTCAGGACACACCCTGTAGCACAAAGGTGATTTTGTATAGAAAATACTAGATGTGTTCAGACCCAGTTATTAAACCCTGTCAGGACACACACCCTGTAGCTTGACGGCAATTTCTCATAGAAAAATTTGGGGATGCATTCAAATGTTGGATCAACTTTTGAAATGACATCCATGTTATGAAACAATTTGGGTATATAAGCATAAGGTTAGATCATGAAAAATTGGAAACCGCAGATATTTTTGCTTCAAATGTTGAATAAAGTGGAGTGGGTCAACAACTTAAAGCAAGACTTAAGGAGTTGTTACTATTGTGACACCCCCTAAAACAAAAAGACATAACTGCCCCCCCCCCTGTAAATTTTCAAATATTAACCCCTTGAATGCTACGCCTCACATAACTCTGGCAGGGATCTGTTGAAAATGCGTGCCATACCTAATTCACATCTTGCTTAACAGGTTAACCTTGTGACCTTGTGTAAGCAAACGGATCTCTTTGAATGGAAGTTAATTTTGATTGTTGTCTGAAGTCTACACCATGCTAGGATCGTTGATGGAATGTCAGATCACTAGCTGTTGTTAAGGTGAAAGTAGGGTTTTGACATGGTTATGTTGAAGTTGGCATTTTACAGAAATAGCAACTTTGAGCTGTATGTTTTTAAAGATATTTTTCACAGGGAAAATAATCTATAGAGATTAATAAAATTACTCTCTATGTTTCCTCCTTTCTGTCACAGCTAATCTTTAAAAATATATTAAGATTAAGAAAAATATTAGGTACCCTTTGTAAATGTTCTACAAGGATGTGAAATATTTTATTCATTTAAAGAATGAAAGTAAACAGTCACTTAAATCTTTATTTTCCTGAATAGAAGAGTGGATTCCGCTGGTCAGTAGATCAGATATCACTGCTCTTCTCTTTGACATTGGTGGGTTACCCTCAGAGACGCTTTTTAAAGGATGTGTGAGGGTGTAGAATATTTTGTTCATTTAAAAAATGAAAGTAGTCACTTAAATCTCTATTTTCCTGGATTAGAAGAGTGGATTCCGCTGGTCAATAGATCAGATGTCACTGCTCTACCCTGCCGACATTGATGAGTTGCCACAGCAACAGGATGCGTCCTTCCTGCCCAGAGAGAAGGAGGAACAAGTTCAGGAGGCCATCAATCAGGTTAGGCCACTTTTACACTAACTTTTCTAGAGCGCTCCCCGCTGAAGCGCTCAGCCTCTGTTTACACTTTACTTTGATAGAGCGCTCCAACGGGGAGTTCTCCAGTAACCGCTCTTGTTGCTATGGGAGCACAAGTCAGCGGGTCAAGTAATTCCCACAGAATTCAAACCGTCCCTGACTGGCGTACACGTACGCGCAATCGATATTTCGCGCAGAACGGCGACACACACTTTTGATTGTAGACCACTTTCTGTTTACACGGCACGCTGGAGCGGTTGTAGAGCGCTCTAGCAAAGAACCGCCCCAGAAGACCACATCGCGAGGTGGTCTTCTTGACCACTTTAAAGTAGTCCAGAGGAGCGCTTCCTGGAGCAGTATGTCCGTTTACACTTTTGTTAGAGCGCTCTAGAAAGTGAGTGTAAATGGGGCTTAGATGAAGGATATCAAAGCGTTCAAACATCTCACTTCTCCCAGCTGTGGATGGCATATAGCTCAGGCCGATATTCTGAAAATTGTTAAATCTTTTATCTTATCTTCACTCTTTGAATTGTCATAACAAATTTTGAAGGTGAAGTTGTGATTGGTTTGAACTGCACAAATAGGCGCCCATGGACCAGAACACGAGTCAATTTTAGGGTCTGTCCCCAATGAGCCCTAAGAGAATTGGGAGGGAGTGGCCTCATTTTGAATTCATACAGAATTTATTTCAGGCCTAATTTAACAATGAAATGTGTGAATGAAATTCGAGTTCTTAACTTGTTGCACCCTATGCCCGAAATACATGTAACTTGGACTAGGGCGTATGGAAAATGCGAATTATGCTGAAATCCAATTGTGTTCTGTGGGTTAACACCAGAAAGTGAATTTTATGACAATTTTGTAAAATCTTGGTGTGGTTGAAGACCTGCATGTGTAGCCCTAATGGAAAGAGGTGTGATTTGTGAAGCATAAATATCAGAGAGGTTTTTCTCCAGTTGCACATTTCCTGTTCACAACTACTGTATCCTACTCACACTCTGTGACAAGAGCAGAGCTACATCATACATGTATAGATCTAGAACTCAAAACCTCAATCTGTAACTGTATCCTTCTTTCTCATGCATCATCAATTGATATGTTCATATATCTTTTGAAAACTCACCTGTTTCAAGAGAGTTTTCCATAGACATGTTTTGTTGTGAGGCATTATTGTAGAGCCAGTAATCTTACCAGGTTCCCTCTTAGCTATGATTTGATTTATGTTATTCCTGGCATTGCTCTGATGCTCTGCCTATTTCCACTTTATTGTTGTGTGTAGTTGAGTATATTCCTATAGACATTGCATGTAATACAAATTTACAGTCATGGTTCTCGCCAGTACATAACACCCATGGTTCCAATACCATGCGTAAAGGGTTTCAGACAAGGAAGAACCATGCGTGAAATTGCTGCACCATGTGTGGCAACAAGGGTAAAAAGATATTGGAGTATATATTCCTAACAATAATGATAAATGTCACAGACTGCTTTGCTTTTTTGCAATGTATTATTTACTTTTAAGCCATTAGTAGACAACACCTGCTTACCAAGAAGTATTTTTCATCCTTTTACTATAGCATATACTGCCTACACATGTAACTTTAGGTGTTATTCCGTAAAACTTCCGAAACTTCCACACTTGGCGCAGAGTGGGAACCGTGTGTGGATTTTTTTTCTAGTGAGAACCCTGTTTACAATTATTTTCATCAGAGCTCCTTTTTCTCCTCTTCTTTTCTCATCTGTTTTTACAGTTCTTCTCACAGAAGGTAGTTGTTCCATCACCTTGGTCTGAATCCAAACCCATCAAACAAGTCACATTCTCCCCAAAGCCTCCATCAGTAAGCAGTGAGTATGAGTGGATTATTGTCTCAAATTACATTTATACAAAAATTAAAAGCTCTTCTGTTATACAGTTACCTGATATTTGTACCAGGCCCTATATTGTCAAAGATCTGGGGCCCGTTTCATGAAACCGTCATAACTACAAGATCAGCGACATCTTGGCGATGTCACTCAACTTGTCCGCTAAGTGTTTCACAAAGCCGTCTTTGCCAAGACCAACGACAACTTCCCTGACAAACGATTTGTCGCTCCTCTGAACCTGTCATATCTTTTCAGCACGCCATCACAGTCAGCTTTTGTTAGGATATGGACAGCACATTGGGGCAGCAATAAAAATAAGGAATGCTTTTAGTAAAACAATTATTTTTCTTAAATTTCAATCGCTGAATTATTAAACAGTTACTGCAGATATTGATATAAAAGTACAGCATTAATATCCTACATGTTATTACGATGTTTTAATCCTCCGGCAAGTATACAAGATTAATATTAATTGTCCCCACATAAGTCCACCATAAAAGACGGAGTTGTCTGTATTTACAAACCCATAAGAATGATGGCAATTCATTATGTACAATTCATTATGTATGTAATTTTGCTACATTTTTCATTTTTGCAAGTATAATATTTAATAAAATCATATCATATACATTATCGAATGAATTTAGGTCTCAATCTTGGTCAGGAAACATCCAAATTCAATTTGAAAAAGAAAACAAAACAGACTTAAGGTCTTAATTCAATAATCTGTCAATAATGGTATCCTCCAAATAACAAATCTAGATTCGCAAATCGCAACATTACATTTTAGTTTTTAAACTTTAGACATTTTTAGATGTTAATATTAAGAAAATATTTTTGTATGAATGCAATTTGTATATCATTTTCATAAATTTTCATTGACGTTTTCTATATTTTGGGACAGCTATTGCAGAATTGAGTTTAAAATTGTGCTTGGATAATTGACGATAAATCTAGTGCATTGTGATAAAGATATTTTTTTAGCCAGTAGTATCGATATCGCGAATTTGAGAAATGTCAGGCTTTCGTGAAACACTTTGTCAGCTTCATGACATCTCTGTAGATCATCGACAAGAGATATGACTGTCATGGAGTTGGTATCATGAAACGCGCCCCTGTAGTTTTAAGTTTAAGTTTAATTCACAGCAATGCAATTGTCAGTGAAGCTTGTATTGTAGAACCAATAATTTTTCATCTTGTTGTGTTACGGAAACATTTATGTCTGTGAAATATTTCAGAACAATTTTTCCCCTTTTATTGATGAATTCATGGCTGTTATCATTCTCAATCTTTCCCTGCGCTCTCTCTCTCTCTCTCTCTCTCTTTGTTTAAACACTTCTTTCAGTTCTGAGTGAGCACTCTGCTGAGAATTCCCTTTGCTCGTCAACAAATGGATCCTTCCTGGGGAGTGTATCAGGAAAAGTTGACGGTAAGATATATTACTCATGTAAAAAAAAATAAAGACAAACTGTTCTGTTGTCTCAGTGTTCTGTTGTTTCAGTTGTCTGTTTACCCGCACCCCCCCCCCCCCAACAAAAACGAAATATTTTGAAAATATCCTTTTTTTTTTTAATATGAAATAAAAATTTAGAATAAATAAATTTTTTTTTTAATTATAAAGCTCTTCAGCATTTTAGCATTTCAGCATTACCCCAAAACTTTGCTTTTTCTGCATTTCAAAAGGGGGGAGCCGCGGCCAATTCGGCCACTACCCCCTGGATCCACCTCTGAATAAAACTTTATGAGATCGAGATATGAAATAATGACTTGACAAAGCCTTATGGGCAAAAATTTTTTGTTTAAGAATCAGAATCTCACATAGTTTTTTTTTTTTTTTTTTTGCTTACTTGTGTAAAAACTGTATTATGATTATGATGAATGAAATGTTCCTTGTGCATTGCTGTGCCAACCATTCATATTTTTAGATGAATAATTCTCATTTTTGGCCATCAGATCAGAACCTGATTGGTTTGCCAGAGACAGACATTTGACCAGTTTTAAATTTGTTTATAAAATAACACGTTATAGGCCTACATAGCCAAAGATTAATTCAACTGAGGGAAAATTCAACTTTTCTTTTTTCACTTCAAACTATGCAGAGTTAAACTGTATTGCATCAGATTTTCAGTGTTTGCAGTGTTTTGCGACAAAATAGACTAGTGATCAGGGCCCTCTTTCATAAAACTTGTTATCAATAGCAAGTTGCAATAACTGTTATAAGCTACTGAAATCCTTGCATCTGACTGGCTGAGAGCAAATTTGTCATAGAAACGTGGCAGTTGTTACTGATAACAAGTTTTATGAAACGGAGCCCTGATCTATTCCTTTCTTTCTCTCTGTAGTGAGTTGTCAGACTGCCATCACATTACCTCTCAACTTTGATCTGGAAGCCTTCCTGGGTGAGTAAACCACAATTTAACCATTAACCCATTTGTGACAGAGGTCCACATTTTGTGGTTTGGCCTAATATCTTTTGATGCAAAGCCCTAAAAATCACACCAAATACATGAGCAGAAAGAGCAAAAAATTCTACACAAACTGTGCCCATTTTGGTTGCGTTAATATTCGTTGTTTGATGCTGAAAATTTTTTTAAGGAAAATAAGCATTAAAATCCTTAAATTGGCAATGTGATAGAAAGTTTAAAATCACTGTTTTCCCTGCAAACTGGCAACTTTTTGACTTCTCATCGTAATTTCTGTCAATTTATATTCATTTCAGATACATGACGTTTTATAAGAAAAATGTAGCAATAAAATAAAAATGTTGGTGTTGCCAATTTGAAGAATAAAAGCAGATCAAATTAGGCTTTAAATAATCCTGTCACGAATGGGTTAATTTAGAGTGTTGTTTCAACCCTAAAAGGCCAGGGGAGGGCAAATCCACCCCTAGACATTTTGCGCGATATGTCTGCAAAGGCAAAGCGCGAAGCAGTCATTGCGGCATTTCATGACTTTTTCCTTTCAAATCTAACATATCGTTTTTGAGATCAAATTCGCGTTGTCCAGGCATGCGGTTCCGAAGTTACGTAACAATTCGTACTTACAAGTCAGATTATTGCTCAAAAACATTATTTCATGTACAATTTCAATACAAATTGTGTTTTCAGCCAAAGTTCATAAATGTATGATTATGTTTACTTTTACTGATTAAACTTGAATGATTTTATGCCGTTTATGATCACAAAAGTGTTCCCAACAAATTTCATCTAGAAGACAATAAAAACAAAGAAATAAATGAAAAAATTAAAATAACAATAAAATATATAAGAAATCAGTTTTGATACTGATTTTTTTTTCGTGTTCATTTGCTAGGAATACTACAAATAGTGTCTTGACCGAAAATTAGCAGTTTTGGACCTTTATTTAATGATTTACAGCAGGATTTCTGATTTCACATATGATTTAGCATAATTGATTAAAAATAAATTGAAATCATTTCAGAGCAATTAATTATATAGTTTTGTAGATTATGTTGTAGGTGTCATGTGTACCGATTTTCACGCAGTTGCGGCATCGAGGGCCAAGATTGGGGGGGGGGGGGTTCTGACTTCATATCATCAAATATTTTGAGCTAGATGATAAAAGGGTTGCTATTTGATTTTAGCTGAGTTGTGAGAGTTTTACTAATTCATACATGTGCATGCACATACTTTGTGTCCTATTAAGAAGTTAGTATCACAACCTCAGTTTTTGTTTCATACTGCCATTTTATTGTTGTTTATGCTTGTATTATATTGTTATATTTCTCCAATTCTCATAACTCCAAAAGGGGTTGACAGAAATAAAGGGTTCAAAGTCCAAAGCTTGGAATGAAGGTTTGGGTTTGGGTGGGGTATCATGCTCAGTGCAAGATTAAGTTAAATTTGATTAGAGTCGGATAGTGAACTTGGACAATTGTTGCAAGAGCATGAGTTGTAGAGGCAAAGTCTTACTGTTTTACTCTGTGTTGTGTGATGAACAGGGAAGGGTCGCTTCATGTACACGAAGTCCAGCGTGGAGTCTTTCCCTGTGGCTCCCCTCAGACGGAAGCTCTTCACTCAGAGCGAGTCCAGCTCTAATGGTGTACCCAGTGCCAGCCCTCTATCAGCTGGCAGTAGGGAGAGTGGACCCTTCTCCCCCTCTATCTCCCCCATCAAGTCGAGTCAGGATAACAGTCCAGCGGAGCATGGCCATATACCACGGACACCAAATTCTGTTGAGGTGAGAATTGTTGGGGGGTTGGGGGATGATGGTTATGGTGATGGGGATGATGATTATGATGTTATTGATGGTGATGATGATGATGATGGTGATGGTGATGATGGTGATAATGATGGTGGTGATGTTGATGGTAATGATGGTGGTGGTGGTAGTTGTGGTGATGATGATGATTAAATGATTGTGATGGAGATGATGATGGTGGTGATGATGATGATAGTGATAATGATGGTGATGATGCTGGTTCTGGTAGTTGTGATGGTGATGATGATGAAGAAATGATGGTTATGGTGATGATGAAAATTATGCTTATGGTAATAACGATGTTGATGATGATGGTGATGAAAATGATGGTTATGGTGGCGGTGATGATGATGATAATGGTGTTAATGATGATAATGGTGTTGATGATGATGATGATGATAATGATGGTAACGTTGATGATGATGATGGTAATGATGATAATGATGGTAACGATGATGATGATGGTATTGATTATGGTGATGGTAATGATCATGCTGATGATGGTAATGATGACGTTGATGATGATGGTGATGATGATGATGATGATGATTGCTTGTAATACTTGGCTTCTTTCCTTTCTTCACTTGACAGAGCCAGTTTTCTTCCAGTCCCATCGCTCGCTTCAGGACAACTCCACTTCGACCAGTCCCTCATGTACAACTCCAAGCATCACCCCTTTCTGGCAAAATGGACTCACCCTCCATGTCACCCATTAGAGAAGTCCCACAAAGTACAGGTGAGCATAAACATTCTTTTAAAGCTTACATCTCTAAATGTTAGTTTGATAACTGTTTGGGGTTTGTTTGTTTTTTTGAGGGGGGGGGGTTATTTTTTTTTATTTTTTTTTTTGTTATCTTGATACTGTTACAACCATAAATCCTGATCTGATCTGGCAAGCAAACTTCTAAACTTCTTGCATGGTTTGTGTATATGCGTAACCTATTAAAGAAATTAGTTTTATGCACAGTCAACATTTTTACACCTAAGTGGATGTCTATCCTTTTTATGGAGGGTTTCCTTAAATTTACAACACATACACAAGTCCAGACAGACATGTGGATACATTGTATGTACCCCCTCTTAAAAAAAAAAAAATAAATGAATAAAATAGATTAATAAATGAATAAATAAATAAATAAATAAATAAATAAATAAATAAATAAATAAATAAATAAATAATTTTGAAAAAAAAATTGAATAAAGAAATGGAAGAGTACACTCTCTTTCACCATGATAACAAAATTACAATTGTTATCTATTTTCTTTTCAAGTGACCTTTTTCTGCAAGTTGGCATGATTAATGTTTAGCCTGGTTTATATGCGGCTGGTTAACATGTACATACATGCAGGGTTCTCACTAGAAAAAAAACAACACACGGTTCCCACTCTGCGCAAAGCGCGGAAGTTTTGGAAGTTTTACGGATTAACACCTAAAGTTAGGTGTGGCGGCAGTATATGCTATAGTAAAAGGATGAAAAATACTTCTTGGTAAGCAGGAGTTGTCTACTAATGGCATAAAAGTAAAAATACATTGCCAAAAAGCAAAACAATCTGTGATATTTATCATTATTGTTAGGAATATATACTCCAATTTTTTTTTACCCTTGTTGCCACACATGGTGCAGCAATTTCACACATGGTTCTTCCTTGTCTGAAACCCTTTACGCATGGTATTGGAACCATGGGTGTTATGTACTGGCGAGAACCATGCATACATGTACATCACAAGATCATGATGTATTTGACTTTGTGCATGCATGTTACAGAAGTTTTCAGAGAATGAAGTCAATTGCAACTGCTTGAATTTTTTCCTTATGTACAGGTCTTCCACCCAGCCCTATTGCACACAGCCCAGTAGAATCACTCAGGAATGGTGATCACATCTCACCAGTAATCATCAAAGGCAACTCACTGTACCAACCACCAAGGCCATCCGAGAACAGGATGGACACCAGTCTTTCCAAGGCTGGTATTCTTGACTTCAGACCCCAGATGGCTGATGTTGGGAGAGAAGAAGAAGATAATGAAAGGATGGAGAGAAGGACAGATTACTCACCCGAGTCAGGAAAATCATCCGAGAATGAAAGAGATGAGGATGGAGGGATAGACAGAAGGGAAGATTTTGATCATGGATTGATTGAAGAATTAGATGAAAACAATGATGATGGAGAAGAAGACCAGAGGATGGATGAGAGAAAGAATTTTACTCTGGGCTTGACTAGAGAGTTGAGCCCTATACAGAAGATTGGTGACCAAATCTCAATGCTAGATGAACCAGGTTGCTCATCCAGACTACATGGTACTCAAGAAGAGAGTAGTATGGATACCAGTCTTATGAGTAACAGAGGTATGTCTTCTCTTCTATACTTTTTTTTTTGTTATTTTTTTTTTCTTTTTATGTGAGAAATTTGTATGACCTTAGGTCACCACCTATTTTTTTTTCTGATACATAAATTTTCAATTACACTATGTCTGAAACATGGCATCCTTCTGCAAATTGGGAATTCAGGTTGTCCATTTCCACCAAAGTGTATTTTTGTCCCTTTTTCCTAAGATCAACCACATATATCTGCATGTATCATTGCCTGTCTAATAGTATGTTATTCAAAAGAAAGCAGTGATTGTCTTATTCATTAACATCTCTTCTCAGTAAAGTGGAACCTCGTTATGAAAAACTCCTCTGGACCAGGGAAATTACCTCTTAATATTGAAACCTTGTTATATCAGGGCTAAAATACAATAAAATACAGAGAAGTGGGACCAGCAAAATGATCTTGTTATGACGAGAGTTGGTTATAACAGAGTTCTTTACAATGAGGTTTCACTGTATTTTCTTTCATTGCTTACAGATCAGTACAAACAAAATTCTCTCTTACTCTGTCATGTTGTACATGTTAATGAAGCAAGAGCTTTCACGAACAATTTTCAAGACATTCTTCTTTGCTGTTTCATTGTATACAGGTCGATTAGGGGAGAACATCCATGCCAGTAGCCCTCCAAGAAATGATGTCCCTTGTGACTTCTCTTTGGAGGCAAGCACCGCTCTTAGCCCCATCCCAAAGACTAGTGACACGCCGCACTCACTACCACTCTCCCCAGTCAGGGCAGGGCCAGATGAGACCAAAGATGGGATGGACGTCCAGTCTTTCCGACCCAAGGGTCATCACAAGATGGTCTCCTTTCACATCGGGACGGAGTTCAGTCCCATCAGGTGCATGGAGAGTGGTAGAAACCACATCTCAGGTCGAACTATGCCCATCACCTCATCCAGGGTACATGAGAGCAACACAGAGTTGTTGATGGAAACCAGTCTTTTCTCTTTAGACGGAAGAGATGAGATTGAGCATGATCCTTCAGAGGAAGTCGAGAATCTTGGAGCAGATGCAAACGATGAACCCAAGGTGGGAAAGGTCTTGAGGACAATTCCGCAAGAAGCTGTAGGGTCAGGCCTTGTTAATAACGTTTCAGGAGAAAACCAAGGGATCTGTAAGGAGCAGAACTATTTGGAATTGGTTAGTGAAGGACAGCAACAAAATTATATGAGAACCATTCCTAAAGATATAATGAGAATAGATGGTGATGCTCATCACCTTGTCCATGAGCACGAGGAATATGCTTCTTCAGTAGTGGCTGATAATGTTGCCTCCCAGCATCCGCAGGTAAATTCTAGGATGTTTTCAAGGACTTCCAGTGTCCGAGATGGTGCCATATCCACCTGCTGCAGGTCATACGAATCATGTGAGCATTCCAGTGCATGCTGGGTACCACAATCGCACTCCTCGTCTCTAAAGCATGAGGGCCATCCTGGTGAAAGGTGGAATCCACTTCACAGTCCGTTTGCTCCTGCAACGTACATGACATCAACCATGCGATATGGCACTCCATCCATTAATCCATCTTTTGGACACCCGTCAAGAAGTGACCAAAGTGCTACCCCATCGATGAACTTCAGCTCCGTGTCCTTGATTGCAAATGTTTCCTCCCAGAAGGAATCCTTGCAAAAATGCCAAGAGATGGATCGTTCCGAGGGCTTGACGGATGGAAGGTTTCAGCCTGAATCGTCCAGAAACTCGAGGTTCGACCTGGCGCAGTTCCACGACAGGGTAGAGGACTGTAGAATGCAAACGTCTTTCAAGAAATCCCTTCCATGTTCTATGACAACCAGCCGAAGTTATGACTCTTTACGGAAGTACGCAGAGGAGAAAGAAAACATGAGCATCCAAGAAGATTGGCTGATGACATCGCTGTCAGAGGCAGATTTGCAGAGTCATAGGTCTCCGGAATTTCAAGATAAGGGTCCTGGAAGGGACCCCATAGGAACCACTCCAGTGAGCTTGATCCAACGTGGGACAAGTGAACTTGGTGCCGCAGTGCAACAAGGTCATAACTCCAATCCTGTCTTTCAGAGAAGTACCTCAGACCCTCTTCATTACCAGGAAGCCAAAATGCAAGAAGGATCTAACTGCTTCAACTTCCAATCAACTCATCTCATGAAGGACACGCAAAAAGGCTGCATGTCTGACCATTCCGACAGTCCTCATATAGATGACGTTTCAGAAAGTGGTAGTGCCTGCAAGCTGCATCATAAACAGTATCTAAACACAAATGTGCAAGAAGGTCACTTCTCAGGGGATATTAGGAAAAAGGACGTAACTCCTCTCATGCCCATTTCAGTGAATCTGCTCTCTCATGTTACTAAAACTGGAGTGGATAGTGGGTACAACACAAACAGTGCCAATGTTTCCATGGATGTTGGAGAAATAGAAAACAGTTCTTGAAGAACATTTTGATTAGTCATGTTACATCATTAATTTATCCTAAATGTTCATTCAGACGTGCGTCATCATGCTTCTTGGTTGTTATTTTTGTTATTGTTGAAATAAGTGCAGCTATTAATTGAGGGGTTAGGAGTTGAAGCATCTTTGCAGGTTCAAAACGTGCATTTATATGTAAACTTGTATTGTACCAAATTGAGTAAAGATGGCTGCGACATTTAGAATGGAAAACAGTTCCTGAAGAGCATTTTGACATGTCATGCTACATCATGGATTCAACTTCAGTGTTTATTCAGATGTGCTTCTTGGTTGTTACTGTTGAAAGAAATGTGGCTATGCGAATAGGGGGGGGGGGGCAATTTTAGGAGTTTTCGCATTTTTGCAGGTTGAAATTATGCATTCACACTTGTAATTGTACCAAATTGACTTAACCTGTTGCCTTCTGGAACCGGGTAGTCCCTGTACCAAACCTATGGGAAACAGTGAATTAAGTAGTCAGCAGGTGAAATATGACTTCCCTTTAAAGGTTTTGTAGCAAAAAAGAGTGGCACAAGAGACGTGTCCAGAATCAAAACAATAGAGACCGCAGTACATTCTTTACACATTCTTTACACATCTTTTCATGCTACTACATATGCATCTCACTAAGGTATTATGAGTAACTCGCACAAATCTATCTCTGTTTGAGGAATTTGTTCCAAGCCTTCTTCTTTTCGTTTAATGAACACAAACTGAAACATGGATACTGGTAGAAAAAGAGGATTACAATGTACAGTGAAAACTCGATATAAAGAGATCTGATATAACAATATGCCTGATAGAACAACATTCCTGCTGTAACAAGGTAATTTTGATGGTCCCAAGGATCTTGTTATACCGAGTTTTCACTGTATGTTTCCTTGAATGATTATTTCTGCAACTTTCATCTGTACCTCCGATTGCAATTGTGAAAACTGACTGGATAATTACTGATCATGATGTCTTCCATTTATTTGCCTGAAAATAATTTGTATTCCATATGTAATCCTCTAGGTCCATGTGAAATTTCCCTGTGATCATGGCGGACAAAGAAAGCGGACAAAATAAACAACCTCTCATTCTACCCTTCACAGTGGTTCTGGTAGTCAAAAGAACATCCCTTCACAGCTACTATGTTTAATCCTGTAGTTCCAGGTGAATATGCATGTGACACCTGTTCCACATATTTTAGACAATAGCAGTGAAGGGATGTTCTTTTGACTACAGGAACCATTGTGAAGGGTAGAATGAGGGGTTGTTTATTTTGTCCGCTTTCTTTGTCCGTCATGTTCATAGTGAGGGCCCCCCCCCCCCACCCTTGTTATAAAAAGTGAATAACCACAGCATGTGTAGCAGATGTTAGTTCAAGTGCTATACAATGTACATGTACATGTACATAGACGTGAGCAATTAAATTGTAGTATTAAAAGATAGTGGTTGAAATTGCACTTGTAGTACTTTTCATCATGTTTAGACTAATATGGATTACAATACATGTACAACATGAATTACTTTCTCCTTATTTACATATTCTCTTCTTATCTTGTTGTGCTTTTCCCTTATTCTGTGTCCCCTATTTTCTCAGTCTGATTATATCCACTTGTAAAAAGTACCACAGTTCTAATGGTAATTTGATGGTATTCGATCAATTGCCATCAAATCGTATTTGATGGTAATGTGCATGATTTGATGGCAATTTGGTCGAATGGGTACTAGTACAGGCAAACCTCGTTATAACAAACTCCTCTGAACCAAGGAAATTACCTCGTTATATAGAAACTTTGTTATATCAGGGCTAAAAAACAATAAAATACAAAGAAGTGGGACGTGCAAAATTACCTTTTTTATAACGAGAGTTTGTTATACATTTGTTACAGTGTTCTTTATAACAAGGTTTCACTGTACATGTACCATCAATTCATGCAAATTACCATCAAATTTGATGGTAATTTTCATGAATTTATGGCAATTTGATGGGTATTCTAATACTTTTTACAAGGGTCATGGTGATCTTAATACAACAAGCTGATCTTTTGAAGTTATAAACTGTATATTTTTTCCTTTTTTATTTTAGGTTTTGTTTTTGTTTTTTGTTATTCTTGTTTTGTTCAGTAAGTCAAGAGAGAAAATATAGAGTTTTATACGACACCTAGATAGATCCCTGTCATTTGATTGGTTGTTTGATATTCATCATTTGTCCCATTGCACTATGATGTCATCAATTGTGCAAAAGTGGCTCCATTTACTGTGCAATTTTGGATCTATACGATTTGCTCCATTGCACGCTGGCCGAGAGCCCGGCACACTACGTACGTAAAACGCTTGCGTTTGCAGTGAACAGCGCGCTAGCGTATAGCGCTATTGATTTATTGCGATTTGATCTATTTTTAGGTGTCATATAAAACAAATAATGTTTTTTTTCATTCGTGCAATGGACAGAATATTTCATTCGGTGAAAGATGAAATTATTGATCCATTCAACGAGGCGCAGCCTCGTTGAATGGATCATTTCATCTTTCACCTCATGAAATATTCTGTCCATTGCACTCATAAACATTCATTATTTGTATACTAGCTCATGAAATATTCTTGGTGCTACTATTGCATGACATGTACATGTACTTCATTGGGGTTTTTAATACATGTACGAATTGCAATACATGTAGATAATCAGGAGCAATCAGCACAAAAACTGCATATCCACTGTAGTACTAGTTTCCTTTGTCTTTTAAGCAACAATTGTGTCTTTTCTAAGTCGATGTGTGTGACTTTGAAATTAAAGTACACTTATATCTAATGCTTTTGTTTTTTGTCACCCTTCATCCGTATATATTAATCCATGTAATATAATCCATTTTATCATTTATTTCTATGACCTTTCCCATCATTCATTAAATTTATTGACTGTAGATACACGTGTAGGCCTACATTTTCCAGAATACGGATTATTTTGAATAAAATTTATTGCATGAAATAGAAACTATAATAATATTGTTTTCCATTCTTTGTCTGTGGGTGTCTTCCTTTGCAAGAGAGAGGATAAAGAGAAACTCAGAGAAAACAATTTTTTAAGAAGTTCCATCAAAATCGGTGTCGAAATGAAACATTTATGAAAGTTTGAAAAGTCTCGATTTACTTTCTAGGCCATAACAAAAATTGTTCAGATTCCTCCATTATCTCTCAAGTTTCCCATGATACATACATGTATATATCTTTTTCATTTTGTAACCGATTGCGACTGAACATTTTTGAATTGCTTCTCGCTATCCTCTCTTTTCATCAAAATTGACTTATCTCCAGCGTTTCCTTTTTCTTTGAATAAAAGAAATTTTGATGAAAATTGGGGGGGGGGGGGGTTCCCTGCCTTGGTGATGCACTGAAACCCTTTTGATCATAAACATCCAGATTTTAAGAAATGAACAAATAAAAAGATGCCTCTTACCTGAGTTACATGTATCTCATCCTTGATGCAAGTACTGGGTTTCTTAAAAATTGTATTCAGAAGGGGTGGGGGGGGGGGGGGGTGGCTAGCCGAAATGACCTTGTTCCCGATCCCACACAGATAGCCTGGCCAGTATTTTTTGTTTGGGTCATAACAAGTCGCTTCTTTAAAGAGTTAAGAATTTTGAGGTGAATTGTTGAATTATACATGTATCTTAATACCTTTCAGGGGTCTACCGGAAATTGGCATGGGTATACATGCCATCTTGCCCCCCCCCCCCCTACCCTCCCCCTCCCCCTCTCAGGCGTAGTTGTAACACAGTCTGATCTGTGGCAGAATGCTTCGATAGAAATGAGTTCTCTGGCTAAACCCCTATCACCCTCCCCCCTTCCCCCACTCACACACACCCTCACACAACTCCCACAAATCATTAAACAACAAAAACCGGCATCTTCACTGTGAGTTGTAATGTCCTTCGACATCTAACAAAGATGGTAACATAGTGTGATTTAAGGTAGAGTGCTTCTATAGAAATTAGGTCCCTGACTACACCTCTTCCATCCCCCCCCCCACACACACACAACTCACACACATCATTCAACAACAAAAATCTGCATCTGCACGGTGAGTTATAATGTCATTCGTCATCTAACGTAGATGTGAATACAGTCTGATGTGAAGCAGAGTTCTTCTATAGAAATTAGGAGCCCCCTGGATACATCCCTCCCACCACCCCACACCTCACACACATACACCCAACATTCAAAAAGAAATGAAAAAGAAAAAAAAAACTCCTCTTTGGCTCTTTTTCCTTACCATCCCATAATTTTATAGTTAAATAATTTACTAGTTAAGTAGTTAAGTAATAATTTGATGTAGTAGTAAAGTAATTTGCTCGTTCCCATGCTCTTCCCCCGCCCCCCCCCCCCCCCCCAGAACTGGGAGGGGGAGGCAAACCCAGTTCCATCTATCTCAATCCAACTTTTAGGTATTATACGGTTAATTTTATAATCAAAAACCTTCTTTGTTTCTCATAAAATTAGCAACTTCCTGTTTCTTCTTAGTTGTGTTACAAAGTCAGGCTCACTTCCTTTTCCAAAACTAATATCTACCGTGACAGCAGCCGGATAAAACTGGGTAGTAAAAACATTTAGGCGAACCAATATGATTGCTTTCAAAATACAACACACTGACAGTCTACACTTTGTTTTGGTTTTGTCGAAGCGTTTGATGCCTTGAATATTGTTACAGTACTCCTGCCAATGAACAAAATAACAACAGGTGAACAACCGTTTTATATAGGTCAACTGTGAAAAGCAATAAACGCGAAAACCTTCGATAGGAGATGCTTAATAAGGATTTACAATAATGCCCCCTCCCCCTCCCCCTCTTTCTCTTTCTCTCTCTCTCTCTCTCTCTCTCTCTCTCTCTCTTTGTCTCTCTGTGAAAGCAAAAGGGAGAGAGTGAGAGGGGGAGAGTGAGAGAAAAGGGCAACACAATACATATATCATTTTTATTTTGCTAGTAAATCAACTGCCTTTACAGATAAAAAAACAAAGCGATCGAATTGTTAAGGAAGAGAGAGAACACAAAATTTGTGAGAGATCATTTATGTTAATCGTGCAGCATGTCAAAGAAAATGAATACAGAAATACAGACGAGAGAGAGAGAGATTGGAAGAAGAAGACGCGACATTTCAGGAAAGTAAAACTATAGAGGTATAGAGTAATTAATATGATATCGTTCCACTTTTAAACCACCAATGTTATGATCAATTTTTCATTAAATGCGACCACCTGACGTCACCCAAATAATGTCGACTTTATCCATTTCGTTAGCTTTCTCTGAAAACATGGAAACACATTTCAAATTTTAACTGCCAGGTGTTAATTTCACTTTAAAAGTCCAGCTATTAAACTAATTACGCCCCCGTGCGTGAATATAATCTTGTATAAGCGAAAATGTGTATAAATATCCACTGTGATGGCTCAGAAATGTTCATTCTGAAAAGAAGTTCTCTGAGGAAAAACGGCGGTTCAGGTGTTCTGCAGAAGCGACTGAACCGTACCGGAGTCTACATAAAATCTTCAGACTTTGGTAAGAGAATCATATTGTGAATGTGAGTGTTCTTTGTATGCATGTGGAGAGTTTGATTTAAGTAAGAAAGAAAAAAAACACCTTTTTGTAAATTGGAGATATTTTCAACCGAAGCTGCTAGAATATAAAGGAAATGATAAGAAAATATATAATACTGTAGCTCAAAATTCAATATGTTTTCCTTGATAATGAGTGAGGTATACTATATCAAATGAAAGCGAAGTCATTCTTCACGTTCTTTGCATGGTCTTATACAAATTATGGTCGTCTCACTCTAAAAGGAAAAATTGTCGTTCATCGGTTTTGAAAATCTTCGTGTGTATCCAAAATACAGGAAATGGACAGGGATCCATCATCTACTCCCGATAAAATTTTTCTCTTAGTCTTAGTCTGCTCTAGTAATTCCAACCATTTTTTTTAGGGGGAGGAGGAGGTTAAAGAACTCTAGCCCTAGACATGCTAGAAATACAAGGATTTATACCAGTCAGAGAATGACAGTGGTTCATACATTAATTTCTCATCATCTCATACCCAAGAAGTCGATAAGACGAGATTTGGAATCTTTCTTTCTCACCTTTACATACCCAAGAAATTGACTTGACGAGATCTCAACACTCGTCTATGAGTATACTCATACCCGAGAAGTCGAGAAGACGATACATTGGGATCTCGCCTTCTCATCTTCTTATATATACCCAAGAAGTCGCGAAGTGGCACTTTTAACATGTTTAAACTCACGTAGTGTTGACTCGTCCTCTATTCTCACAGATATCCAGCGCCGAGTGCACACGCCCCCAATCCTCACCATGACGACCGTTCTCCCATCGCTCTTCCTCCTCTGCCTCCTGTGTCTGGGCGCACCACGTGTTCAGGCTGCAGATAACGAGCTCGTCGCGTGTCGACTTGATTGGCAGACACTCTACCCAGACAGCGAGACATGCCTGGCCTTTGTAGGCTACCAAGTCAGCTGGTATTATGCCAAGATATTGTGCCAATTCTGGAACTCCCTTCTCTTCTATCCCGAAGACGATGCCCAATTCAATTCCACAGTGGCCGAACTAAAGTGAGTCTTGATATCTCATTCTTTTACGTATCTTACCAGGGGCGGCGCCAGGGTATTTTGATAGGGGGCAAGATGACCCATAGGTTTGGTTTTTTTTTTTTTTCGTTTTTGAATGGAAAATAGGGGTATTATGTAGTTGACCCTGCCCCCTTTTTCCCCATGCTCTTCTTTCTTCCTCCTCTCTTTTTTTTTTTTGATCACTTGAAAAATCATAGGAGGGGCGGTTCCCCCCCCCCCTTGTCCCCCTATAGCGCCGCCTCTGTATCTTACTATAATTTTCCCCCCTTTCTCTCCCTTTCTGTTTCATTCTTCATTCTGTCGATTATGCCGATTTTTTTCCCTCCACTTTACAGCTAGAGCTATGATACCCCGGGGACCTGCCTCTCCGATTTTCTCTTCTCTCTCCTCATTCAGGGCACCGTTTCATAAAACTTGTTATCATAGTAACAACTACCACATTTTTATGACAAATTTGCTCCCAGCCAATCAGATGCAGGGATTTTAGTAGCTTATAACAGTTGCTGCAACTTGTTATTGATAACAAGTTTGATGAAACGGGGCCTTGTCCCTGTCTCTTCTTTCCTTCTCGGTCTCTCTGGCTTCTCTCATCTCCTCTTTCTCTTTATATCTTTATTTCTAAGACTTAGATTTCCCTGTCTCTGTGCGCGTGTATCCCGTTTAGGTTTTCGGCCTCTCGATATTCATCTTCTCTCTCTCTCTTTCTATCTCTCCCCCTCCCTCTCTCCCCCCCCCCCCCTCCATCTTACTATTTTCCCCACTCAAAAATAAAGCAATACAGCTGTACTTCATAATTGTAAAATGGTGATACATGTATTTTGTTTTATATGTTCATTCAACCGTGAATTAATAGGTATCAATTGCGAAAGTTTCAAACACCCTTTCAAAACACGAATTCAATCGCATTAAATCAAATTTACCATGCAAAAGATGTCAAAACTGCAGTTTTTGCAATTTTCACCTTGTGCTCGCTCAAGCGTGAAATCTGGCGCACAAGTCATTTGATATGTTGGGAAGCACATGAAATTTATGCTGCATGTCTTCTATCGCTGAAAATTTGAAATTTGTTCCAATTTCGTTGAATCAAAGTTATTACAGAGGCTTGTGAACTCTAAAAAGTGACCATTTTGCGCTAAAGGCACGTTCACTGAAGCGTGACTGAAGGATTTGCCCTGAATTTTATATGAAATGTAGCTGAGAAGTATATTTATAGCTACATGTACATGCCTCTGTATTCAGATTTCCTCAAAGCTTTCTGATTGAAAAATTACACATATTTGTTTTAGGGGGACTTATTTTTTGCTTTGTGTTTAGATTTTTTTTAATGCCTTACTCGAGGAAGTAGTGCAATGATTGACACACACACATAACGTTTTACTTTTTGACGCAGTCCTTACATGAGCAACTGACGCTTCGTGTGAGCCTGACCTGACGTGATGCCTGCATTTCTATTTTCTCCTTCCAAACAGCGATCACGGTGCTTCGAGCGCTTGGCTTGGTGCATGCAAGCTCAGTGACGGCAGCTACATTACCTCGGACAACCAAGACTTCACGCCTATCTGGACGGGCACGATCGGCCTTACCGACTCAACAAACCAGGCGGGGTTTCTGGAGGTCGGCAATACCGCGCCGTATTTTGACTACGACCGGTACGACTATTACCGGCTCTGGGGATGGGGGTCGTGGTATCGGAGAACTGCAAAGCGCAACTTCATCTGCGGCGAGAGGGGTGGATGCCGCATCAATTGTCAGCGTCTATGTGCACTCATCGAAGCTTTGGAAGCCTTGCTACATAATTAACCTTTTATGTGCCATGTGAGCCAACTAGCACATTCGCTGGCGCTCCAGCCGGGCCCCGTTGCATAAAACTTATCACTGATGGTAACTTTGCCATCAAGGGTAACTTCCATGGAAACCTTGCACTTGATTGGCTGTCGAGCAATGTTACCGTACCATTGATGGCAGAGTTAACATTAATGCAACGGGGCCCAGGGGGTGTTTCACAAAGACTTAGATTGACTCAAATCACACTTAACTATGACGGGCCATTCATGCCACTGTTTGCTTTCACCATCGGTCTCACAAGGGATGTGCAAATCATGGTAACAAATTAGCAGAATAGACATTTTTTTTCCTCTTCATCAATGAACTAGAAAAATGTTGATTCTGCAGATTTATGACCATGATTTTCACATTTTGAGAGACATATGGTGAAAGAAAACTGTGGCATGAATGGCCTACAATAGTTAAGTGTGATTTCAGTCAGACTTAGTCTTTGTGAAACACCCCCCCCCCCCCCCCCCCCCCAGGATTGGCAGTCATCACGAAAAGTAGGAAACAACCCTGTGTATCGTGACTGCTTTATGTTGGGTATTTCCTGTTTTGAGAAGACTTTTCATCCTTGCATAAATGGAAAAGCATTATGGAAGAAAAATTGGCTGAAAATTTCATCTATATAAAAAATAAGAAAAAGAATGCGACGCTAATATAATTTAGCTTTTCTTCAATATGAAATGCACAAATGAGTAATGAACAAGGACATAATGAAGCTCTTAGACATGTACTCTTTAGAGCAAAATTGCATGAATGATTTTCCAATTTTGCAGTACCAAACATCCATTCAAATGAGTGATGATTACAGCTTTTTCAAAGTAATAATTTCCTGCACTATTATTTTCTGAACATTCACTGACTTATCTGTTTGTTGTTTCCCCTGATTTTTCTGATATTCTTCAAAGCAACTCTTCATTTGCTCTTTCATGTTTTAACTTATGAATCACATTTGATATTGTGATATACCCATTCCAGTTGTAGAAGAGTTATATAGCTATCTGTACCATGCTTCTGTTATTTCACCATTTAAACTTAAAGGCCCATATTCACAAAATCTGTGGCTTAACTATGGGTAGCCAAAAGTGACAACTCTGTCTACGCTGTTATGTTCCTTATGCTTACTAGATTTCTTGTCTCATGCTTTAATGGTTAAGAAAAATATTGCACTTATCATTTCCAGGCAGTTTTTAAAAGTTTGAGCACCAAAAATGCTGATAAATCAAACATTTACTGTTAGAGATTTGTGTTACATTTGGCTACCCGTAGTTAGACCACCAATTCAAACCGTGACTTAAATTAGTACACCTTCGTGAATACAGGCCAAAATGATCTCATGCTTCTTTAGAAAAAATCTAAATATGAGGAATGCATCGGCTGAAATTTTATATCAGAAAAGGAATGTGATGCTATGATCTCTGTTTTTAACTTATGATATGAAATTCCCAAATAAATAAGGAATGATTACAACTTTTAAAAGAAATAAAAATCTTCTTTCCTTAAATCTGAGATTTTTCAAACACCAATTGCTTATCCCCTTTTTTCTGATTTTTCTGATATTCTTCAATGTAAATTCCCATTAATTTTGTATCGCCTTTTAATGATTTAATTCTTGATTTCATATCTGATCTGGTGAATATCTATATCAGTTGGACAAGACTTAAGAGCTGTCTGTATTATGCTTCTGTGATTTAGCTAATTAAACTTAATCTTTATGAAAGAAAAATTATCTTTGCTGCTTTAGAGCTTTATGTGTTGATACTAAAAATGTAAAAAAAGCTGTTCTATGCAATGTGTCAAATGGCATTAGCCTTCATTTATTCCATTAAAAGGAAAAAGAGGAAGAAAATTTCTTAACCAAGTGCTGACAGAAATCAGCTATGGAATGACACTGCCTTCATTAATCAGTGAATTTATGTAACCAGTACTATAGTACTGTTTTTTCTCGGTCGCTATTTGTCAGGTCACTTCAAAGAGTTGTGCTACTTATTCATGAAATATACAATTGAAAGATTTTTCTCTCATGGGCAAATTGCACAGAACAGCCTCAAATCTTGCTATTAGGAAATTTCATACTGAAATGAAATGACCCAGTTCTTTACATCTATACTTAAATCAAATGACCTAGTTATTTACCAAAGACTTGTTATCTGTTAATTGTGGTTAAAAGTGGCACTCTCAAATATAAACACTTATAGTGGATTGACAGAAAATATAATCAAATAGAACAATATGATCTTTATTTTGTTGTTTCCTTTCATGCAATAACTTATAATACCATTTTATTTGTAATATACTCTATCTGAAGACAATCAAAAAAGATACATATGGTAATATATATTCACACATTAACCCATTCGTGACAGGAATTATTTAAAGCCTAATTTGATCAGCTTTTATTCTTCAAATAGGCAACACCAACATTCTTATTTTATTGCTACATTTTTCTTATAAAATGTCATATATCTGAAATGAATATAAATTGACAGAAATTATGATGAGAAATTATGATGAGAAGTCAAAAAGTTGCCAATTTGCAGGGGAAAACGGTGATTTTAAACTTTCTGTCACATTGCCAATTTAAGGATTTTAATGCTTATTTTCCTTTAAAAAATTTTCAGCATCAAACAACGAATATTGACGCAACCAAAATGGGCACAGTTTATGTAGAATTTTTTGCTCTTTCTGCTCATGTATTTGGTATGATTTTTAGGGCTTTGCATCAAAAGATATTAGGCCAAACCACAAAATGTGGACCCTCTGTCACGAATGGGTTAACTATGCAATAGAAAGGTAGTGGTACATGTCAAAACATGACTTTTGAACAGTTCTCCACAAAGAAGTTGTTTACAAGAAGTATGGCTAATACTGGTAATAATGAGAAAGGTCTATAAAGAAATCGTCGCATCAGCGCAAAAACACCCCTAAATGTCTTGTGGGCAGAAAAGCTGTACCAAATATGCATTTTTAAGCTCTTGTCATGAAAAGTCGGTTGTGACGCTGACTATTGTTTTGTAGTCAATTTTGCCTACCTTCTAGATAGGTTCTGAAGAAATGATACAAATTTATTCGTCAATTTACAAGAGAATGCACTTCTGGCACACTAGCATCATGTAAGAGGATTTCTTCGCTAATACGATACAATGGCATAAGCTACATAGTAATACAGAGTTGTAAATACATAAATTTCATTCCAACACTGAAGATGTATACTATATTTGGGTAAAATGGAAAATTCATTTTCTCTTCCCAAATTGTCCCACAGTCCTTTCGACATACATGTGAATAATGCACAAATCCGGAAATAGAAATCAGCATAAATAAACCTAAACTGTGAAAATATGCCCCAAATTCAGAAAGACACTTGTTTTAAACTATGATTTAAAACTCTGCTACAGACTAAAAAAAGCGAAACTAAGCATACATAAGATACATAAGCGCACTTCTGTCTGCTCAATGGACAAGAGGGCATGTGGGTACTATGCTTATGGAGGTTTAAACCATGGTCTAAATACAAACCATTTTCATGAAGGAAAGGAATTACTACATGTTCAGAGAATTCAGAACACAGCAACTAGGTTGATAGTGGGTGCTCAATCGAGAGATTCCATCACTCCTCTTTTAAAGAAACTCCACTGGCTACCCATTGAAAAACGTGTTATACTTCAGATTCTTGTTGTGTGTTTTAAAGCACAGAATGATCGTGCTCCATCTTCTATACCAGATCTTATTCATAGACACAATCCAATACGTACACTTTGATCTTCATCACAAAACCTCCTTGCAACACACCCTGTTAATATGCATACTTATGGACACCGATCCTTTGTAGTTTCAGCCTCAGCTCTGTGGAATTCTCTGCCCTATCTATTAGGAATGTAACTTCCCTTAATGATTTTAAGAGATTCTTAAAGACATACCTTTTCCAACAATAGTGTAATGTAATTTATTGTTCATACTTGTCCCCTTAGATATTTATGTTTATGTAACCATACTTTTTTCCTTCCGGTGTAAAGCACATAGAGAATTAAGGTTTAATTATTATACGCTAAATGAATCTAAAGTTATTATTATTATGAATCGGGCCAAAATATACAAAGTAACCATGCATACTCGCATGGTACAATGACTATTAATGACATTCTAGTAGGCAAACACATCTATTTTCTTCTCACAAAATATTCAAGATGCAATGCTTTTATTTACCCAGGTAAAAGCATGTATAAAAACAAAATATTATACCATGGATTATGACAAATTACACCAATACCTCTAGCACAGCAGATCCACTGTTTTTTTTTTAGCATGGTGAATAACAATATAAAATACTTTCCAGATATAAGTTGTGGCAGATCTGCATTTGAAGGGTAAATATTAGTTTACAAATTTCCACAAGTGGGGAAAACAGTTCCTAATATATTTTTTACGAATAAACCCAGTCACCAAATCTAAAAATTAATATTGCTAGAAGATTTAAAAATCTGCCCCTATACATTTCAGTAAATTCCTATTATGGGGATCCTTGAGTTAGCAACTTTGCCAGCATCTGTGATGTCATTGTGGACAACTCTCCATTCATTTTGTACACAGAATTTAAAATTTTCTTTATTTTCAAGAAAAATAAAAATTCTTTTGATTTATTGTTTGAGTATTACATGGCTATATCAATTCTGCAAGTATTTTGGGAAGAATTATGTTGATTCCTGACTTGAAATTTCATATAAATTAATTTTTTGAAAAATTATGTACAAAATGAATGGAGAGTTGTCCACAATGACATCACAGATGCTGGCAAAGTTGCTAACTCAAGGATCCCCATAATAGGAATTTACTGAAACTTTCAAAATTCATTACTCTTGAACAGATTGTCCGATTTTGCTCAAACTTTCACTGTTTACTCTTCTTGGTCATCTTTATTCACTAAGAGCACACTGATGCCTGGGTTGCATTCTCCTTTAATTGAAACAGTGAAACTTCTAGGGTGGACTTACCCTTTAAAGACTGCTATAATGAACATAACTGGAAAACTACAAACAAAACTTATGCCCTGCAGAGAACTTTAACCTAGGATCAATTAGTATAGTGGAAACTCAATTTAACAAGGACCTGGAACCATGATAATTACTATATCAGGAATCTTCTTAAATATTGGGGGGGAGAGAACATAAAGACACAGGGGAGCGTTTCATGAAAGGACTTGTCGGATGTTTTATCCGACAAAGTCTGTTTTATCCGACAGTTGCCATAGTAACGATGCTTCTCAGCCAATCAAAATCAAGGAAAGATGTCAGATCTGACAACTTGTCAGACAACAAATGTTGATGAAATGCCCCCCCAGGAACTAACAAAATTACCCTGTTATACCAGGAATCTTGCTAGACATTTATTGGAGCTCTTTATAACAAGTTTCCACTGTAATGTGAATTCTGGGTACCAGATTTTATGCAAGAGCAACGATTAGCATGCCCAAAAACTGGTTTTCCTTTTATATACAGGGCATTTTCGGGGCTTAAACTTGCAATTTTCCTTTAACAGAAGTAATATTTGAAGCACACATTTTGAATATATGATGGCAGCATGGAACCGCATTTATACACAATGACTTATTAGACCAGTTCGAAGTTGGCTCCTATCACAAATGACCCCAAATATCCACCGATATGTTAAACATGAAGAGGTCCCTTTTTTGTGCACTTAGAACAGTCGCTCCCAAAGTGACAGAGGTGCCTCATGAATAGCTTTTCTTTCGTGTTTTGAAACGAATACTTCAACCCGGGTATCATGGAATGCACCATGGGTGCACAATAATTAGCATATATCAAGTATTCATGTCGGTGGGTTTTAGATTGTTGTCACAAATGACCTTTATCTACTCATGCTCAGAATGTATCTGCCTTATTGTATTTGATTTGTTCCCTATAGAATCAATTTACTTTCATAGAAGAAATCAAATCAAATTCATTCAATCTATGAAATGCTATCAAACTTCAAATCTGCCTACCAGAGGACATCCTAGATTGTATACCTTTGGCATGTAGAAGCATTTCAATGGGCTGATTCATGATGCAAATGACCAAGAGGAAAGGTCGCATTCAAATTCAATCCAATTCAAATCACCTACCAGAGGGATATTCTCCACTGTGTATCTTTGGTATGTAAAAGCATTTCATGGGTTGGTTCATGAGGCAAATGATCCAGAGGACAGGTCCAAATTGCAAGCTTTATTCCGAGCTAAAACACAAATAGACAGAGAGAGAGAGAGAGAGAGAGAAAGAGAATAAGTAATAATAAAAATAATATACACGAGGTCACCGTATCTGCCTTTCACCCCCCCCCCCCCCAAAGGCCAGTGAATCTGATGCTCTCTTGGTGCCCTCCCTCCCCCCCCCCCCTCCCCTGGGGCCCGTTGCATAAAACTTTTGCCGGAGTTTTTTATGGCAAAATTTGAGGAAACTATGGCAAAAAAAATATTGCCATAGTTTTCCATTACATAAAAATTTGCCAGACTTTTTTTTTGCCAGAAAAAAAGTCCGGCAAAAGTTTTATGCAACGGGCCCCTGGAGTGATAAAAAGATTTATACCCACATACCTTTGAATGATTTATCAGTAAATGTGCATTGTGTACAAAACATGTACAGTGCATCCTAGTAAAAAGGTTTACAAACAGAAGAAAGTCTCCTCGTCTAAACATTATAAAATATTTTCAGGGAATTTTCAAGGCTGCGGATAGCCTAGGGTCTCTTCTATCAGATGACACCAAAATATCTGAAAATATTCACTACAACACGAAAACCTACACAATGTACTCACCATCAAAGTATGTAGTATCTGTTTCATCATCAGGGGCGGGTACGAACGGTGGTTCCATCTCTCCAACATGATCCCAGTCCAGATCCTGAAGAAACTCATGTTGCTTTACATCTGATTAGAAGAAGAATAAGATATCTAAAGATGTCATATTAAGTTGACAGAGCTCTTGCTTTCAATGGAAAAGAAGCAAGGCTATTCCATAAAGTAGGACATGGGTGAGCAAAGGATCTCTGCCCCCCCCCCCTATAGAGAAGAAAAAAATTAATAGTGATAATGATCTAGGTTTTTATAGCACCTAATACAGCTCTGATGTCTCTAAGTGCTTTCACAGAAGTCTTTTTACCTCGGTCATCAAATTCAGGCTGGCCCACACGCAATGTATGCGCAGATCTTCTCCACCTCCTGGGGAGCTTTCTCAGATGCTCACAATGCTAAACAAACCACAATGATCTAGGAGCAGCAGAATCAACATTTCTTGAAACAACACACACATTAATGCATCATACTGACGCTCAATACACATAATCTCAAGGAGAAAACTGGGACATCAGCAATTAAAATTCATTAACATAGCTCCCTTCGGCCTAGGAATAGCTCCTGTAAAGTTGTCCACGGGAGTTATTTTCTCAGAGAATAGCTCTTGTGGGGGGGGGGGGGGGGGGAAAGTATTTTTTACCCTGTAACACATTGGAGAGAACATGATCTTACCAGTAGCTGTAGGTCTGTGTTCAGGGGTCAGGGTTAGCAGTTTCTCAATGAGATTCTGGGCTATCCCAGATATAGCTTCGTCATCCTCAGGCCATGAGAGGTCTGCACAGAAGATCAGGGGAGCGTTTCATGAAGTGTCTTGCCAGTGATTTTTACCGACAATTGATATAAGCTACTGAAATCCTTGCATCTGATTGGTTGAGAGCAAATTTGTCAGTAAAAATCACTGACAAGACACTTGATGAAACACTCCACAGGAAAGGTCTTAGTCATGACGGGAATTATTCAAAGCATTATTTGATCAGCTTTTCTTCTTCAAATTGGCAACACTAGTAATTTTTTTCAATGCTGCATTTTTCTTAATAAAAGTCACACATCTGAAATACATATAAAATGACATGTCATATGTTCAGAAGTGACAAATTTGCAAATTTTCATGCAAAGGCAGTGATTCAAATTTCCACCACATTGCCAATCTAAGGATAACAGTGCTTTTTTTTTTTAATTTTCAGCATCAAAAAACAAATATTGATTCAACCAAAATGGGCACAGTACATCCAGAATTTTCGCTCTATGTGCTGATGGTACTTGGTATGTTTTTTTTTTTAGGGCTCTGAATCTCTGAATTCTGGCAAAAATTTGTTTAAACTGGGCATCAGAATTCTTGCAAAGTGAATAGATAGGGTCTCATAGCATCACACAGAAAGTGCATAAACAATATCATATCATGTATCAATCATTTTGTAAATTTGTTTGCACTGTTCATGCATTGACAGGGTTCATACACTTAATTATATTTTCAAAATTCCATGACTTTCCAGGGCAGAAAAATGCAAATTTCCATGACTGATCAATGATATGTGACGTAAACCTTAAACAAAAAGCGCGCTGATTAAAAGAGTTTCAAAGCTGATCTGAGTGCCATGAATGCAAGACTGGCTGGAGCGCAAATTTATTAACATGAAAAATATCTTGAATAAATGATTTTCCATGACTTTCCAGAAGAAACTGACAAATTCCCTGACTTTCCCTGACTTTTTGCTTCTGGAAAAAAGAATTTCCAATTCCCTGACTTTCCAGAAATTCCCTGACCCGTATGAACCCTGATTGAGAACACTTGAATAAAGACTTTATTTGAAAAAAAAAAAATTCCATTTGCCATATGCAAAGGTTGAAAATATGTACACACCTCTACTAAGAATGTTCTGGAAAACAAGGTCCGGTGAGTTGTCACAAAAGGGTGGAATGCCGATCAGAAACTCGTAGAGACATACCCCTAGGGCCCACCAGTCAACTCCAACACCTGTGGCAGAAATTACAGGACAATTCAATTATATGTGAACAGTGACAAATGTGGATTTATGTCTTGCCAAAGGACATAAGTGCCTGGCTGGGATCCGAATCCTCAAGCCTTTGTTTGAGAGTCAAGCGAATGACCCACTACACCCAGACACCTCCACAGACAATTCTCGATTTTCACAATCCTTTGGGTCAGTTGCAACAGTTACTCATGCGCATTCATTCTGGGAGATGCGTCTACAACAGTACCATCAACACCTTGCACTAGTTGCCTTTTCCGCTCCTATTCAAAGTGATTACAGACTTCTAACACTTCATATTTTCCCTGGGCTCTCACCGCTAGTTCTACTAACTCATCCTTCTGCTTCCCTGCACTTGGGATCCCTTTGGTCAGTTAAATATTCTTCAGTTGGTCAACTCTCACTCGAATGGAAAAACGAGCTTCTCATTGTATGGACGATGGTGGCACATGATTGCGAAACACAAGAATTATTATGAAGCAGAGTGTGGATCTTACCATGAGGTTGTTGTAAGAGTAGTTCTGGAGCTAGGTAGTCCGGTGTTCCCAGAATCCTCTCCTCCTGCGGTTGTCCACAGGGAGCCTGCTGGGGGCGCCGTCTGCAACTCTTTGGTGTCCGTAGTGGTGTGGGGCCAGGTGTGATGAGGGCACCTCGACCTGAGAGAAAGAATTAGAGCAAGATGGGAGAGAGAGAGAGATGGAAAGAAGGAGGGGAAGGTAGAAAGAGAGAGAGAGAGACAAAGAGAGGGGAGAATGAGATGACAATTGGAAAAGATAAGGATAAAATGAAAAGAGAGGGAGAAGAGGAAAGAGATGACAAGTCGAAAAGTGGAGAGATGGAGAGAACAAAGAGAGGAATTGAATCTACGATATATCATCAACTGAATCAACAATTGAATCCACATATATCATCTTTAATTTTGTTCACTCGGCTACTAGTAAAATTACAAACATTTGGTATGTAGATATTTGTCAGAACTATTGGTCATAGTGGAATGTTGGTCAGAGCTGTTGGTCAGAGCTGTTGGTCAGAACTATTGGTCAGAATTATTGGTCAGAACTACTGTCAGAGCTGTTGGTCAGATATATTGGTTAGAGATATTACCCTGAAAGCCGATGTAACTTACCAGGGGTCTTGTAGCGGATCCGAGCAGGGGTAACGTAAGGTAAAGGTCCAGGGGTGCGGAATGCCATCCTCAGGGGGGTGTGTTTGGTTCCCTGAGGTCCGGGAGTCGATGCATTTCTCTAAAGGTTTCATAAGGGAGGGACGTAAGAAGAAGGATGTTAACATACATATAATATATATATTTAAAAAAATTTGAAAATTAGTCCGCATGGCATCTAGATAATACAAGAATCAGAGTTGGTAGTAGAATGCCATTAAAAAATGAAATCATAGATTTTAAAAGAAAACGGAGCATAGCTCTCAAAAATGAAGAGTGTGACTTCGCCTTTCATTTTTGAGAGCTATGCTCCTACCAACTCTGATTCTTATATATATATATATATATATATATATATATATATATATATATATATATATATATATATATATAGCAAGGTAGATAAGTAAATCAGGGAGGCACAAAATGACATGTCCAGCATGCAAACGTATAAAGATAATGCACACTTTGCGTCTATTCATGCCATAACATTTTGCAAAGCAGCCCAAGTCTAAATTATGTCCTCTGGTAGAAGCCATATAACAGCGTTAACCCGTTGAACACGAGTGTTTTTAGTACAACACGCATTTTCCATAGACCCTAGCCCGAGTTATCTTTTAGGTCATATCTGTTCACATGCAGTTATTACCTTCTGATACTCACCCACAGCAGTGCAAAGATTTCTTCACGCCTGAATTAACTAGTTTCCACTAAACAATTTTTGTGATACAACCAATGGAATGCTAGGAACAAAAAAATGACTTAACTAAATATATCTATAACTATAGCATGAACCTCTTTGTCCCAATTTTAGTGGTTGATCATATAGGAAATATTTTATTTACGCTGCATACTTTAAAAATGTCAAATTTAATACCCATTAAAAATAAAAATGGGGGTTTCCCGCATGGGTATGCCAATGCACGTGAACAAGCCTTAATTTAGGCATTGCCAAGATGATTTTAAGTGCACTTACAGGTTTGATGTTAAGCCTCGTGGTGTCATCAGGGGAGAAGTTTGTCAGCTCAGAAAGGGCACTCCTCTCCTGCTGATCACATGACTTCATACTGCTATCTGATTGGTGGGAAACAAGACTTTGGCTCCTCCCATCCTCCACCAAGCTCGGTTCAGACTTGTCCTTCAGCTCAAGGTCATCGCTGTTGCAACATTCTGATGGCATTTTCATACCCGATGCTTCAGACTCACATTCCACGCTGACGTCAAGGTCAAAGCTGACGTTCTTCTTCCCAGATGACCTTCGAGCTTTGACCCCGACCTTCTCTGCAGGATCAGCTGCCGATGACCTTGATACATCCAGATCCAGTCCCGAAAGACTGCTGTCACTGTGCTCACAACAAAATGATGAACTGTGCTCCTCTTTGGCAGTGGGGATGTGCCTCTCTTCGACAATCTTACCAATGTTTCCTTGGTTGTCATCAATGTCTGCTGCTGCTTTGTAAGTGGAATTAGCCACATCAAGAGGCAAATGTTCCGTGTCATTGCTCTCTGTTGTGCATTCTGCAGTAACAGAGTCAATACTTCTGTCTCCATCTAGACCAGATTCTTCAGATGCATGTCTTTCATGTCTAATTATCTCCTCACTTATCAGTGAATCATCATTGTTTATGGAGATGCCCTGCTCTCCATGGCCACTGGACAGTCTTGATCCACTGCCGTAGCAACTGTCTCGGATGCTACCTCCTTCCAAACCAACCGCGTCTGCAATCTTTGATCCATGCGAGTCTACGCCTTCAAAACACTGGGCTCTGCTCAACTCCATGTCCTCAATGCTCAGGCTACTATCAAGGCTCTCGGCATCACTTAATCTGTTTCTACGACAACTGGTGTTTGCATCCTCGTCCCCGTCTCCATCTGCCACAAACAGTTTCAGGCTCAGACCCTGTATCTCAGTCGTCAGTCCACTGTGAAATCCAGAGCTCAGCATTCTGATGCAACCTTTCGAAGGTGGTAGCGAGAGAGGGCTCATTTCGACCTGAGAAAGATGTCTCTTGCGACCCCGACTATCGCTTCCTGAACCGAAGCTGGCAATATTCTCAGTTGGGGATGTTGCCATTGACTGCTGCTTTTCATGGGATGTCTGCTGACCAGCGTCAGGACCCGGTCGTCTTCTTTCATCGCTGAAGCTAAGATGAATAGAGGGACGACCCACAGGTGCCCTTCCTACCGGTGTCTCAAAGACAACATCCCTTTCTCTTCCTTGTCTTGTTGCAGTCCTCCCCAAATGCCCCGACCTTTGATCAGTCAATCCTGCCTCTTCCCTGGAACGCCCTCTAGTGCTTGCTTGTGTCCTTTCACTTGCTGCAGACAGTATCCTATCTGCAAGAGCTACACTGATACTTTCCCTTCCGTGATGAGAGTCATCACCTTGGTGGGACGACAAAAGAGGGTGTTTGTCCTGGGTTACTTCGGAGGTAAGATCGCCATGACTGCTGGGGCGGGGCAGGCCTTGTCTGCTGACTGTTGTCAGGAGGGGTGAGGACAGCGGAGTGTGTCTCAGGTGGCGGAACTTCTCTTCGAAGGCTGCTCCAGGAGTTTCCTGAAATAAACGGGAGCATCATCACGGAAATGTTCAACAGAACCTAATGAGCCACATTGAAATAAGTTGTACCATAAAGTTATCTTTCACTCTTTTAGTCTTTTCCAGCTCAACACTCAGAACATACATGTAAATACATGTAGGATGACATTACTTGACTTTAGTCAAAGGGGCAACAAAACCTTGTATCTTTAAAAAAGTCAGATGTTCAGGAGAGTGATAAAAGTATGGCTGCCAAAACACTATAAGCAATGGGACTGCCTTCTATTTGACATGTCATGGTGGCTTCATTTGGGGGTAAGAGAGCTGGGATTTGGACAGAACATCACTTGACTGATTATCTGGAGATTAATACAAAAAAAGTAATTTTCACCGAAATATGAGATACAAAGTTTTATCACCCCACCGACCATATTATTTGACAAATTTTAGCAGTTCTGTGACTCAATCCCGGGCTTAAAATGAACCTTACAACTATGAGGCAAGATTAATGTCTTCACTCTTAATAGAAAATGCACCTCATGAAAAAGTTCAGAACTCATTCAGCTGTGTAATACCTTGCTCTGTTCATTTCTTTTATAACTACATCAGTTTCAATATTGTACAAAATAATCAAATTACCCCCCCCCCTCCCCAAATAAAGTCAAATCAGGAACTTACAAATGTAAGGTTTGTCGTTAAAGACAGAACTTGTCCAGGCGTCCGGTAAAAGGAATCAGACTTTTAAGGTCTCACCACAGAAGGCGTCCCAATAATATCTGTTATGTTGATTTCTGTGAACGCAAAGAGGAATGTTGATTTCAAAGAAACAAACAATGGGACAATCCACACGTTAACAATGTTTGTGTGAAAATTAAGATGAGGATATAAAAGATGGCAGTTTTTATCTTAATTTGGCATTGAATCTCCATTCTAGCAAATATAATTAAGCTGTTAAAAGCAATGACTCAAACATTTCTATGAAAGCCCTAGTTTATTTGATACAATACAGTACGGTATACAAATAGCGAATAGACATGAGTGCGATGGTACGAGATTTCGCATGAGGTGAAAGAGTGACCTTCTATTCAACGAGGCGAAGCCTTGTTGAATAGAAGTTACATCGCGATCTTTCACCGAATGCGAAATCTCGTACCATTGCACGAATTAAAATATTCGCTATTTGTATTGTACAATGCCTCAGAAGTCTGAGAAATTGATGAAAATCAAGAAAAAACCAGTCACATTTTGGTTAAGAAATCAAGGTTTATAAAGCAGGGAGAGAAGTTCCGACTGCAAAATGCAGCTGGTGCCGGGGCGCGTGCGCGTATCTGTAGCAGTGGGTATGCGCGAACATGACTTGCTGGCATGCTGCTGGGCCATGGCCTGAGCAATGCAATATATGCATGCACAAATAATACGCGTATAGGGTCTACAGCGCAAGCTACTTGTGACATCACAAAAGAAACAAAAGAAGTCATTTGTGGGAATCTACTGTGACGTCACGCTAACCGTGCAATGGTACATTTTGGATGGTACGAGTGCAATGGTACGAATGTCGCGCGTTCAGCTCCCATAGACTTGCGTACAACAAGCTGAGTAGGCGTTGTACAATAAAATCTAGTGATCTTTGTATTTGTAAACAGATGGTCTTTTTCATATGTGATATGTTTCAATAAGTAAAACTCCATGAAGGGAAATATGAATGTGGCCTTTATAGATAGCTGGTCTTCTATACAAGTTAACTTTAAAGTAGGTTCAACTCTATATTAATTTTGAGTTGATTTGCGGCAACTTACTATGGTCCAGAGATATCTTGGAGAGTCCAAAGTCGGTGAGTTTAATGTGACCCTCATTTGAGATGAGCATGTTGTCTGGCTTTAGGTCCCTGCAACGATATATCAGCCATAACTGAGTACATACAGAATTTTTTTTTGTAATTGTGTGTTTATTGAAGGATCAACAACTAATTATCGTATTTACAAATAATCAGAGTAATTGTGAGCAAAAACAGAAAACAGAAAACAAATTACAACATATACAACAGATTGGGTAAAATTAGAAGAAAAAAAAAGGGGGGGGCAGAAAGAGGACTCGGAACATATATCGCATAGTTAGTAGTACCATATTTGGAAATTAGTACTATCATTAACCAAAACAAAGGAGACAATAATAGAATACTGATCATGGCATTACATGGGGTTTGTGATTTATCTGGGGTAAATATATTCATCGCAATACAATCACTATTCCCTCAGAACTAAACTAAGAATTCATGAACCCCTCCAAAATCTCACGAAGGATTCCATAACTATGAGCTTTTTTGTCCAACAGCATCGGGTATCTGGGTGGAAACTGCCCAAGTGCTCTGCCTACATAATGCTACAACACATGCTGCAGTGACATTAGCTACAGGCTACATTTTGGCAAAAATGTAGGGTTAGGTGTCAGTTTGTGATTGGGTTTCAGCTTAGATTTAAATAGGATAGGGCTAGGGTTACATCATAGACATACAGTAAATTTACTAGACGCAAAGCAGCACACGCTTATATCAGTACGCGAATGGCATTAGGCCCCGCCTCTTTCGGATCATTTGAAGGTCGACCTAAGCACCCGTTTTTGTTGCATTATTCATATCTACTGCGCGTGTGGCGCGTATCACTTTTATTATGATACTTTGATTTAATGCGCATTTGTTGCGCATTTGTTGCGCATTTGTTGCGCACTGATTGTGCATCATTGCGCATATTTTTAGCTGATGGGCGTAATGTTTTCAAACATGCACAAACGCACGCTACTCGTTGGAATCATCTTACAAAATGAATTACTCATTTTTGCTCATGAATATTGATTGGTGCTTAGGTCGGCCTTCTAATGGATCTGGACAAAATGGCGGAGCTTTAGGGGCCTGTTACATACAGTGTTCTGCCGAAATTGAGTGGGTTGCAAACTGCTGTCCATGACAAAAGGAAGTAACAGTGTCGAATTAGTTTCTTAGTAAATGAAGGAAATATGTGACTGTTTCATGAGGAAGTCAATAGAATTGCTTTATTTTGGTATGTCTACATTTAAAAAATGTGGGGTTATGTGACCTTCATTTCTTCATCATCATGCTGTGTACTGCATACAAAAAAGTACCCCAAATCAAGAAAAAAATCAGTATTGAAAAAAATCATAGTTGCTTCCTTTTTTCATTGAACGGCAGCAAAAGCATCTGGAGCAGTGAATTGCCACTTGGTCTAATCCCATTTCGTCTACAACCAGTTTGTCTAATAACCATTTGGTCTAATTACCACTTAGCCCATTTACCATTTCGTCTAATTTCCAGTTAGGCTATGCTCATTTCGTCTCATACCCACTTGGTACCACTTACTCTATCTGAATAGACAAACCAGTAATAGACCAACTGGTTATTAGACGAAATGAGGAAAACTAAGAAGATAAAGTGGCAATTAGATCATTTGATCGTTACACAAAATGACAATAAGCTCAAGTGGTTATTAGACCAAGTGACGATTGGACCAAACGACAATTAGACCAAACTGATAGTAGACCAAATGGGTTTAGCCACAGTGGTTTTAGACAATCTAGGAATTAGACCAACTGGTATTAGACCAAGTGGCTATAAACCTTTAAATCTGAAATCATTCAAACTGAGCTGTTCATTGTATAAAAATACTAAAGAAAAATGTAAAAATAAAATCTACAGAAAGCTTTGTGAACACAAGTCTGCATTCAGGTACGATGTCAACAACAAACCTGTGTATGATGTTGTGCTTGTGCAGATATTCCAGAGCCAGCACAACTTCAGCTGTATATATCAAGGCAGTGCGCTCATCAAAATAACCGCAAACGTGGAGAAGAGATTTAACATCACCACCAATCAGGTATTCCATCACCTGAATGATATAGAATCGGAGGTGAATGAAAAACGAACATTGATTTAAATCACTCTTTAGTGGCTGAAAAGATTTTTGACCACTTTGAAACTATATTTAATTTTTTTTTTAAACCAGTACAATTTCATACAATTTTTACTGTTTTGACTGGCTAAAATAACAGATTGTGCAATTGTTAGAGTAAATTTTATCACTTACACCTTTGAGGCCTTGAAAAATCTAGTACTTTTTTAATCAGTTATTTTTACAAATATTACTCTGAAAACTTAAATTCCCCCAGTATTTCCTGCTTTTCAATGAAACTTTAGTATAGTTGCCCAAAGGGCAATCTTTAAAAACCACTGTACAGTAATTGCCATGTAAACATAAAAAATTTGTATATCGAATACTCCAGATATTAATAATAAATAAAAGGAAAATGTATAAATGAGGAGGAAAAAAAACAACAACCACAAAGTGGCATAAAGAAATGTTCCATGCTAGGTCGTCGACCCTAAAATTGAATCATCTTAACTCGGGGGTTATTACATACAGGCCGAAATTTTCAATCTGGAACCCCTACGAAAAAAAGTTTTTGTGGAGCCTTGTATAATACTGTATATAATAAAAGAATCAAAGCATTATTACGAAGGACAACCTTATGGTGCACAGATGGCCATTTTTCAAAAGAGACTCATCACTACTCACCAAATAAATATATTTTGCGGTCTGGATGGAGTAGTAGAGATGTACAATAAAAGGACTCTTAGACAAGGCTAGAGCGTCCCTCTCTGTCGTTACTTGAGCAGCCATGTTCTTATTGACCATCTCAGATTTCTTCATAGCTTTGATGGCGAAGAGCTTCTCCTTGTCTCTTCCCTTCCGCTGGGCCAAGTACACCTTCCTTTGATGGTCAAAAGATGTGAAAGAGAAATAAATGAAGGAACTAACGTCTTTTGGCAAGACATTAATCCAATGTTTGTTCCTCTCCACCCTGGTGTTAATAAGCAACTGACATGTCAGAGGGCTGCACATTTGGCCGCTAAACTATGGACGGGGCCACTCACCCTAGTGCTCAGTTATAATAACCTTGCACAATGGACGTGCTGTAACATGCAAATCACTGACAATAGGAAAGTAGTGTTCTCTGTCCAATTTCTTGACAGAGGATCAAGAGCTGAGTCACCAGTGATCAGAAAAATATTTTTAAAAATTCGCTTGATCAAGATAATTTACATCCAGTTGGAGGAATGAAATAGAAATAGGATATTTTATTATCCTACATTGTAGGTGTAGAAAGCAAGTGTTTTATATGTTGATTATTTTAGCGATTTCTATCTTTGACTACAGAGGGCAGCCTTTCACATAAATTTGCGCAGCTCAGCATACCAATGTAGCCCTGTGTGGGACGGGGTAATGATGTTGGAGCACCATGAGTATCACAACGTGACGGACCTTAGCGGTGTCAGGGTTATACAGGGAAAAAAATACACGGGGGCTCGGGGGGAATTCACCCCTGAAACGCCAAAAAGAGCCCTGGAAAACTAAAAAAAGAGCCCCTGAAATTCTCATAGGGCCCAATGTAAACTCTAATACAATGTAGAAAATTTGGGTGGGTGGGCTCAATGAGTAGCCCCGGAAAAAAAAATAATTAATTTTTTCCCTGGCGTTATACAGGGGCGTAAAAAGCGGGGTGGGGAGATGCATCCCACCACATTTTGAGGTGGACTCATATACATGTACATGTATGTGTACAAAAATATGTACGAATGGAATGGGTTAATCATCCCCCCGGGTATGAGGACCTGTCTACGCTAATGGCACTATACATGTACATGTATACAAAACACCACCACAGGGTCATTTATTATCTTCTGAATGTGAAGAATGTAAGGAATATCCTAAACAGATGTTCATTTATCTTCACAATACAGGGCTTGACATAAATAGGTGGCAAGGGCACCCAAACCCGGGTCTCAACCCCAAATTTCAATAGACGGATAGAATTAGATCTACACAAAACTAAAAATAAATCAATTTGGACCTTCTCCAAAAAAGTTTGGCTTCAGCCCTGCTATAGTTTTTCTGTTACTTGGGTTTAGAGTAAAAGGCTATTTACAATTCCCAATCCCTAACTTACACCAACCCCCTTCCCCTTTTATCTAGCTCTAAAACAAAACAAAAAACAAAAAACAAACAAACGAACAAAAACTGATCCTTAACCTTACCCAAATGCTCCTCTGCTGATGGGCTTGATGATGGAGAATTCATCAATAGTTGGAGCATGGTGCATCTGCCAGGAGTACAAAATTATGACATGAGATTATAAATTAAATTTTACACATTTGGAACAAAGGATGAAGACGGAAATTATCAACTGCAATCAGTCCAGCAGTCCGATCAGGGAAAAAAATACGCAAATTCACCCCGAAACGCCAAAAAGAGCCCTGGAAAATTAAAAAAGAGCCCTTAAATTCTCATAGGGTCCAATGTAAACTGTAATACAATGTAGACAATTCGGGCGGGTGGGCTCAAAAAGTAGCCCCAGAAAAAAAATGATTAATTTTTTCCCTGAGTCCGATCTACATATTATCATTGTTAGGTAGACTGTTGTTTCCGTGATTCATTTCACCACCGTTTCATATGCATTTCAGAATTCTTGAATATTATTTACAATGTATGTGATGCAATTATTATGTTATCGTTATTATTCATTATGTTCAGGTAAAGAATGAATTCATCAAATAAATCAAATCACTCCTACTTCATTTGCCTCACATAACTCTTAAAGTTGATGCAACTCAGTTTTTCAAGAGAATGGTCTCATCACCATTACTTTCTGTTGTAGAATTCTTTCAGATGACAGGACACTATTATAGTCCTCAAATGGACTTGTCAAGTAAATCATTCATATTTTGTTAGCGCCTCGAAACTCTTGAAGATGATGCGACGCTATTATTTTTATCATTAGGCAAAGAATTAATTTTGTCAAGTATGTAAATCTACAAATGTATGATTTCTTATTTGTTTGTCTTGTAACTCTTTAAAGACTTTTTTCATGTCCTTAAGGCTTAAATAAAGAATCAATTTGTCAAGAGAATCATCTCACCGCCATTAATTTCTGTTTGAAAATTCACTAAAACAATGCGACGCTATTATATTTCTTAAATCAATTTGTCAAGTAAATCATTTTTATTTTGTTAGCATCTCCAAACTCTTGATGATGATGGGACGGTTTCATTTTTATCATTAGGCAAATAATCAATTCGTCAAATGGACATGATGGACTTGAATTATTTGTTACGATGCAATTTTCGATTTGATTCTAATTTTAATTAACAGTTACTAACATTAGATCTAACAGTTAACGTTAGACTCAATCTCTATAAGTATAAAAAAGTAACAGTTATGTTAGATCTAAAAATGGAGTACCTTTAGAATGCAACGCCACATACATTTTTAAACAGCGCCATCTAGCGGCCAGAGAAAGTATTTTACAGAAACCAATGGCCAACGACCAATGACCATGAGGTAATATTAATTAAAGGCATTGGCTAACATTGTTATGATTTTAAAAAAATTTCATTTTGTTCTTAAAAATGGGATAAACATTAGGGTTATAGTGTAAAAATACCAGTGTGAAAGTTTCAGAGCATAATATCCACGGGAAGTATTTTTAAATATTAGAAATGTGAACCAATGTTTGAAAAATATACGAGGGTCGGTTGCATAGATCCAACGTAAGGAGTGCGCATGCGCACATGACTCAACGGACCGCACTGTGTGTATTGACGTATCACGCGGCGGAAGGCAAGTAACGGTATTTTTTAATTCGCGCAAACGGTCCTCTGAGTTCAGTGTCTCTCGGGACGAAAGCTAATAAATTCGCGGTTTGCGTCTAACTTACAGCTTTTCCTTCCAAATTATGGTTGATTTCAGGGTTTTGGGGTATAAATACAAGTACTCATACACATGTCTCATCTTAGTTTGAGAATTTTTTAAATCAGCTGCTCACAAAGTTAGCCAATGCCTTTAAAAAGCCAAGGATCAACGACCATCGACTATCATCACACATGCTAAATTTCAGAAGTAGATCACAGAAACTAACGAACAACGACCAACGCCCATACATGTACATGTAAATGAAAAGCGAATCGACCAACAATGTTTTACATATATAGAACTGGGGCATAGAAACCAACGACCATCACAAAATCTAAAATGAAATAGCCAACGACCAACGACCATCGACCACCAGTCTTACAACAAAATATTTAAGTACGGAATGGGGGTACAGAAACCAATGGCCAACGACCAACGACCATCAAGTAATATCAATTAAAAAGCCAACGATCAACGACCATCGACTATCATCACACATATGAATGCTAGATTTCAGAAGTAGATCACAGAAACTAACGACCAACGACCAACGACCATATTGTACATAATACATATATTGGATTTAGAACGAGGAACATACAATGTAAGCCAATTATGAATCACATTTACATGTACATGTACTATGCTTCGTTTTAAATAAAAATTATTTTACTTGTTTTAGATATAGACATTAAGAAATATACATCTACCGTACCCGTTATAATTCCTCTCCCCTTCTCTTTTTTTCTTTCATTATCCACTGACTACATACGAACCTACGGACCTAGACTTCTTCTTTTTTGTTGTTGTTCAAATGACGCCCTCTATCGCGTGGCATTGTATTCTAAAGGTAAGCCCTAAAAATTTCCATGAATCTGATTTCCGATTCAAATTTTGCTATGGCTGCTCTGAGTCTCACTGACTGAGTCACTGACTGAGGACTCCGACTTAATGTTACTCCTTAGAAATTTGGCAGTGTATACAGCCACACGCGTGTTCTTTACCTTACGGCCACACGCATGTGGTTGTATCCACAGCATTGATATGAGGATACAGCCACACTTGTCTGAATTCCCACTTGAAGTCTGTGCCGCGACAGCTATCGCTAGTGTGCACTGCACAAGCGATGTGTATTCATGCGATGGTATGTGTTGCAACTTGCAAAACTTGGATCGTCACAAAGGTTTTATCTCTCGATTTCACTTATTATACAAACAATATTTTCACTTCATTCTCACCTGGTCAGCAAGCAGGTGACAATTTAGTACAATATTGTTTGTATTTCAGTGAATTTCAAGGGATAAAACCTTCGTGACAATCCAAGTTTTGGGGTTTGGCAACACACTGTCGCATGAATTTACACATCGCTTGTGCAGTGCATACATACACACTAGCGATAGCCGTAGCGGCGCAGAGTATAAGTGGGAATTCAGTTGAGTGTGGCTGTATCCTCATGTCGATGCTGTGGATACAACCACACGCGTGTGGCCGTAACTTAAGTTAAAGACACACGCGTGTGGCTGTATACACTGCCCAGAAATTTAGTGAAGAACGCACATAATCATAGACAAAGATGTATTTTCTGTACTGCAATGCCTACAATACATACATTATTATCATGACAAAAAAAAATAAAAAACAGGAAGTGAACACAACAAGCACAACACACAAACTCAATAGTCAATACCGTGGTCAATACATACCCAATCATGCCAATCATGGTAATGCCTGGCAATAGTACGTCACAGCAGGAAAGCATTACACGCATTGCTACATGCGGGATTGTACACTCAACATGTTCAAAAACTGACATCCTCACGAATGAAGCATTTAATTGAACAAAAACCATGTACATACCCTCTTTTCTGTCGTAGATATTTTGCCATCTCTCTGTGACGGTGAATGTGACATTATATTCGCCATAACACATCATTTGTTTAATTGTATTGCGAACACAGACAAAACACTTGAACTTGTTTATGTTTTCGATGAATTTCAATTTTACCGCTGTATTTAACTCTTGCCTCAAGATGGCGCTAAACCAGATATATCTCGTTGTGTCGGCACATATCTGTATGAAAAGATATTTTCGTGCATATGTGGTCGGTCGTCGGTCGTCGACGTAGCGTGAAAGTAACCTATTCCGGGACTGAATGTTAAAAAAACAAAACCCATAATGATAATAAAACAAAAAATATGAATTAATACAATCTTTACTGCAGCACTCAGAAGGCTAACAAAATAACTTCGAATCGAAAGGACAATACCAGTATACAGTTATCTCATGATAGGTGATAATTTATTATGAGTTTTTTTCTTTTCTTTAAAAGGCAAAAACACAAAAAAAATAATAATAACAACAAAGAGAGAGAATGGAAATGATTTAACATTACTTAGTGATAGATCTATGATGCAATTCAGGGGCGGATCCAGCATTCTCCAATTCTAGAGGGG
>CM057157.1:18706575-18762206 GCA_029962745.1 Echinometra lucunter
ATAGGACTTTTTTTTGGTCAAAAAGTACTAATTACATGTATATCAAACTTAACCAATTCTTGCATTCTTGTACTTAATCTCCTTTTCTATTAAAGACATTCAATCGTGGGCTTTCATGGGGAGTGGATAATAATTTGCTGACACCAGACTTTGTGAAAAGCACTGGAAATACCTGTAATAGAGCTACATTTCTGGAGCACAGCAAAACAAGCTGTCCCACCATAAACATTCTTCGGCCTGCTTCGGGCATTCTCGGGCCAGGGAAAGTGAGATAATGACTTTGCCATATGGGGCAAAGGGTGGAATATACAGAGCATTACATAAGGTCTGTTGGTCATGAAACTCATAGTGATGGACAACACCTGTTACTGGGTAAGCACCAATGGTGTCAAAATCCCCATGAAAGCCCACGACTGAGCATCTTTAATAGATATTGATAAGGATTCTTTCTCTCTGTTTTCACTTGTTTCTGTCTCTTTGCCTCTCTCTTTCCTTCTCGCTCTTTGTTTTTCTCTCCCTTCTTTATGGTTTCTTATCTTTCCTTTCCTCTCTCCTTGTCTCTCTTCTCTTCTCTCTGTTTCCTATATCTACTCTTCTTTTCCCATGTCTTTCTTCTCTCTTCTCTCTCTCCCTCTCTTTTATCTTCTTCTCTCTTTCCCCTTCTCTCGTAACTGTATCGTCTACCCCTCCCTCTCTCTAGTCATTTCCATCTGGACCATTGTGGCGCCCTCCCTCACATGTCAGAGATCGTTGGATATGACGGGCCTATCTACATGACGCAACCCACCAAGGCCATCTGCCCCATACTTCTTGTAAGTGAGATGATGATGAAAATGATAACAGGCATTTGTATATATAGGACAGTCTATATAAAAAACTTCTTTTCCACGGTCCACAAGGAGATTTAAAGGTGAAGGAAGGGTCCAGGGTGCCGTTGCATAAAAACTTGCTATTATGGTAACTTTGCATCAGTGGTAACTACCATGGTAACGTTGCTCAACAGCCAATCAAAATCCAGTATTCCACGAAAGTTACCACTGATGGCAAAGTTACTGTAATAGCAAGTTTTATGCAAACTTGGATTTGAATCTTTCTAATGTGCTTTCCTGACCTAGGTGGGTTCTTTTTTTTTTCTCTTTGTGCTATTGTATATTTGTCTTAAATTTTAAGTGATCACATAGAATAGCAAACTTTAGGTGTAACTTTTTATATTTCCTAACAGTGGAGTTCAAAAGGGAAATGAAAATGAGGTGAATAGATATTAGCTCTAGGTCTGTAAATGTTTGAAGGGATTAACCCATTCATGACAGAGGGTCCACATTATGTGGTTTGGTCTAATAACTTTCCTACCAAATACATGAACAAAAAGAGCAAAAAAATCTACACTTACTGTGCCCATTTTTGTTGCATCAATATTTGTTGTTTGATGCTAAATTTTTTTAAAAGAAAAATAAGCATTAAAATCCTCAAATTGGCAATGCGATGAAAATGTTAAAATTACTGTTTTTTCCCTGCAAATTGGCAACTTAATGACTTCTCATCATACATTCTGTCAATTTATATTTCAGATACCTGATGTTTTATAAGAAAAATGTAGCAATAAAAGAAAAATGTTGGTGTTGCCAATTCGAAGAATAAAAGCTGATCAAATTAGGCTTTAAATAATTCCTGTCAGGAAATGGGTTCAAAGAAAATAGATATTGCTAGCCACTAGATGTAAATGTTTCATGCACCTACAACTCTTTACTACATGTGGCTATGGATCAAAATCCATGACTGTCACATTGTTTGCTTTGTATGGTACATATACACTGTGTGCCAAGAGTCAACAATGGCAACCCGGCACTTGTGCCCTAAGTCAACTAAATCTGGTAATGGGTTAACCCACAGCAGTACAGAGCTTTCTTGAGGTCTAAATTAATCATCTTCAATCCTCAAATTGGCAATACAAATCATTTTTTTCCATGTTTACATAGCTTGAAAAAAATAAATATGGATATAACATAAACCAAAATGAAATATAATTGTAAAATTGAATCAGAAACTGCCAATTCGAACACAGAAATAGTGATAATATATTATTCACTGCATTGCCAATTTAAAGAGTTTAATGATTAGTTACACTTAAACTGCTCTAAGTCGAGAACGCCACACCATGCAGCGATTGGAATGGGCTCAAATTTGTCGGTGCATTTTTCTCTTTCTGCTCATGTATGATATGTACTGCCCAACATTCTGGAACCAACAGATACTGCAAAAGCATCTCCTAAAGGTGACACTGTACCTCTATGGGTTAATTGATATCAATATTGGAATACAGTCAACCGTGCATTGCTCGAAGTTGCATCAGTCGAACCTTCCCAAAGTTGAATCAATTTTTTGACCAAACTATACAAAACATATTATTTACATTTCATAAGTCAAATTTTGCATAAGTCTATTTTTTGTGGTCCCAACAGATTTGACTTACACAAAGTTAACTGTTTGTACATATTTGTTGATGTAAATTGGAATATTATTGTACTGGTAATTGTGTAAAACATACCATTTATTCTCTGTCATAGGAGGATTACAGGAAAATTACTGTCGAGAAGAAAGGAGAAACTAACTTTTTCACTTCAGCAGTAAGTATAATATTCATTAAACCGAGCAGAGAGATTGAAATAATAGAGAGGTTTTATTTCTGGAACGGTGGCAAGGGTTACTTGCAATACAGTCATTGCTCAATGTACATGTAAGTCATAATTTCAAATGAAAAGTCTAGAAATATTTCAATTTTGGGGATAAGATATGTATTGGAAAAGCATTCATATAATTCTGCTGTCACTTGTTCTTCATTGCTTGACTGTTCTAGCTGGGTAAACATCCTCTCAAATGAAATAGTTTAGGCTAAGTTTTCAGGAAATTTAATTATCTGTAAATTGTGTCATTTTGTTAGTTATCCTCTAATCCTTGTCTTTATGGACCTTATGGCAGATTAACTTTGTGCTAAACAAGTTATCCGAATAAGTCTACTCCTACTGCTAGTACTGTGTCAGTAACTCCTTTCTTTTCTCATCTTATTCATCACTCTATCCTCAAATCTGCAGATGATCAAAGATTGTATGAAGAAGGTGGTTGTGGTGAATCTTCATCAAATTATCCAGGTTAGTCTTTAGTTCAGGACCTGAAATCATTTTGACAATCCTCAAAGAATGGTACCAATCTGATATTTACTATGTGTGCATAAAAGTTTTTATCATCATAAAAGAAGAAGAAGAATAAAAGGAGAAAAATTTTGCCAGATTTATATAATGACCTCACACTATACATTTGTTGTAAACAGTATTTGAATTATTTATAGACAAAAGAAATGTCTTTCTTGTTAAAACAATCTATTCAATATACAACAAACCTGGGAGGTGTTTCACAAAGACTAAGATTGACTCAAATCGCTCTTAACTATGGCAGGCCATTCATACCACTGGTTTGCTTTCACAGTCGGTCTCTCAAGGGATGCGCAAATCATTGTCACAAATTTGAAGAATTTACTTCTTTTTTTTTTTCTTCATCAATGAACTATGAGAAATTGTCAGTTCTGCAGATTTGTGACCACGATTTGCAAATCCTTTGAGAGATCCGTGGCAAAAGATAACAGTGGCATGAATGGCCAGCCATAGTTATGTGCGATTTTAAATAATCTTAGTCTTTGTGAAACACCCTCCTGATGTCAAATTCTTTCATTTTTTATGATCACAGGTAGATGATGAGTTAGAAATCAAAGCATACTATGCTGGTCACGTTTTGGGAGCAGCCATGTTTCATATCAAAGTGGGGCAACAGTCAGTTGTCTACACAGTAAGTAGAGTTAGCTTTTAAAACGTATGTTGAGTTCTGGTAGGCAATGAATGTTCAAGAGAAACAAGCTTGAAGGGAAAATGAGGAAGCTTAACGGGAGAAATTTTATAATTTACAAACAAATTTTCGGCATTACTCCCAGTGTTGAAGATCGTATGTTCGATCTGTATTAAATGAAAATCACAAGTCAGAAAAAAATTGGAACCAGCGGGATTTCGAACCTGCCATCTACTGCTTGCCGGGCAGCGACTTAACCACCGGGCCATTCTGGTTCACGGCTAAGTCACGATGAAAGGGAACTGGTAACATTGAGTGATGTTTTAAAAGAAAGTTATCATATCTACATGTACATGTAATTAATTTATGCATGAATTTAATGTTAGATATATAATTTTCGATATGTGAAAGTATGAATCAAAACGGATATCATTTACCATGCAGAAAATTGGAGAAAACTGTTACAGTTTTGAAGCAATTTTGACACACAAAACAATGTTTTTAAATCATCACTATTTTCATACCTTCATGTAAATGACATTACGGCTATAAAGCAACCAACATGTTTGTAAGGCCACAACATTCATAATTATCAATGTTGTACCCATGAAAATGAAAATTATTTTTTTAAGACCAGAAACGATGTTACCAGTTCCCTTTAAAGTAATTCTAATATTTTTCTGAATTGTCTCTCGGGTAAAGCATATGTTCAGTTCTGGTAGTGTTGTGGAAGTTCCAGATAAATGAGCGTGAATCAATTCTAAGATATTCTGAATTAATCCTCCCGTAGAAGGTTGGTTGTTGTAAACCTCTAAGCTTTTTAGCGAATTTTGAAATAGAAACCTGATTTATTGCAAGGCACCACTCATATCTATTGCACTTTTTAGAGGGCCATGTGTTAGGCATGAGCATCAGGACAACCAGTTCATATTTCTTATCTTTTCTTGCTTATTTCTCAGTGCAGCTGTATATTTATTATCAGAAACCTGATAGTATTAATGTAGTTGAATATTCTATGTCATTTTTCTTTGATTCTGTCAGAATTAAATTTCCATCATTACCAGCAACAAAAGATTACTTTTGAATAAAAGTTTGAGTGCTGGGAAAGGTTAAGAATGATATGTCTAGTAAATGTTTCTTTTTCTTTGATTTTTAAAAGAATTCAACTTCTAGGTGGCCTATTAAGGACTCCTGGTTCACTTTGATTTTGCCTTTGCTTTTTACATTACAGGGAGATTACAATATGACACCTGATAGGCATCTTGGGTGAGTAGAATATTTTGCTTTGCTTGTTGAACATTCAAAAAGCTAGAAATAATGTATAGCCATCTCCCATTTTAGTATACCACTGATAATCAACCACTGTTTCTGACTGTGCCTTTTACCAAGCCATTGAATGAGAAGTACTTAATATTCCTTTTATATCCAAGCTGAACAATATTTCAACTAAATAATGGTATACTTGGCTATAAAGAAAAATGAAATGATGTATGGAACTGTATTACTGTACTTGCAGAACAACAGTTTTTTTTTTTTTTTTCTAGGCTGAATAAGACCTTACCAATTTTTCATGAGATAAAAAATGCATGGTAGAAGAAATGAGTTTATTTTGAAATGGCATATGCTGAAGCATTTATTTGATTGAAGTATGATATTGATTTGACTTTTATAAACACGAAACTTTTAATTTATTGTACTGTATAAGCTGAAATTTTCGCGGTGGTTTAATTTTCGCTAATTTCGCGATGACGTCCTCGCCAAAATTTCCATTCGGTAAAATGCATATATCCTTGTATAGAAATATCTTTCAGAACTTGAAAATAAGAACTCGCTAATATGTCAAACTTGTCTCAAATCACGAAAATATCTGTACGCTAAAATATTAGCTTATACAGTAAATAAAATCGCCCCTAAGGGCAACATGTGGAGAAAAAATGTAGTAAAACTTGAATAATCTCTAACACTTTTGCTTCAGTGCTGCCTGGATAGACAAGTGCAGACCGAACATACTCATCACAGAATCCACCTACGCTACAACCATAAGAGACTCAAAGAGGTAAGAAGGGTTTGGGTAATATTGACTCTGTTCTGGTGTCAAATCTCCTATCTGAGAATGTAAGGATGAAACATGTTGAAGCATACAATATATAGATATAATATATATAGATATAACAAGATAACATGTAAACAAAGAGATGAATACACAGAAATGCAGCTTAAGTACAGCAACATACATGTTTGGAATAAGACATTAACTTCTGGCTTGACATGGTACAATGCACATATTAAAGTTCCATCATATCGTTTGATACATTGATACACCTGTCAGCGAGGCTCAACACCAGCAAAACCCGAGTTATAATCTGGACCTCCAAAAACTGCAGGGGAACACTAAAGGGGGTTTATTGCTTCCTATGAGGATAAGCCTTAACCCATTCGTGACAGAGGTCCACATTTTGTGGTTTGGCCTAATATCTTTTGATGCAAAGCCCTAAAAATCATACAAAATACATGAGCAGAAAGAGCAAAAAATTCTACACAAACTGTGCCCATTTTGGTTGCGTCAATATTCGTTGATTGATGCTGAAAATTTTCTAAAGGAAAATAAGCATTAACATCCTTAAATTGGCAATGTGATAGAAAGTTTAAAATCACCGTTTTCCCATGCAAATTGGCAGCTTTTTGACTTCTCATCGTAATTTATGTCAATTTATATTCATTTCAGATACATGACGTTTCATAAGAAAAATGTAGCAATGAAATAAAAATGTTGGTGTTGCCAATTTGAAGAATAAAAGCTGATCAAATTAGGCTTTAAATAATTCCTGTCACGAATCGTGTCCACAACTATTTGTTGGAATGTCTGTTTGAATGCAGGTGTAGGGAGAGAGATTTCTTGAAGAAGGTCCATGATTGTATAGTGAACGGAGGCAAGGTTCTGATACCGGTGTTTGCTCTGGGCAGAGCACAGGAGCTTTGTATTCTCCTGGAATCATATTGGTAAGTGTTAGTGGTGATGGTGATGATGATGGTGATGGTGGTGGTGATGATGATGATGATGGTGATGGTGATGGTGATGATGATGATGATGGTGATGATGGTGATGATGGTGATGATGGTGATAGTGATGATGATGATGGTCATGATGGTGATGGTGATGGTGATGATGGTAATGATGGTGATGATGATGATGATGGTGATGATGATGATGATGTGATGATGATGATGATGATGATGATGATGGTCATGGATGATGATGATGATGGTTGATGATGGTGATGGATGATGATGTTGATGATAATGAAGTTGATGATAATTATGATCACATACATGTATCAACTCATAATAAATCAGTGATCAAACTATCTTTCTTTTTCTCATACAGGGAAAGAATGAATCTCAAAGCTCCAATCTACTTCTCTACAGGACTCACAGAGAGAGTAAGCATTTATTCAATTATTATTTTTCTCATGTAAAAGTATACATTCATTCATTTATTCATGTATACATGCATTCATTCATTCATTCACTCATTCATATATACATCGTATATATTCAACCAATCAACCATGCATTCAACCAGTCACTCATTTATTCAATCATTCATGCATTCATTTATACAATGGTTCATGCATGCAGTCATTCAGTAAATTCATTCATGCATTAATGTATAAAATCATTTATTCATTCGTTTTAATTTAATCGCTCATTCATAATAATCATCAAGAATGTATAGTAAATTACATTGAAGGAATTTTTCAATAGTAAGTATATCACACAATTGCTTGGAACAAAATACGTTCAAACCTGTCTACGAAGGCCACCCAGGGAAAACATAAAAAGTGGTCTTTGCAGACTGGTGGCTGCTAAAGGCAGGTTCTATAATATAAATAGTGCATGGTCTATTATGCGCTATATTGGATTATGTGCACGACAAATACTAAATTATCTCGAGTGCAGTTTTGTTTTACCGTGGCCGAAGGCCGAGGTAAAGTAGACCTTCATGAGGAATAACTTAGTATTTGGAATTCATATACTCCAGTAATGGTGCATCAATACATCATGCACTGTTTATTATAGTAAATGGACCCCTGGCATTAGATCTCTATGACATTTTAAAGAGTCTTCCTTTCTCGATTTCATTGATTGCCTCCCTCGCTCACATCACAAGCGCACAGCTAAAAACATGGTAACAATAAATACGTGCAAGGTGCTTTTGATGGGCAGTCCCATACACTTTTGTACGCGCCTAACCATGCAAAAATCAAAGTTATAGTGCTCGGTCGTGCACTATAACAAAATTTTTGCACGTCACGTGATTCAAATTTAACCAATCACAGCGCGTATTGTACATACACTATTTACTATAATAAAACACATATTTCAGCTTCAAGAGAGACAATATACTGTGGTTACAATAGACAGGTGGCATTAATAGACAGGCAGCCACTAAGACAGGTTTGACCGTAAAGCCTGTCGCACACTATAAGATCCGACTGCAACCCGATTTTCAAACAAATGGCATTTAGCATGAAATATGAAAGTTTAAACAAGTAAAGTTATCTTATTTGAAGTTCAGAATAATGATAGGAATACTGAAATCAAAATTTTGGTTAACTGCAAGCCTTGTGGTCAGAGTAAATGCCCATCGACTTAAAATCGCAGCCGATCGCAAGATTGCTACGACATCGCTACGATTCGGAATTGAGTTCGCTTTTATTCCTACAAGAAGGCTCGCAGTAACCCGAAATTGTGATTTTTGTATTCATACGACTATTCGGAACTTTGATCATGAATGTTTGAATGTTCATATCAAATGCTGTAACAATTTTTTTTTGATCATGAATGTTTGAATGTTCATATGAAATGCTTTTACAATTTTTTTTTGGATCATGAATGTTTGAATGTTCATATAAAATGCTTAGTTTTTTCCAAAGTCGGATCGCAGACTGATCTTACAGTGTACGGCAGGCTTATAAATAAATACCAGACCCAGATATCTATAACCTTTAAATTTGTTGCCTTACTTTTTAGGCAAACCATTACTACAAGCTCTTCATCACATGGACCAATCAGAAGATTAAGAAGACATTTGTCAAGAGAAATCTCTTTGAATTCCAGCACATCAAGGTGAGCTCATAGACTTTTGACATCTTTGAAATGATATTGGCCTCTTTTTGGCCTCAACGTATTTGGATGGAAATCTGACGTATACTTCGGCGACAATTGCTCCGGGCTTTGTTTTGTCAGAGGTACACTGTTAAGGTCAGGAGTGCAATAGGGTTTTTAGATCAGGCTTATGACTAAGGTTATGTATAGCATTTTCTCCAAGGTTTAAGTTCAGTATTCGGTTCAAAATATATAGTTTGACGAGTAGCAATTGTAGATTTCTGTGGACTGTAGTAGTAGATGTACATTCAGAAGTAAAATTTTGACTTGTACTGGCTTGTTTTATTAATAAATTAAACCTAAACTTTCCTCCATAAATGCAGACTTCATGACTGAGGTAAATGTTTCTGTTCCTGCCATGATACTTATGTGCTTACGCAAAGTATTTATATGTTGCTTTGCTTTTGCTAAGATAAATGTGTCCAACCAGAGATTGTCAACAATGGTAATCAATATCACAGCTGTGCATAGCGGTGGCAATGGTGGTGTTTGCCATGCCAGGTATGCTTCACTCTGGCCTGTCTTTCGATCTTGCAGTAGATGAACTTGCCTTCAGCACTAGATATGTGCTACACGAGAGCCAAGTTATAGATTTTATCCATATATCTATTCCATAGCCGTTTGACCGAGGCTACATCAACAACCCTGGGCCGATGGTGGTGTTTGCTACACCTGGTATGCTTCACTCAGGCCTGTCTCTGCAGATCTTCAAACAGTGGGCTCCAAATGAGAAGAACATGCTCATCATGCCGGGTTACTGCGTGGCAGGGACGGTCGGTCATAAGGTTCTGAGTGGACAGAAGAAGATAGAGATGGAGAATAGACAGACGGTAAGATACATGTAGTGAACATGTTGACCACTGAATTCTTGCATTCCTCAAGGGTTTAATACAAGGACCACCTGGTGCCAGCAGACAACATGTTAACTTTGATTGATTTGATGTTGTTGCTTAGGTTACAAGATGAAAATTATGGTAGTGATGATGTTGATTGTGATGTTGATATTGGTGGTGTTGGAGGAAGTGGTTGTGGTGGTGATGATGATAGTGATGGTGATGGTGATGATGATGTTGATGATAATTATGATGATGATTTTGATTGTGGTGGTGGTTATAATGATGGTGGTATTGGTGGTAGTGATGGTGGAGGTGGTGATGGTGATGATGATGATGAGGAGGAGGAGGAGGACTATGGGCTCCTAATGAGAAGAACATACTCATCATGCAGGAGTACTGTATGGTGGGGACAGTTGGTCATTTAAGCGGACAAAAGAAGGCAGAGATGGAAAACAGGTAAACGGTGGGAAATCTGTTATTGGAATATACTCAATGCCTCGGTTAGAAGAAGAAGAAGATGATGATGATGATGATGATGATGATGATGATGATGATGATGATGGCCATAGTGGTGAGAGTGGTAATGATGATGTTGATGATGATGATGATGATGATGGCCATAGTGGTGAGAGTGGTAATGATGATGTTGATGATGATCATGAAAAAAATATTGATGGTGATGATAAAAATGATGATGCTGATGGTGATGATGATGATCAAAATGATGACAGTGATGATCATGGCAGTGGTGGTGGTAATAATGGTGATGATAATGATGGCAATGGTAGTAGTGATAAGATTATGATGATGATGATGATGATGATGATGATGATGCTGATGATGGTCTTCATTACTGGTGATGATGGTGGTAAAGAAATGGTATTGATGATGGTATGATTGTTGATAACGATGTTCATCACTATGGTGAGGATGATGTTGATGCTAATGGCAATGATGATGTTGGTGATGATGAGGGTGATGATGATGGTGGTGATTATTTTGAAGTCGATGATTGTTTGGGTAGAGTTGTAGCAGAGTGGAATTAATATTGCAATTCTGTTTTTCTACCTTTTGTCCAATTCTGTCAGATTGATGTCAAGTTGTCTGTGCAGTACATGTCCTTCAGGTAAGAAATGCAGCTTATTTCAAAGGGAAACTTGTTTTAACACATCAGTATAGAATCAAAACTCTTAACTTGTGGTTTCATTATTTTCCCAGTCTTTGATGGATCTTGTAGTACGGGTTGTACCTCCATAATTTGTTTTTTTTCTCTAGGAAATACCACTTTTCCGCTCTGGTGTATCTCTTTTTCTGCCTGCTTTTGATGCATCTGTGATCTGATAACTGGGGTTCTTGTCCTCTCACATTTTTAAATTTCTTTGTCTCATTTTCTGTTTGTCAGGGATGCTGCATGTAGTTTTCAGATCTTGGCATCTTCCCACTTGGGGCTTTTTCTTTTTTTTTTTTCTTCTTATTATACCCGGCCCATGATAATAATAATGTAATGATATTCTGCATTTATATAGCGCCTAATAATCTCTCTGAGATGTGTCAAAGCACTTTACAGAAATATTATTACCCCGGTCATCAGATTCATGTAAGCTTGCCTGCACACAATGTATGCACCTTCCCCATCACCAAGGAAGCATTTTACAGGCGCTCACAATGCTAAACAAATCACAATGACTTTCACATCCTGCCGGGTACCCACTTAGCACCTGGGTTGAGAGTGGCAAATGTACATAGATTCATATCTTGCCAAAGGAGATTAGTGCAGTGGCAGGGATTCCAACCGCGGACCTTACGGTTCAAAGTCTGGAGACTTATCCACTGTACCACAGCACTTCATAAGTTCATCACTTGTCAGAGTCTCTTTTTAAACTTATGTTATACATGTAGTATAAAAGAGAGAAAACCTATTTTTATACGCCTTTCTATTGTTCCTTATTTCTCTTTGCCTCATGCAGTGCCCATGCTGATGCAAAGGGTATCATGCAGCTCATCAGGATGTGTGAGCCTAAAAACGTAGTCCTGGTCCATGGAGAGGCTGGCAAGATGGCCTTCCTCAAAGACAAGATCTGCAAAGAATTCAGTGAGTTATTAGGATGAAAAAACTTGTAAGGCCCGGTGCACACTGCACGATCCGACTGATATGAAAGTTTAAACAAGTGAAATGATCTTATGTGAAGTTCGGAATAATGATAGGAATACTAAAATGAAGTTTTTAGTAAACTGCAAGCCTTTTGGTCAGAGTAAAGGCCAAATCAGCTTCTAATCGTAGACAATCACAGAGTTGCTGTGACGTCAGTCCATTCAGAATTGACTCCGCTTTTATTCCTACAACGAAACTCGCAATAGGAAACTCGCAATAGCCCAAGGTTTCGCGTCGCGAATTGGAGAGGACTGTAAACTGGCCCAAAAAGCGTCTTGAAAAATAGGAGGACGAAGGATGAACTGGAAACAGCTGTCTCGCGCATGCGCATAACAAAATTTTTACCAAGATTCCGCGTCGCAGGACTTGCGTCGCCAATCTAAAGCTCCCTAATAATTCAGTAGTCAACAGGTTAAGGGCTTATGTTACACTTTTTTACACAACAGCCTATCATTCTCATTTTCAAATTAAGAAGCCTGAATTCACAAAAGAGGTTTATCTTTAAACCATGGTTAGTGTGAAAATAATAAGCTGAATAAGAGTAAAAAAAGGCATCTTAGGAAAACACTGTGGTGTTAAAAGATGCGTCTGGAACGCAAAATGGAAAATTGTTGAAAATCAGAATTTTCAAAACACTTACTGATAATTACGAAGATAGCATGTACACCTTTTAAATGAGTGTACATGTAGAATGATATTGGCTGAAATTTCTCTCAAATATGTTAAAACAGACATTTTAACTTTTTGCATTTTTGCATTTTGCATTCCAGACGTGTTCTTTCGCACCGCGGTGTTTTCCTAATAGGGTGTTGCTAATTTTGAAACAACCATTCTGATTGGCTCAGGGTCTCCCCTTTTAAGAAGACATGCATGCAACAATGATTTTGATTGGCCAGTGACAATCAGTTGCAACTTGCAATCGATTGCAACTTTCTTGCAACACCCCATTAGACACCTAAACGTAGATAAGCATAATTGAGTGTATAAATGCGCTTCACTGCCAGTCCCTTGGACAAGAGATGATGCCGGTTTTTATTTGTCCCCCCCCCCCCCCCCCCCCCAGATCTCGACTGTTGATGGCGCGATCGCGACGAAAATCAGCATGCACGTCACCCACAACGTAATCTCCAAAATTATATAGTTAATTATTACAAAATTATTCAAATTAATTTTTTGTTAATTAATCATGCTAATTTATGCATAAAATTAGAATTCAGCTGTAAATCTGTAAATACAGCTCCAAAACTGCTAAATTTTGGTCTAGCCACTCTTTTTAGGATTCTTATCAAATGTACATCAAAAAAATGGCGGTATCAAAAAAATTTTCTTATGTATTTTATTGTCTTTAAAATTTCCTTTGTATTTCTTTGTTTTAATATCATAAACAACATGAAATTAATTGTTTTTAATCAGTAAAAGTAAAATTAATGATACATTTATGAATTTGGGCTAAAAACAGAATTTGCATTGGATTTGTACAGGAAATCACGTTTTTTAGCGATTTTGGGTCTGACATGCACTTACAAAATGTTGCGTAACTTGGTCTCAAAAGTTGCGCGAGACTTGAAAGAAAGAAGTCATGAAACGTCGCGGCATGAGCTTTTCACGTTACGGATACATCGCGAAAAATGTCGAGGGGGGCTTTTTTAGCCCCCCTGGGGCTAGATAGGGTTAAGTATAAACCTTTTGTGAATTTGGGCCAAAGAAATTGATTTTACCCTTCTATTCAAGGGAAGTGGCGTGGGGTGACATTGAGTAATGTTTGAAAAAGTTATCATTTCTAATTAATTTAAGCATAAAATTAATGTTAGATATAGGATTATCGATAAGTGAAAGTATGAATTGAAGCGGATATCATATACTCTGCTAAAAATGGAGAAACTATTTCAGTTTCGAAGTGTTCTTTAGACATAAATTAACGGCGAAAAAAATGTCTGAGATATTTTCATTTTTTGTCTTTTAATCATGAATATTTTCATAACTAAATGATAAAAGCGACAAACATTTTTGTATGGCTACATTTGTATCATTGTTGTACCCATGAGAACAGTTTTTTTTTTTTTTTTAGACCAGAAACAATGTTACCAGTTCCCTTTAATTGTGGATTTTGTCATGTTACGTTAATGTTGCATTACAGAGATCCAGTGTTTCATGCCTGCCAATGGAGAGACCATTAACATACCTTGTAAGACAAACCTCATGGCTGATGTATCGTTAGGACTGCTAAAGAGGAGTGCATCATTAGCAGGTATATACCTCATTACAGTGGAAACTCGGTATAAAGAGATCTGGGGGGTGTTTCATAAAGCTGTTCGTAAGTTACGCACGACTTTACGCACGACTGGTGATATGTTCTTATGCTACATGTAAATGATTGAGAATCTGATTAGCATCCAAGAACAGGTTCCAGTCGTGCGTAAAGTCGTGCGTAATTTACGAACAGCTTTATGAAAGACCCCCTGATATAGCAATATTCCTGACATAACAAGGTAATATTCCGGTCCCAGCTCTTTATATTTTATTGTTTTTTTAACCCTGATACAGCAAGATTCCTGCTATAACAAGGTAATTTTGATGGTCCCAAGGACCTCGTTATACTGAGTTTCCACTGTATTTAGTTTTTGATGGAAAGAGACAGAGAAAGAGAGAAAGAGAGAGTGATAGAGAGAGAGAGAGAGCGGTAGCGGCATAGAGGCAGAGATAAACAGACAGCAAAAATGTACTGAAACACTTTCAGGAAAACACAAAAGCATTGAGATAGTAAGATAGAGATAAAGAGACAGAGTGAGAGAGAGAGAGAGAAAAATAAAAAGACACACAGACCGACCGACAGACGGAAAAAAACATATAAAGGAGAAATACATGTAGAAGTCCTCTATTTTCAATATCTTTTGTATTCATTTATGGTAGTAACAGAAAGGCGCTAACTCTACACCTTGTAATAGAGTTAATGCTATTATCCTCTTAACAGGAGTTTTCTTTGTATATGTATTCAAAAGGAAGGTGTGTATGAGTGTCTGCGTGTGTGTGTGTGTGTGTAAATGGGTTTTTCCATATCTGTATCAGTCAGATAGATTCTTAAGGCTTGTTCAGATATGAGGCGACAAATCCCCACAACATTTCAGTGTACAGTGTATATACAGAAAAAAGACAAAACCATAGTGGGAGAGAGAAAGAGAGAAAGAGAGAAACGGGAAAAGAGAAAGCAAAGAGACAGAGAAAGACCCCTTCCCTTGCACATGTTCTTACTCCCTTATCTGCATACCTTCCATTTCATTAAAAAAAAATGTATTCCACGATACTGAAGCGTTCCCTCCTTCCTTTCTTCTTTATATCATCAACAACCAGAGGGTGTTTCACAAAGACTAAGATTGACTCGAATCACTCTTAACTATGGCAGGCCATTCTTGCCACTGTTTGCTTGCACTATCGGTCTCTCAAGGGATGTGCAAATCACGTCACATATTTGCAGGATCTACAGTTTTTCTTTTCTTCATCAATGAACTATATTGTCGATTCTGCAGATTTGTGACCATGATTTGCAAATCCTTTGAGAGATCCATGGGAAAAGAAAACAGTGGTATTCATGAATGGCCAGACATAGTTAATTGTGATTTTAGTCAATCATAGTCTTTGTGAAACACCCCCCAGGTATCACATCAGGGCCTCCAGAATCCAAGAAATGCCACACCATGCATGGAGCACTCATCATAAGAGATGAGGTAAAGTTGAAGCTCTAGTTTTTATTTTAGCATGTTTCTTTTTCATTCCATTGCCTGTAAATGCAAATCTGTATTTATGCTTGATTTAGGGAAATAACTCACCCATGTTCTAAGGCGATGTATTTATATTTAAATTTGATATAAAATTCAGGGTTCTTACACTTACACATTTTCAAAATTCCCTGACTTTCCATGACTTTCGCGAGCAGGAAACTGTAAATTTCCATGACCATTTTTACCTTTTTGAAATGTGTAAACATACATCATCGCAATACTAGCAAGCTCCCCTCAGAACTAGTGCGTATGTGGTCAGTCACACACACTTATACTTAGTTGTGCAGGGAGCTTGATAGTATCAGTACTACCAGTATTCAAAACTATTATGATAATAAAGGGGCTGGTCAAAGTAGCGTAATTGCGGACTTCAATATCAAACGGTCTTGCATGAATGCACACATTTGTAAAATTTGATTCCCTCTGTTAATTACACAAATGAATTAAATGTTATTTAACGAATGTCTTAAGCAAATGATTTTCCCTGACTTTCCAGAAGAAATTGATGAGTCCCCTGACTTTCCCTGACTTTTTGCTTCTGGAAAAAGTATTTCCAATTCCCTAACTTTCCAGAAATTCCCTGACCTGTAAGAACTTTAAGTTATGAATCTATTTCTTTCTCTTTCTCTCTCTATCTTTTGCTCTCTTACGTTAATAGAGGATACAGTTAGAGGAGCCCTCTAAAGTGATGCAACAACTGGGTCTCGTGGAGCACGATATCAGGTTTACATCCACCGTTTCAACATCGGCGTCATCGATGGAAGCACTCACCAAGAAACTCAAAAGGTTAGCGAGAAAACTTTCCTGCTATTTGATGACAAAACACCAGAATACCAAAAAAAAAAAGCTAAAACCAATAACAAAATGAACAATGAAAAAAAAAAGAAAACGGGAAAGGAGGGATGTGAAATCTTGTAGATATGCACACAAGGGAGTAACTACTTGTCGTTGAATTGGGTTTTTACAGACATGTATCAATCAGATATGATTATTTACGTATGGGATCAACTTTTTACGTCACCGTCCAAAAGACGTGACTCAGACTCGAACCTGGGTCCGCTGAATCAGTTTATAAAATCCACTGTTAGCTGGATTACAGGTGCATGCATGGATTACAGCGCCCAGTTTATTAGCCTCACTGTAGTCTCACAACCAGGATTTTTTTTTTGGGGGGGGGGGAGATTTATTTGACATCATGGATCTACTGTTGGTAAGACTGTAGGAAGAAAGTGGAAGATATTCAATGCATGTGCATTTACGATGCTTAACTCTTACAGTGCCGATGGCACGTACATGTATATATGCCCAAGAGACTACATTTTTAATCGACCATTACTCCACTTAGAATAATGGATATGGTCATGAAAATATGTCAAAGTTTAGATGATAAATATAGTATTTAAAATATCTATCAGTCACTATATGCTACCATAGGATATTCTTGTTTAGAAAACTGCAAATTTTGGAAAGGATTCATTCTTATTTTAGCATAAAACAATAGCAAACAAATGAGAAATGAAAAGGGAAAGGTCAAGAGGGAAGCTCATTTCTATTTCCAAATAATTTTCATGCAAGACATTGAACTTATGGAAATATTTGGTACCTTTTGAAAGGGTAATAAATTTTCTACAACTTTTGCGTACAACTTATCTGTATAGAAATGACTGTCGAAGACTTACGGGCATTTGAAAAGCAAGCATTGTTCACAGTGGCGGCACCAAGGGGGGGCATGGGGGGGCATTTGCCCCCCCACTCAGAAGCTTTGCCCCCCCAGTTGCCCCCCCAGAAATTTTGAGGACTGAAAAGAAAAATTTTGTAAATAAGTAGATGTTGTCATAAGCATCATATTCAAGCTGTGAAGTGCTCTAAAATACCATTTTCAGCTCTTCAAAACTTTGATTGAAAACCCAAAAAGTGGTTATTTTTGGCTCACTCGCTTCGCTCGCTCGTCGTTTTTTAAAATTTCTTTTCTAAAATGCGATTAAAAACAAGAAATGTAGCCATTTTTGGCTCGCTCGCTTCGCTCGCTCGTCATATTTCAGAATATTTATTCGAAAATGCGATTAAAAACCAAAAAAGGGGTTATTTTTTTGTTCGCTCGCTCGCAAAATTGATATTAAAATGTGCGTAAGTGACTACAACTCGCGCTTCACGCTCGATTTTTCCATACACGCAAAAAAAAATTGACTGCCCCTGCCCCCCCAACATTTTCTTTTGCCCTCCATTTGCCCCCCCCACTTTAACAATCCTGGTGCCGCCACTGATTGTTCATGATGTGGTAGAATTTGGGAACAAACAAAACCCCTTGGCACCGTAAGAGTTAAAGATCAGTAAAACCTAAGATTACTCCATGGTGGCCCTATACTGGTAATCCTTTTCTTTTCTTCCACAAAATACTTGTTTCTTTACTTCCCTTTTATTTGTAAAACTTCCAGGAGGTTCCCCCATGAATCTGTTCAGCTTATGCCAGATGCTTCTATCATGATGGGAGCTATCCTTCTCAAGGTATGATGATGATGATGAATGATGATGATAATGGTGGTGGTAGTGGTGATTATGATGGTGGTGATGGTGGTGGTGTTGGTAGGTGGCCATGATGATGATGATGATGGTGAATGAGGATGATGATAATGGTGGTGGTGGTGGTGGTAGGTGGCCATGATTAAGATAATGATGATAGTAATAATAATGATGATAAAGATGGTAATGATGAAGATGATGAGGATGTTGATGTGGAGGTTGAGGAGGAGGAGGATGATGATGATGATGATGATGATGATGATGATGATGATGATGGTGACGATGATATTGGTGATGATGATCTGGTGATGGTGGTGGTGATGATGATGATGATGATGATGATGATGATGATGATGATGATGATGATGGTAATGATGATGGGGATAATGGTGATGGTGGTAATGACAGTTGTGATGATGATTAGGATGAAGGTGATGGTGGCGTTAGTCATGATGATAATGATGATGGTGACATTGATGATGGGGATGATGATTTAATGACTATTATGCGATGATGATGTTGTTTGGAATGATAACAGTGTGGATAACGTGATATTTTTGGTGATGATGATAACAGTAATGACAATTCTGGTGATAGTATAGAGTCTTTTGAACATCATGATGGAGATGAAAGTTTTCAAAAGTGGTAATGTTTGTTCCATATTCTCCTTGTTTTCTTTATCCTTCAGATGTCTGGTGAATCAGATGACAGTCTAGATCTTCTCGTCTCATGGCCTTATCAGGTGAATTCAGTCATTTATTCTTACACCGAAGTCCTAATATTTTTGTTTTGCATTGAATTCAAATTAGCTTGATTTGGGCTCTTTAGAATACCTAGTGAATCAGTCTTTTATATTTTAATATTTTCAATTTTTGTTTCATGTTCAGAGATATTACTTTTTTCTTTCGTTTTTTTTTCATGTAGTCCCACTGATTCTTTTCATGAAACCTGCTTAGATTACGTGATCAGTATGCTTACCTGCCAACTGTTCCTATTGAATAGAAATATTCCTATTTTGGGGAAAAGAAAATTGCCATTTTAACCCATGTATGGTTCCTAATTTCTGTACAAATCTGTCTTTAGTATTGAATAGGAATTTTAGGAATGTTCCTATTGTTGAAAGTTTTGTGATAATTTGTTCCTATTTCTTGGCTGTCAGGTTGGCAGGTATAAGTATGGTGCACAATCTCCCACAGTGACTGACTGTAACTCCCATTTAAAATCTTCTTTTTAATATGTACAGGAAGAGGAACTTGGGAGTTCACTACTGAGCATGCTGCAGTCACCAAAGACCACACAAACAGAGTGAATGAAGAATACATGGTCGCTGAGATGATTCTTGCATTGAGCGCGCGAGAGATGAAATGAACAATGCAGCAGTTTGCTGGAAGATAAGACTGAAGAAGGAGAGACAGAAACTTGGGCATAAGAATGGAGATGGAGACGTGATAGAAAGGGAGAGAGGTAAAGAGAAGGAGAGAGAGAGAGAGAGAGGAAGAGGAAGAGAGAAAGTTTGATGGAGATTGAGTGAGAGAGAGGAGAGAGAAGGAGAGGAAAAAGATAGGCATGTCAAAAGTGAGCAAATATTGTTTTTTTCAGTGAGCACATTTTTTTCTTTTAAAAAGTGCTTTTCAAGAAGACTCCTATGGATAGACCAGTTAGCAAAACACAGATTTAAGACTCCACCGAACCCTTTAAAGTAGTGATCTACAATAGTAGTGGCATGAAAGGGGCGAAATGAAGAATATCTGGAGATGAAAAGGTCATGGAGATGAAAAGGTCATGAAGATAAAACCACTTTATTATGAGGGACTGATAAGATGCAATCACACACACACAAAAATCCTTGATCGTTAGCAGTGAAAGTTTCAGTCCATTTCAGCACATTCTGTGGTAGTTACGGCATGTTATGTTTCGTTACGGACATTACATTTGTTGGACAAGAAATGTAACGAAATATAACATGCCATAACTACCACATACTGTACTGAAATGGACTGAAACTTTATTTATAATCAAGGGTGTTTTGTGCATGATTTCATCATATGAGTTCCGAATAAAAAGTGGTTTTATCTTTAATTTGAAGTTGCAAAAGTGTAATGTCCGTAATGCATGGAACTGCCCGTATTTGAACTCTCAGTTTATCTTTACAGAAGTAATAGTTACAGCTCATATTTTTAAATTTAGTATTGTGACAATGAATCCCTAAAAAGCGGAGAAAAATGTCTTTTGGTGATTTTAAGTTATGAACTTTGCATTTTTTTCTAAGAATGTTAGCACTGAACAGCATAGTTCTGTGCTAATCATGGATTTTTTTTTTTTTAAACAGTGAGTTTTCAGTCATCAACATTTTTATAACCATATTAAATCTGTAGAAATACAATGTATGTCATATTTTTATATGAATAAGTACCAGTTTGAATAAGTACCAGAATCAAATGAAAAAAATGTTGTGTTTTCAGAGCCAGAAGTGTGTTAACTCATACCATTTTATACAGACTTAATGCCCTTCTGCCTCCAAACAGAAATTATGTGGTAATGTGCATCAGAAATGACATACAATTTAGTATTCCATTTTTACTTTTCTTTTATCAAGGAGTAATTTATTTTTAATATACTGGAACCATATTGCACTGCTATCCTTCAAAGCAACACCTTATCATACAAGCCTGCAGACCTCATTTGCATACATGTATTTAAATCAGTAAAGTCAGTTGAAGATCATGCTCTTAGTTAAAGACACACAGTCATGGGTTTTCATGGGGAATTCGACACCATTCGGGTGCTTACGCAGTAACAGGTGTTGTCCATCACCCAGAGTGGAATTGAGTTTTATGACCAACAAACCTTATGTAATGCTCTGTATATTCCACCTTTAGCCCCATATGGTATTAAGTCATTATCTCACTTTCCCTGGCTGGACAATGCCCGAAGCAGGCCGAAGAATGTTTATGGTGGGACAGCTTGTTTGCTGTGCTCCAGAGATGTGGAGCAGGTATTTCCAGTGCCTTTCACAAAGTCTGGTGTCGGCAAATTATGATCCACTCCCCATGAAAGCCCACGACTGAGTGTCTTTAAAACGATTTTATTTCAACATTGTATTTGCTTTCATGAGACATAATAAACAGAAGTTCTGTTCATATCTTGTTAGGTTTATTTCAGTGAGAGCAAGGGAGAATGTTATTCAATTTCTGTAAATATACTTTGTATTAAAAAAAAAAAACCAAAGAAACCAGTTCTAAACAGTATTTGAGGTGGTGTTCTGAGTCTATTCTTTTAGGTAGAATGATAGAGAATTTTAAAGAAGTCTGGGGAGGAGACAGTTCAAAAGAACTGTGGAAACCGAGGATGAGGAAAAAGAAGGGAGAGATAGGCAAAAGAAAGAAAGAGATTCAGTGAGAGGGAGAGAGAGAGAGAGCAAGAGAAAGAGATTCAGTGAGAGGGAGAGAGAGAGCAAGAGAAAGAAAGAGATTCAGTGAGAGGGATAGAGATAGGCAAGAGAAAGAAAGAGATTCAGTGAGAGGGAGAGAGAGAGAGTAAGAGAAAGAAAGAGATTCAGTGAGAGGGAGAGAGGGAGAGAGCAAGAGAAAGAAAGAGATTCAGTGAGAGGGAGAGAGAGGGAGAGGGAGAGAGAGCAAGAGAAAGAAAGAGATTCAGTGAGAGGGAGAGAGAGAGAGCAAGAGAAAGAAAGAGATTCAGTGAGAGGGGGAGAGAGAGCAAGAGAAAGAAAGAGATTCAGTGAGAGGGAGAGAGAGAGCAAGAGAAAGAAAGAGATTCAGTGAGAGGGAGAGAGAGAGCAAGAGAAAGAAAGAGATTCAGTGAGAGGGAGAGAGAGAGCAAGAGAAAGAAAGAGATTCAGTGAGGGAGAGAGAGAGAGCAAGAGAAAGATTCAGTGAGAGGGAGAGAGAAAGCAAGAGAAAAAAAGATTCAGTGAGAGGGAGAGAGAGAGCAAGAGAAAGAAAGAGATTCAGTGAGAGGGAGAGAGAAAGCAAGAGAAAAAAAGAGATTCAGTGAGAGGGAGAGAGAGAGCAAGAGAAAGAAAGAGATTCAGTGAGAGGGAGAGAGAGAGAGCAAGAGAAAGAAAGAGATTCAGTGAGAGGGAGAGAGAGAGAGCAAGAGAAAGAAAGAGGTTCAGTGAGAGGGAGAGAGAGAGAGAGAGCAAGAGGGAAGAGCTAGGAATTATGAGAGATTGAAAAAGAAAGGGAAGGAGAGCTACACGAGTCATGCTTCATATTCTGCGAAGGAAAAACCTAATCAGAAAAAAATCAAGAGAAGTTCCCCTATAATCTTTATCACCTAAACCATCTCCTGTCTTTCCTTTTTCTTCCTCTCTCCCTCTATATTCCCCCCCCCTCTCTCTTTCCTTTCTCCTTCCACTTATAACCTCTGTCTCTTCTTTCTCCATCTCTCCACTATTTTTTCTGACCCCCTCCCTCCCTCCCCCTCTCCCATCATTTTACTTGCTCTCCCCATTGGTATTACAATCCCTCCCTCTCTCTTACTGACCCTTCCTTCTTCAAAATGCTAACTATCCACCTTTCTCTAGCTACTGGTCCCCCCCCCCCCCCCCCCCCTTTCTCGCTCCTGCGAGCTCTTCTCCACTCCCCCTATCTTGCTAGCTCTCTCTCTCTCTCTTCCCATTTCTTTCTCCTCTTCCCCTCTCTCTTTTTTTCTTATTAGCTCTTCCCCTCTCTCCTTTCTCTCTTGCTAGCTCTTCCCCCTCTCTCTATTAATGCTATATCTCTTCCCCTCCCTCTTCTCTCTCACCCCCGCTCTCTCTCTCTTTTGCTAGCTCTTCTTCTTCTCTCTCTCTCCCCTTCTCCCAAAATCAATCACTTGCTCTACCATCTACTTTCGTGATCCTCGCCAAGTGTTTACAAATGAATTCCCCTACGACTGTTAACGACTGCATAGGAAGCAAAATGACTCGTTTTTGAGTTGCATTTTTAATCTCAAAGATGATAGAATGACGATGGAATCATGTAACTACTAAGCAATGAGCAATAAGATCAAACAGAAAATAAAATACGCTAAAATTGTTCAAAAATTCCCTTGAAACAAACAACGATTACAATTCTTTGAAAAATGGAATTAACACTTATGATGATGTAAAAATCTTAGATCTACGAAGAATTAACACACAATTTTCAACAGTATACATTGTTTCAAAATTTTTAAAGATATTACTTTGACTTAAAGTAAGGCTTAGAAATTACTGTAACTTACGTACTGGTTAAACAATCTCAAAGTCTTGAAAATGTTTATATGTTCTTAATTCATAAGAAGTTTACTATGTAAGTTTGTATGCACAGAGTTCCCCAGAAAACTTTATTCCATATTATGCTCTTATTTTCTCAAGAAGCAGAAGTCCCATACAAAATTGAAAAGAGCACTGATTATAAGCAAGCTTAAACGGAATTAAAATCCTAAGGAAATTCTTGGGATCTGTTTTTGTTATTTTTGTTCTTTTTTTTTCTCATGCTACTAAAACAGATAGTGCATTTGTGATATTAGCATTTCACATTCAGAACAGAAACTTTCAATTAGATATAAATTTCATCCATCTGTTACAACTGAAACATCATACAACTGATGCCGCTTCAGATGTTAAAACTTTTCTTTTTCTTGACAGGCAATGAAAAAAATCTGAGAAGCTCTGTGCATACATAAAACACATCATATTACACTCAAAATATACAGTCAATATTCTTGTGGCAGATTTTAAAAAAAATGAAGATGAAAAAAAATTGCCACTCAACTGGCACTTGTAGAATTCTTTGGTATGTTTAGCTGTTTTTGATCTTAAGGTTTATGATAAGATTACTCTGATTTTCATGCAGTAAACTAATTATCAAAAAGCAACTTTGTTTCCTCGTTTTTCCTGCATATTCTGGAACAATGAGCTCCATAGTTCATAACAAGAAAGAGAATATTGCATTGTCATGAAAAAAAAAAAACATAATACTTTTTGGTACATAGAGAGGGTATGTATTTTGGTGCTGTGTGCAAAGAATGGACAACTGCTCTGAGACACAGCCAATCAGAAAGCACCTTTCAGCCTTGGCAGCTTTTCATGGAATGTAAAACAAGCTTTGGGATTGGTGGGTCTAACTCTGGCAATCAACCAATCACGGTCCACCTTCACTCACTTGGTGGCTACACAGCTACTAGCATCTCACAAGCAATTTGATTGGCTAGGCCACATCCTGTCCAACTACAATCAACCAATCACAGCTTTCCATTCAAAGCCTTTGAGGCTAACAAGTTTATTTTCAACAGTGACTTTGATTTTGGTGACTAGCTAAGTGCATTAAATGCAATGAAAAATTTCCATGGCTTTAACCAGCTAGTAATTGTATTATTATTCTCATTTCGTTTACTCTGGCTAACACCGCTGTACAAAAAGTACAAAAATAGAACCTGAGAAGTATTCTCTCACTTTTTTTTTTCTTTTGGTGAAAAAAATGTTGGTGGGGTTAGTGCAACGGTATAAAATAAAACATATAAAACTGGTTCTTAGAACCATCTGAAGAAAATAAACAATATTTCTTTCTGTCAATAAGGCCAATTTGACCTATACTGTGTTATAAGTCCCTGGTCTTGGGCAGTACTAAAACCATGAAATCTAAGCCAAAATTTACATCAATTTCCAGAACACGGCAAAACAAAGAAAGTACACGACGTCATGTATTACTCACAGATTGAATAATTGCATTCGTGAAAGACCAGGGACTTATAGAACATTGTGTGTTTAAAACTTCTCTGTAAATATACACATATAAGCAAATATAAGCTCTTTTCCTTAAAAGTACAATCTTAAAGTAGATATATACGTAACATAACGATGAATGTCCACATTGGGCATGAGAATACATAAAAATGCACAATTCAATTTACCTAAGATGAAAAATGATGGATGTAACATAAATTGCTACTAAGCAGAATGGCATTTTTCTTACCTTACATTACAATTTGAAAACTTCATTTCTATTTAAGTATAGGTCTACATTTCATGACATGAATGTAAGATAAAATTATGGGGCATGTGATGGTCTTAAAATGCATCTGTTAATGAAAATTAATCAGTTTCACGTGGGAAGTTAATGTGGAATCGATTTGGGTGAATTTGTTGCATTCCGACAATGTTAGATGACTTTGGAAGGGGCAACTACATAAGGACAAGCCAGCAATTACTGGATAAGGTAATTAATTCCTACAATTACTATATAAGGTAGGAGAAATTTTGAATTAAGTATGGTTTTTACTTTTAACTTTCTCTTAACAATGTATGAGGTTATCCTAAATTTGATGTTATATTTTCCACTATGCTTTTGATAAGTTGAGAAGCATTTCTTGGCTTAATTCTTCTTAATGGCATTTTGCAAAGTCTGAAATGGAATACTTTTCATTACTGGGACGGTATTTTGATGTCATAAAACATGTTATCTGCACCGTAAAAGCCCTAACTTAAACTGCGTGTTAAGGAGGGCGCACAAGAACTGCACGGGTTAACAAAATGTGCGTAAATTGGCAGGAGAAAAACCTGAATACAAAAGAATGTCCAATATGAATACAAATATTTTTTGCTCTCTGCTGTTTTAAGGAGAAAGAGAAAGGAATTGAGGCGAGTACTGTACAGAGTATAAGACACACACAGCAGAAACATTTTGGCAAAGGTATAAGACCCGTTATAGGTAAGTAGACACACCAACTTCAAGGCTTAAGTCTGATACACCAAAACCCAATTAAGACAAACTCAATCTTGGTAATGCTATGCCTTGCTCTTTTATCCTTTGAAGGTGCAGTAGCAAGAGTGATGGCCTGGAGGACCAGGGGACTTCCAGGCGGAGGTTTGCTGCAAGTGAAACTCCCTCCAGTAACCAACAAAATCATGCCTCGGGGGGGGGGGGGGGGGTTATTCTTATTCTTTGTTTACTGTCAGAATTTTCTGATAGGGGCTTTGTGCAACTTTTTATTTTTTGGAATTTTGCATGTAACAATGGTCACTGCAATATGCATTTTGGGGTCAGTCTGATGAGATGCAGTGTCAAAGTGTTCAGAATTAAATGGTCTTTATGTCAATTGATCTACGTCTTGAAAGCGGTGTGTGGGCAATACAGGTTGTAAGGAAGGCTATAGACTCGGCTCAATTCCAAGAATTTCATTTTTGATTCCATATGCAACATAAAATTGATGAAAAGTTTTGAAACATTATGTTTGGATTCTTACAAACGGATAAGGCAGTAACATAGTTCAGGTTCCCCCTAAAATGGCACAACAAATTCATTAAAGGCACTCCGTAGCATGAATAAATAGATTTTTATTACTTATTTTGCCTTTAAAATTTCATACTGGTGTTATCTCAACACTAGATTAAACTCTTTTCCTTATTTTGTTCAATTCATCCAAGATTTTGTCCAATTTCTGCGTCTTTACAAAAAGGCAAGAGTAACGACAAAAAAATATTGAAATCGTTAAATGTTTCGATTTTTCTTCCAATTTAAAGGAATTTTAGGGAAATTCCTTTTTTCTGTAGTTGAGTAAATTCACTAATGTTCCTCAATTTATCTTTCATTCAGAAGTATTTAACTTTGGGGATATTACTTCTATTATCAGGTTAGTACAATCAGTGGATATTAAATGTACTATAATTTTTTTTTTGAAGCATTACACTTATGCTGTGAAAATTCCATCACAGCATATGGAACGTTACAGCAGTGACAGGCAACATTATATACATACATGAATGGATATCTTTCGTTAAAAATCTGAGTTCAATTTGGTCAACAAATTGAAAACCAGGCTTAAGTAGAATGACATAAAAATCAAGGGGAATGATAAAAATGGACTTAGCACTACATCTAAACTACATTCAAGCTTGAACTACGTGTACATGATAATAACACATTAGCTTTTAAATTTCTGGATAAAACGTGAATACATGAAAATGCGCTTTGATTAAAACCACAATAAAACTTTACAGAATTTCTGGGATGCTTTGAAAACTTGTAATATTCAACACGAACTCTATCAAACACATCAAATATACTCCCAAGTGCATGGCAGCTTGCATCTGGTTAAGTTTTGGAAACATTTTAATTGGTTTTTGTTTAAATAGAGAAAAATAGGGTTAATCAACTAGTCCATACATATACTTGTTAAATAACACTAAAATAACTTTTTAGAAACTTTTCCTCTTTAATTTTTTTTTCCTCCAAATTGGCATATTTTTCTTCCTAAAGCAATTATTTCCCCTGATGAAAAAGTATCAAAACTAAAAGTTCTGCTTAAATTCCCTAACTTTTAAAACTTGTTTTTCTCTGTTTTAAACTTAAAAGTTAGCCACATAATAGATTAAATTAAAACTTCAGTCCGCGTACATCATGATCTTAAGTTTAAATATCTACCATTAAACCTAATGATGAAAATATACTTTCAAGAAAATCTAATGAATATGGTTTCAGAATAAAAGCTCATTAATTAATACTAATATTTTGTCTACAGTAAATCTTATTATTAGTGACACATTTATCAAATATTTTCTTTTCAAATTCACAGAAGAATATGTTGTAGAGCAATCCAGTTTTTGGAAAACAGTGAATTTCTGGGTTTTTTTTTTAACCACTATGAGAATAGTTGTGAGCTGCTCGAGTTTAAGGGGTGAAAGGATGCATGTGCAAAAGACAGAAAACTGTTTTTGTGCAATCTAAACGTTACTGTTAAAAAGACAATACTGAGAGGCATTTGACTTTGAAGGACAAAGGACCAATGTGTAACATATATATATATATACGTCTTCACCGAACTGTTTCGGAAGTTTTGTTTTTTTTTCACACCAAACTTTAAAAAAAAAGGGATTTGGGGGAATGGAACAGTAAAAGGAAAAGGGATAAGACTTTCAACTAAAAAAAAAGTTTGAGTGATATAGAAATATCTGAAGTAAAATCTTGTTTCAAATGAAAGACACAAATTCCTCTCAGAGTTTTGAAAGACGAGTCAGAAAGACAGAACATCACATCGTTGCGTTTTTATCCAACATTTGCACAATATCAAGAAAGAGGAAGAATGACACCAAGGGATGTTACTAGGGCAACAAAGGAAACACAGAAAACTTTCCACAACCCTTTGTGCGGAACACTTGGTCAACATACTCGTGGGAGAGTTTAGCTGTACCTTCAAGTGATCAAAATCATCCAGACGATCTATATGTTTCAATCACACACAGGTGATCGTGGCAATGGAAGTACAGGAAAATTTTACGAAAAGATAACTTTCCCATGAAGATTTTTGAACTTTTAAAGATACACACAATGTGTATTGTGTACAAGACAGAAACTATAACTTGTCTAGAAATATTTTCTTTGTCTACTTATGCAGCATTCTTCACGAAACTTGTCTGAAGACATTTCCTTCATATTTTGCAAAATGCTTAAAAATGAGGCTTTTGCCATCTTTTTTCTTGTCTGAACCTGTTTTTGTTTGAACCCTTCATTTTGTTTGGCAATCTGAGTGATAACTGGAACTTGATAAAGGAATTATCAAATGAAAACCCTAGCATTCACGATACTGCAAATAATTTTCGGCCCCCTTAAAAAAGTCTTGTTCAGAAGCTTTCTGACTGTTCTGGTAGTGCGAGTTGTAAATGGAGAAACAAATCAACTGAATGAAAATCATAAACTCTATCTAAACACAAAAATTTCATGAAAAACTAAAACTCAACCAGATATATAAATCATAAACACAATATCTAAACACAAAGATTTTCTGAAATATCTATATGACAGATTATATAACACAGAGAAAGCATAAAGGAAAATATCAAGAAATCGTGAAAATTGAGTTGATCGAAAACTTAAGAAAGGAATAGTCAGGTGCGTAGTAGTACATCGGGTGAATGGCCATTATTTAGCAGCTTGCTTTGGTCCCTCAACCTTGGTAGACCTGGTAGATATCCCCTCCGCCGTGGGTGTAACCTCCCTGCTGGTGGTAGCCTGACTGGTAGGGGTGAGGGGAGGAGTTGCTATGGGCATCACCACCTGGAAGAGGAAATAGGGGTGTGTCAGTTGAAATGTCTGGAGGGGAGCATTATGTGACAAAATCAAAGCAGGCTTCAACCCATTCATGACAGAGGTCCACATTTTGTGGTTTGGCCTAATATCTTTTGATGCAAAGCCCTAAAAATCATATCAAATACATGAGCAGAAAGAGCAAAAAATTCTACACAAACTGTGCCCATTTTGGTTGCATCAATATTTTTTGTTTGATGCTGAAATTTTTTTTAAAGGAAACTAAGCATGAAAATCCTTAAATTGGCAATGTGATAGAAGGTTCAAAATCACCGTTTTCCCCTGCAAAATTGGCAACTTTTGACTTCTCATCATAATTTCAGTCAATTTATATTCATTTCAGATACATGACGTTTTGTAAGAAAAATTTAGCAATAAAATAAGAATGTTGGTGTTGCCAATTTGAAAAATAAAAGCTGATCAAATTAGGCTTTAAATAATTCCCGACACGAATGGGTTAACCTTGTCCTTGCTACAATAAACAATACATTCTTGAGAACTCTCCGCATACAAGCAATAATCATTGTCAGTTGAGAGTGAGGGGTTTAAGACGGGCAATCTTCCTGGGTACAGAATAACAATCCAACATGTCAGTTTTGTTGTTTGAGGGTTGGTATTGCAGGTTATTAGAGGGGCCAATCTCATCAGTGAAATTCCCTACTGGATGTTGATCCCAGTCTGCCCCAATAAGAGTTCAATGTCCTTTTTATGGCTCTGAGTGGATTATGCAAACAGTAACAAAGAGTTCATGTCCCATTCATTTTAACAAGTGGAAAGATTTTATTTTCAAGCTATAAATAATTTCAAGAGGTGATAATGCAAGCATAACAGAATGGATATTGGGGTAGTAACAGGATGATTAGGATATAAAGAATGTAGCAAATAGAATTAAGATTAGTTTAAAGTGAATACTCAATGGTTAAAAAAAAAACTGAAATATGATTGAGAATAGAAGTCTAAGAAGAATAAGATTAAAAATTTGATGATTTTTAATCGAAATCAATGCATTTTGGCAAACTATTTGTGATTAGTCAGGGGCTGACCTAAAAATTTATGTATGAGGTATGACGTAGATGTGGTCACCCAGCTTCGCGCATTGCAGTTGTGGCGCGCACTAGACTGTACAATATGTACAGTCTAGCCTTGCACGCATTTTGCTAGAATTGCACAAGATAACCACAATGACGTCATTGTGGGTACACAATTGAAACTGGACACAGCTGAGGGGCCAAAAATAGGCTGAAATCTTACCATATTTTGGGTTTTTCTTGGCAACACGACTTTTTTTAAACCTTAGGCAGATGATTTTCTGCTAATAAAATCATGCTCTTTTAAATGAAGGAACATTGTTTCAGCATTGGGTACCCCTTTTAAGGTTTGTATGTGTATATGAAGCAGTAAGTGAATCTTTACCCTAAAAAAAACCCCTAAATTTTATTTCCAAGTTCTGAAGACAAAATGCCCACTTCATTTTAGCAGGGAGGGGGAAGGAGAGGGAAGAACATCCCTGAAATAAAATGTTGTATTCCAGACAGTGAGAAGAGAAGAAAACAATGGAATGTACCAATTGGTTAGAACAGGGGAGAGAAGTGAATTCCTGCCTGCAGACTCCTACAGAGCAAAATGGATTGACTTTTAAAAAGTACACTCCTAAAACATAATGAACCATTCCAAACTCTGATCTAGGAAGATAGCAATGGAATGTTCCACTAGTACAGCATAGGGGACAGAAATGAATTTCTACCTGCAGAAACTACTACAAAATTAAATGGACAATAAAAATCACACAAGAAAGGGAAAGGAAAAGAAAAATAAATAACCCCAAACCATAATGTATCATTCTGAACTTTGATCTGAGAAGACAGTAATGGAATGTTCTACTAGCATAGAAAAGGGAAGAGAAATGATTTTGTAACTGCACTAACTACTACAAAGCTTGATCCAACTGAAAAAATAGTAAAAAATAAAAAGCAGAAAAAAAAGAAACCAACCCCTAAAAATAATGTAGCATTCTAGGTGATAACAAGAGAAGATAGCAATGGAATGTTCCACTAGCACATGATAGGGGAGAGGAATGAATTCCTACCTGCACTAACTACTACAGAGCTAGATGGGTAAGAGCTATGATGTGAGCCAATTTGATGATGATGATGATGATGGATGGAGGCGGGGTATGGAGAGGGTGAAGGGGAGGGGCTTCCTTGCACAGGGCTGTCTGATTGGCTCTCGTCACCTAGATATGCAAATGAGGAAGCAAAGCAATGGAAAGGAAGCAAGTGTGTGTCTATATATTTTATGGTATTTTACTAGTCACATTTGACTGATGATAGCAATAACAATGAGCTATAAAGCTTAAAAACACCAGTGATCACACCTGGTGCCTGTATTATAAAACTTGTTATCAATAAAAAGTTTGCAATACAAGTTTGCAATAACTGTTATAAGCTACTGAAATCCGTGTATCTGATTGGCTGAGAGCAAATTTGTCATAGAAATGTGGCAGTTGTTACTGATGACATGTTTTATGAAACAGGGCCCTGTACATTGTAATCTGTTGGCTTCTGTCAGCCAAGCCTAATGGACATTTGCCCCCCGACATATCAAAGGAGTGATATGATTGGCTTAAGATCTTATCGGTGAATTCTGTCCTGAAAAAACAGTGGTTCCTGAGCGAATTCACCAAGACGATAAAATCAGACAGAGACTCTATGCTAATGAGCCGTCTGATTCTATTGTCTTGGTGAATTAGTCAGGGCCCTGTTTCATTAAACTTGTTATCAGCGAATTGCAATAACTGTTATAAGCTACTGAAATCCTTGCATATGATTGGCTGAGAGCAAATGTGAGAATTGTTACTGATAACAAGTTTTATGAAATGGGGCCCAGGTCTGAACCACCAGAACAATCTCATTTTCTTTTTTCGGCACAAACAGCGCCGCTTCACTGATTTTTGTTATTGCTTTCATTATTGAGCAAATGTGACCGAGATATACAGTTTAAGGTATTTAATCTTTATGTCGTTGTGTGAAAGAACGCGTCCGGAGCGCAAAATGGAAAATGATTGAAAATCAAAATTTTCAAACAATGATTGATAATTTCACGGGTAGCATATACATGAAAACCTTGTATTATATACGATTTTCTTGTGGCATGATCTTTGCTAAAATTCTATTCCAATACAGTATGTCAAAATCAACATTTTAATTTTTTAATTTTTGTATTTTGCGTTCCAGACACGTTCTTTCGCACAGCGACATAAAGATAAATAAATGAAAGGATGACATGCAGGGCATAAATACTAGTACAATGAATATGCATATATATTTCTCAAATCAAAGCAATGAAAATAATGTGCAGGAGATATGAAGCTATGAAAAGACAGGTCAAAATTAAGTTTGTATTTCAAGTAAAAGGAAAAGAAAGGAAAAAGCATGAAGATGGTTTTAAAGCCTTCCACCCCTGCCCCTCAGAGTATTTAAAAGAAACTACAAAAACGGAAGCAAAAAGAATTCATATTCCTTTGAATTTGTTTCTGAAACCTTTCTTTTATATTAGAGATGACTTGTTGAAGTTTTTCTACTTGCTAAATCATATACATGTACATGTAGGCTTGATTTAGAAAACTATAAACCAGAAATATCCAAGTACTATTCTAGACAGTTGCTATTTTTGAACATTTGTAGAAATATAAAATGCTCAGCAAATGCAACAAAGGTTAGGTTTGCTGTGTAAAAAATATGAGTTTAAAGTACTTGTGCAAATCTAGTCAACAATTTATGAAGAAATCTTAACACATCTTCAGGCAGCTAGAGGACCTTATGAACACTTTATAGCAAATAATTTTACCCCAAAATGCTTTCACAACCCCTATCTAAAGTCAAATCTAGTCTACAACAACAGAAGTCCAAAACTGATTTTTCATTACAGCTGTGTATTTTCATTTTCACATTTATGGTTTCACAAGATTGCGGAATGCAAAAATTGAAAGTGTAAAAGGCAAGTGCTTAATTTAAAGTCTGCAAGAAAGAAAAGATGATGAAAGGATATACATGTAGACATGACAAAAGGGATAATCAACTACATCCTCTACGCAAAAGAAAATGATGCAAAAATTGTAAAAAGAAAATGATGCGAAAATTGTAAAAAAAAAAGAAAAAAGAAAAGCTGAATAGAGAATACACTACTGGTAGCAAACTACATGTATATAAGTCAATGTGAAACCTGGTTGGTACAAGTGGATGAGTTTATCGAGATGCAGGAAAATTTAAATAACTTTTAAAGGATAAAGTTCATGATGAAATAATTAAATCAAATATTTCAGCTCATATACATGTATTTCATATCTCACAATTTTAACAGTCTACTTGGCTAAGATTTGTTAGTGCCCTTTTAGGCTTCCCCCATTTTTTTTTTCAAAGAAGGGGGAGGGGGACACTGCAATAGCTTCTACTGTCAATTGCATCATGGAGAAGCCCATCGACATCTCATTTATGCCATACTGATCTGTATTAATGCCATGAAATTCAATGAAGATATTTTGCAAGTACATGTGTTGCATGGATTAAAGCGCATGGTAAGATAACGTGATCATGTTTGAATCGACAAAATATGGTTATTACTAATTCGCACTTTGAATACATTTACTACATTTTCTTCTTTTTTTGGGGGGGGGGAGGGGGGTGTATTATGGGGAAGGTGGAGGAGCGTTAAAGTGTACCAATCACCTAAAGAATGATTTGTGTTCAGCTAGTACAATGTACCTATGAAATACCATACCACCACCCCCCCCCCAAAAAAAAAAAAAAAACATAAAAAAAAAAAAAAAACCTAACTGTGTGCTAGGGTTACAATGGATAAAAAGTTTTATAAAAATAAAGCATTAACATGAGACAACAAAGAATTGAATGGCAGTTATGTTCCAATTGCGCCCTAATTCATAGTCACGCATATATTTACATGTTGACTATATTTACATGTTGACTAGTCTAGTCACAAGTCGCTTTTATGTCAAATTTATATATTTACAAAAACTGGGGGTGTTTCATAAAGCTGATTAAGAGCCAAATGAAAATGGAATACCCACAGATTTTCCTCTTGTTTTTAACAAAGTGCGACTGTATTTCCCACAATCTCAATCAAATTGGAAAAAAAAAACTATAATTCACATTCAAGATATTTTTTTAATGATGATAATGTTAATTTACATAGATATTGCAACTTAAGCTCAGGAGACCAAGAGTGAGAATTCCCATAATCATTAGGTTTTCCATATATTCAAGTCATTCTTAACCCATTCGTGACAGAAGTCAACATTTTGTGGTTTGGCCTAATATCTTTTGATGCAAAGCCCTAAAAATCATACCAAATACATGAGCAGAAAGAGCAAAAAAATCTACATTTACTGTGCCCATTTTGGTTGCGTCAATATTTGTTGTTTGATGCTGAAAATTTTTCAAAGGAAAATAAGCATTAAAATCCTTAAATTGGCAATGTGATAGAAAGTTAAAAATCACCATTTTCCCCTGCAAATTGGCAACTTTTTGACTTCTCATATTAATTTCTGTCAATTTATATTCATTTCAGATACATGACATTTTATAAGAAAAATGTAGCAATAAAATAGAAATGTTGGTGTTGCCAATTTGAAGAATAAAAGCTGATTGAATTACGCTTTCAATAATTCCTGTCATGAATGGGTTAAAGTCATGCAGAACTTTGCGCACAGCTTGAACACCCTCCTGTTAGTAGTCTGAGTAATATTTGAAGCTCATATTTTGAATATAGTATAGTGACAATATGTGACTCGAAACTTTGAGAGCGAAATGTCTTTTGGTGATTGGCCCACTTTAAGATTTAAGGAATGAATGTCTGCATGAATGAAAGAACAACTCTTACATTGCATTCTATGGGCCTCTCTTTTACAGCTCACCTAGTATGCGTGTGTTTGTAAAACAACAGAAATATGCGGTTGGAATGTGAAACCATGATGCCATATCACAAAAATTTATCATACAGTATAATGTTGATTTTTTTCCACGTGTATGACTTTTTACATACATGTAGCATAACATCTTTAAAGGCATTGGCTAACTTTGTGAGCAGCCAATTTAAAAAATTCTCAAACTAAGATGAAACATGTGTATGAGGACTTGCATTTGTACTCAAAAACCCTGAAACAAACCATAATTTGGAATGAAAAACTGTTAGTAAGACACAAACCACGATTTTATTATTTTTCGTCTCAGAGGCAATAAATAAGAGGACTGTTTTGCTCAAATTAAAAAAAAAAAAACAAACGTCATCTGCCTCCCTCCGTGTGATACGCCAATACACAGAGTACAGTCTGGTGAGCCATGCGTGCATGCGCACTCCTTACGTCTACTCTGTGTAACTGACCCTTACATATTTTTCAAACATTGGTTCACATTTCTAATATTTAAAAATACTTCCTGTCGATATTATAGTCTGAAACTGTTTGACTGGTGTTTTTACACTATTATAACCCTTATGTTTACCCATTTTCAAGTAACAAAATGAGATTTTTGAAAAAGTGTAACAAAGCTAACCAATGCCTTTAAACTGCATAGTACGAATATACCACTTCATGTGCCTTAGCAGAATGGAATGGTAGAAATAGATGCTTCTGGAAAGCAAACGATACAAACTACAATACATTTTGCATTCCTGATGCATCATTTTGTGCCACACTGCGATAAGCCACATTGAATGGCCTAGAAAACTTTGTCTAATATTCCAATAAAGGATACCGTGAAATATGCTACTGGCATAAAAAGACTGATCATGCCCCCTTACACCCGATCCCATTGAAGGCGTATTTGAAACAGTTTTTTTTTTTTTTCACAACACTGACAGCTGAGCATGTATTTACTGAATATGTGTTCAAAGGAAACCTATTTCACAGTTTTAAGATCAATGTGTTTGTTTCAATGGGTTAATTTTTATGTGCCATGTTCGTGAAGCTTGCAAAAGTGCAGGTGACCACAAAAATAAACAACTGATATTATTATCACAGATACTGGTTTGAATTAATTCTAATTGTTTATCATGAAGAAGATAGGATTTTTGAACCAGCAAAATATGACCAAACAAAAAATTAAGAGGCACAAAAGTTTCAATTCTTTTCTTCAAGATGGAGTGGATAAAAACTTTTATTTTGTATTGCATGATAAGCCAGCTCGTAATTAAACTAGGATTTGATCTATAGATGGCGCTTCAGGAAATGCTTGTGCAAATCCCACAGGGTAGAGCGATGTGGTTAAGATAATAACCTCTTTCATGAATTTAGGCCTTCGTATGCATCCCTAAGTCTCGTTGGGATCTTGTTGGTTATTTGTACAATGTTTTAATATACATTGATCAATAGATGGCCCATCATGTGACGCACGCGAAAATCCCACAGGGCGAGCATCATGTACAAAAGTCCCCTTCCGCAGAACTTCAATGCGTGATGCATCTTATACGTTTAAAATTCAAACTACGGTTTAAACCCAAATAAGTAGTTTTTTAGTGAGCAAAAAATTGGTTTTTCTTCAATTTTTCCTCAAATTCCTTTTGGCTATTTTCCTGAAACAGAGCTATTTGCTTACTATTTGGCCTGAAAAAAGGGAAAATAAGAAAAACAAAATTTTCAAAAATGCTTTTCATGTATGATGTGGAATTCCTAGCATTCTGGATCAGAAGAAACTGCAAAAGTGTCTCTTAGAGCTCTATAGCCACTTGCTCTAATACTGGTTGGTTTAATTGCCAGATCGTCTAACACCAAGATGAATAAGCCCATTGGGTCTACTAGCAATTTGGTCTAATTGCCATTTGGTCCAATCAAGACTTGGGATAAGACCATGTTGGATGAGACCAAACAGGTATTACACAAAGTGGGATTAGACCAAGTGGCAATTCACCCGTTTAGAGACACCGTACTGCTATGGGTTAAGTCTATGAGACTTTGTGAATTGAGCAGTCAATGAGCCTTCTGGATCATGACAGATGCCTTCATAACCAGATGGAGCGACATACATGTACCTCTTACCATCAACGGGAACCCCTAGGGAAGCCAGCAGGCACTCAGCGGCAAAGTTCTTGGCCTGGTCAGGGGTCTGGCACAGCTTCTGGGGTGTGAGGCCATCGGGGTAGTTGCCCATGAGACCTGGAACAGTTACCTGTAGCAGGAGAGGAAGAAAGATTGATTAATTGATTGATAGACACAATGGTAGCAAATTCCCTGTCCTATTACTGGGGTCAGTTGGAAAGGAACACTTAGAGCAGCTAGCAGCCACTCAGCAGCAAAGGCTTTGGCCTGGTCGGAGGTATGGCACAGCTTCTGGGGTGTGTGACCTTCAGGGTAGTTGCCCATAAGACCGAGAACAGTTGCCTGAAGTGAGAAAGGGAGGGAGAAAGGCCGATTAGTTGAATGATAGATAGAATGGTAACACACTCCTTGTCCTATTACTGGGGTCTGTTGGAAAGGAACCCCTAGGGCAGCTAGCAGACACTCGGCGGCAAAGTTCTTGGCCTGGTCCAGGGTCTGACACAACTTCTGGGGTGTGAGACCTTCAGGGTAGTTGCCTATAAGACCTAGAACCTGTAGTGAGAGAGAGCGAGAGGGAGGATATAAGAAGACTGATAACTTGATAGAATGGTAGTGAACTTCCTGTCCTTTTCCTGGAGTCGGTTGGAAAGGAACCACTTGAGCAGCTAGCAGGCACTCAGCTGCAAAGTTCTTGGCCTGGTCGGGGATATGGCACAGCTTCCAGGGGCTGGAACAATCATCTGTATCGGGAGACAGTGGATATAAAAAAGACTGACCTGTTGATGGAAAGAATAGTTGCAAACTTCATGGGGTAATTGCCTATGAGACCTGGAACAGTCACTGGAGTCAGAGAGAGGGAAGGAGGGAGGGAGGGAGAGAAGGAGAGAGGGAGAAAAAAAATGAGTGAATGGGGGGGATAGAAACATTGATGAAATATTTTATAAAATAATGTCAGCTGCATCAAATCATTACCATCATCACTGTCACTATCAACGCAAACATCATTACGACCATTATCATCATTCCAATCATCAGTAATTATCACCACCACCATCATCATCACCACCATCATCATCATCACCACCATCATCATCATCATCACCACCATCATCACCACCATCATCATCGTCACCACCACCATCATCATCACCACCACCATCATCACCACCACCATCATCATCATCACCACCATCATTATCACAACCACCATTATCATCACCATCATAATAATTACCATCATAACCATCATCATCATTATACCACCATCATCATGATCATAATCATCACTAATATCATCACAACCATCATCATTGCCATCATTACCATCATAATTCTAATTGTTCTCATCATCACCACCATCATCTTCATCATCTTACCTTATAGACGAAGAGTTGTACGTCACTATTGGTACGGTGTGAGAGGAGGGTGAAGCTAGGGGTACCCCACTCATTCTTATGACACAACTCCTCCAACACCTGAAACAGAAAAATCACAACATCATCATAATGCTAAAATGTAACATATACTACAACAACAACTACAATAACAATATGTGACACCTACATGTATCTACATAAGATATGAACATACTGTGTATGCCACAACGCAGATTACTAGTAAAGACAGTGGGGAAAAAAATACGAGAAATGCACCCATTTAAGGCATTTTCTACCATGTGTCTCAAAGCATACATGTATTTTCTTAAATAGTTGACCTACTTTTGAATGGTGTCAGTGTTTTTTAACACCAAAGACTGATTTTGAAAGTTATCTGACTTTCAGCATCTGATTATCTTAGGTAGATGTGAAAACACTTGCTTTTTAACTTTCAATAATAAAATCTGACTGGACCTTACACAAAGTAATTAAAACCTGACGGGACCTTACACAAAGTAATTAAAACCTGACTGCACCTTACACCAAGTAGTTAAAACCGGACTGCACCTTACACCAAGTAGTTAAAACCAGACTGCACCTTACACCAAACTGCTTACACTTAACTGCATCTTATACCCAACCCAATAGTTATCAACACTTTTGGGATTCCCTTCTTCTGAATATTTGGCATGTTATGTGAGCACATCTCCTGATTTTGCTATCAAGGAATCAATTAGAACTAAGCCTAATATTCATAATGAGGAACAAAGATGTAGTTTTCAGAAGTGTACTCAGAAGGGTATTTATCATCATACACGTACAAGTACATGTATCTGCATCATCATGTACATGTACATTTTATGGCAACAGAATGAAAATGAAATTCTCAATGTACAATGAATGACATGAATGATCACGATTATCTTTGCAGGTCAACAGCTTGAGCAACACTTGCTAGTGATCCACTTTGCAGTGTTTGAGTGGCTACTCCAGACCATTCGATGAATTCATGTGTAGTTGCGTTGACTACTTAACCCTATGAAGAAACTGCTGGTTTACAAACAGGTTTGTCTTGTATGAATGTTACCACGTGATTAGAAAGACGGCCCTGTTAAATTTAAAAAACCTGTGGTCAATCGACCAAATATACCCCGTTCCCTATATTTATCTAAGTTTAATACAGATTTCACCGCTCAAACATGAAGCTCATCAGTAGCGATAAATGCAGAGGTTAAAGTGGTGACATGGCAATGGGATTCTTCACAGGGTCATGTATAAAATATGACCATGTGTGAAGTCGTGGAATGACCTTGGACGGCCCGAAGTAGCCACTCAAACACTGCGAAGCATGATCACTGTCCAGCGAGGGTTGCTCAAGCTGGTCAAAGAACATAGAGAATCACATTTAAGGAGGTGAAAATGAAATGAGGTGATGATGATCATATGCCGATACAGAATGATGAAAGATGAGCAGTGTCTGAAAGAGAAGTCATAAATGATTTAATGAGAGTTGAGCCACAGCACTACTAATCACAACGATCAACTATAACATGAAATGAATGATATATATATGTACATGTATGTAAAATAAACATGTTTTTTTAAACAGAAAACATAATACGAGCTTTGCATGCATGTACAATCTATAACGTTTGATATGAGGTGGCCGTTCATGCATGTAGTCAGGCATAACTTTACGCAAAGCTTTGTGAAATACCCCATTGGTACATTTGGGGGGGAAATATGTGGCTGGAACATTAAGGCTTAGCTCTGGCTCAGCAACATAATGCAGAGAATTGATGATAAAGACATGAAATGGAATATATCGTTGCCCGGCTGGTACACTATAAGGGCGTTAACAGCAAGTTAACGCTTGTCTGCCAGTCAGGTGATTCGCCTCATGCTAGAGTAAAACACCCTTCTGCCGGCCAGGCGACAACAGCAGCAAAACCTCCCACTGTCAAAATGAACGTTCTGCAAATGCAGCCACATGTACAACGTAATACGCTCAATGTTTTGTTGAGTTGTGTGTTTGGAAATGAAAATGAATAAATGAAAATATGACCACTCGGTGAAAATGCTATGCTATGTATGTATAACAAAAAATGTTACTACACAGGCAATGACTTGCACCCACTGGATGAAAACACAAAATCAGTGATTTCACACTGAAAAGTCTCTCCATTTACCACCATGTTAGTATACCTGAATGTTATTTTTCTCTGGTTTTAGTGTAACTGGGTTGGTTGGGGTCAACTGCATTCCAGGGAGAAGGTCAAACAGGCGTGGCTGTAGTTAGGAGGCACAGTTAGAGGAACAAAAAATACAGGAATAAATAAAGAAAGGTTAGACAAATATTAGTGAAAAATTTTGTTAATTTCATATCAATACTTTATACTGAAATTTCATGTGAAAATTACAAAATAAAATTTGAAAGTATATAAACACAAGACACCAACCCTGTTTGTGAGACTTTGTGCCAAATCTGACGGCATGTCAACAAGTCCCATCAATGCGTATTTGATCTCCATTTCTAAGATACAATATAAACTATAAGAGGGAGCAACTTTTTTTAATTTGCTAAATAATCATGCTCATTATATATATACAGATCTGCCAACCATGAAACCCAAGAAACTGGGACGAATGGGAAGGCAGATGCTGAAAAATAGGGATATTGCCGAGTTTCCTATACATGAGTACAGACTGATTTTTACAAAAATAGAGACACAGTGGTTATAAGTGGCTTGATCTTTTACCAAAAATCGGGTCTGTCCCTATTAAATAGGGACAGTTGGCAGGTACAGGTTTATGCATATATTTTGTTCAATTCTGTATTAATCGGTAAAATGAAGGAAATATGGCTGAATAATCTTTCATCAAGCTCCCCAGTCTTTGCTAAACAATTTAGCTGATTAAATCTAATGGTCGTTAAATAGGAATCCTGATTAGTCAGTGAAATTTAAGTATGTGACTATAGAGCTAGGAACATGACTTTTGTAAATCAATGTCCATTTGAAAGATAAAATCTGCTGTCTCTGCATGTACTTCCAAATAAAGCTTATAGGAGGAAGAAGCCATTAATGACAAGCATGCTGCTCCATTAATAACCACTTAGGACTGATCAATGAAAACTCCTGGGCCCCCGTTTCATAAAATTTGTTATCATTAAGGCAGATTGCAATAACTGTTATAAGCTACTGAAATCTTGGCCTCTGATAGGTTTGATGAAACAGAGCCCTGAACTCTTTTTGCACCAAGGCCCCGGTTCAAAGAACTTATTATCAGTAACAACTGCCACATTTATATGACAAATTTGCTCTCAGCCAGTCAGATGTAAGGAATTCAGTAGCTTATACCAGTTATTGCAACTTGTTATATGACAACATGTTTTATGAAACAGGGCCCTGTTGATTATTTATTGGCTAAAGCAGGGGCCCATTGCATGCTCAACAGCCAATCAAAATGCAGTATTCCATGAAGACTATAATAGCAAAGCTACTATTATAGCAAGTTTTATGCAACAGGCCCTAGGGCTGCTGCATTGGTTGCTTTGTATGGTGCATGTACATATACACTGCATGTGTGCCATGAGTCGAAAATGGCAACCCAGTGCTTGTGCAATCAGTCAACTAAAGCTGCTAATGGGTTAGAATTTTCCTTGTATCATGATTGTTCATCTAAAACTCATCTTTTGTCCCTGCTTCCAAATTAATTTGAAATTTACATCATCATGCTCTGATTAGCTGACGGTATTAACCCGTTGAGCCCTATGCCCAAGATAACTCGGGCTGGGGTCTATGGGAAATGTGTATTATACTGAAATCAAATCGTGTTCAACGAGTTAAGGAGATTAACTGAAACAAGAAGCAGGACATTGCACAAAGTGTTTATTCAAATGAAAGTCTTCATTCCAACTGACAAGAAAGTTTATCTTTTACTTGTGCTACTTTTCTATTTCATTTTGTTTTGGGAAGGGAGGAAGAGGGAAGGGGGGGGGGGGAGGTCTAGGCACTGGTGATGCAGCTGTAAAAAATGAAATTAACCTACATGTAAATGTCTCCTCTTCAGAACAAACCAAGATGTGAGTCTGGTGCAAACAAAACTAGTTTGATAATAGATCTTTAATAACACCAACATTATGCCTTTGAAAAAAACTCCTCACTTTTTCGGATACACCTACTACCTCCATGTTTCTATGTTTTGTTTTTTCTTTTTAGCTAAATTACCATTAGTTCTTGCAAAAGAAGCCATGGGGACCAATTTCAAACAAATAGTAAAATAAAACAGAACAAACTTTTTCAGAAATAATCTTGTTAGTTAAAGATTATCCACAAAGCACAGACAAAGAATTGTCTCAATTTCTGTTTTAACTGGCAGAATTTCTGAAACTAATTGGCAAGCCAGGATAAATGGGTCAACAAAAATTGTTAAGCAAATAACTTTCAGGACTGAAGAAGATCATTTACCTCCTGGGGTTTCCTGTCGTATCGGTTGAACCCACGTCCCATTCCGTAGCTTCGGGTTCCTCCGGCACCACGCATTCCGGTGCCACGGCCCCTGGTGCCACCTCGGATTGGGGAACGTTGCATCATACCGGCACCCCTACCAGCCATACCCATCCTAGAAAAAAAAAATAGTAGTAGTAGTAGTAGTAGTAGTAGTAGTAGTAGCAGTAATAATGATAGTAATCCCTGCTGCAGCACTAATGTCCTCTGGCAAGATATGACTCTACATTTGCCACTCTCCACCGAGGTGTCAAGTGGGTACCCGGTAGGATGCAAAAGTCACTTGATTTGTTGAGCATTGTCAGCGCCTGTGTAATGGTGCCTGGGTGGAATGCTCCCTCGGGAGGGGAGAAGGTGCACACATTGTGTGCAGGCAAGCCTGAATCCGATGACCGGGGTAATAATATTTCTGTAAAGGTCTTAGACATGTCTCAGAGAGATGTACTAGGTGCTATATAAATGTAGAATATTATTATTATTATTAAACAAAAATATAAAATTTTCAATAGATCACTAGGAATATGCACCGACTCTACATGGCATACATGTATTGTACATGTATGTACTTGACCCATGAATCAAAAATATCAAAGGATGATAGCTGTGGTCAAATATCACCATTTTAAGTAAAAATTCACAGTATTTATTTCACCACTGACTCAAGACAAAAAAAATTTGCTTCTTATGGAATATAGTTTAGCAACCACTTTTCTATTAACCTGTTCAGTACTGGAACAGGGCAGGCCTTGTATTAAGTGTATATTAACAGTATGACAACTGAGTAGCCAATGGGTTGAAACAAAAACAGAAATGGAGATACATCATTAGATTTTTTAAAATTTCTGTCTATTCTCTGAAGTTGCAAGCACTTTGACTCAGAAACTAACTCAGAACAAAAAACATCATCTTCTTGGTAAATAACTGTAAGGGCAACTAAAACTACATGTATGATGATGAGGCTAAATGAAAAAGCCTGTAACTGATGGGTCAACAAAGGTTAACAAAAGTCACCAAACTATAACTTTTTCTGGTCCCACTACATGAAATAGTCTCCCAATACACATTCGTAACTTACATAGGCGGCATCCCAGCTGGAGTACTGTAACTTGGGTAGTAGGATGGGCTTGTCTGTGGCTGCTCGTAACCATAGAGACTCTGCTGAACATAGCCACGCCCCACACCACGGGTGTAGCGGACGTAGTTGCCCTTATCAACAGGCTTGGCCAGGACAACCTCGATCTTGGCACCGTCCAACAAGGCGCCTGCAGTAACGGGAGGTTGAAAAGAAGTTTAAGTACATTCCATGTAGTGCCGAGTACGATTCAAACAAACATAATTAACCCAACAGGGAAGAAGTATTATCAAAATTATGTTTAGCAAGGAATCTACATCTGTTTTCCTTTATTTTGATCATACTTCCTATCTGTTAACCAAAAGAAAACTTGAGCCAAAAATAAAATGGAAAGGACCCTAGATTGCTATTAGTACCTAACCAAAAGGCATCTTGAAGAAATCCTCATCAAAGAACCAACAATATTCTCAGACAGATATCAACGATTTTTCCCATGACTGGTAACATTTGTTCTTTTTAATATATGATTAACATGTTGCCTGCGAGAATTGCGAATTCAGTAGTCAATAGGTTAATCTTTTTGTTTTTTATTGTTTTATTTAAGTAAACTAACAAAACATTAGATAAAATCATCCCATAAGTCTTTGAAGTTTCGTACTGTCCATTGCATTCATTGCATTGAGTGCATCCTCCCTTGTGAAGAAATGGACGAAGGCGAAATCTCTCAGCTTCTTCACTCTCTCAACGCTCCCTTCCTTGAACTTGTTAAACTCCTTGAGGATGGTCTCTTCCGTTGTGTGCAGCATGAGGTTCCTTACGTATAGGATCTTCACCTGTATCAGGAATATAAGGAAATAAGGAATTGAGAATGGTCTCTTCTGTTGTGTGTAATATGAGATTCCTTAGGTATAGGATCTTCACCTGTATCGGGAATATAAGGAAATAAGGAATTGAGAATGGTCTTTTCTGTTGTGTAATATGAGATTCCTTACTTGTAGGATCTTCATCTGTATATTAAGGAATATAGGAAATAAGGAATTGAGAATGGTCTCTTCTGTTGTGTGCAGCATGAGGTTCTTGATGTACATGTATGGTTCTTCACATGTATCAGGAAAATAATATCTATAGTGCCTTATATATTTCAATGAACTTTAAAAGGTTGCTATTATTACCCCTTATATGCACAATGTACATGTATATTCCTTATATACGAAAATAAGGGATTGAGAATGGTCTCTTCTGTTGTGTGTAACACAGGATTCCTTATGAAAGGGTCTTCACCTGTATCAGGAATATGAATTAGGAAAATAACAGGGATTTGCGGTCTCTTCCATTGTGTGTAGCACGAGATTCCTTACCTAGGAAAACGTTATCTACATGAACATGCATGTACAATGTACATGTATGTATTTGAATATGCACTTGCCATCAGCAGCCTGCATGCTCATAATTTGAAAAAAGGGGGAAAAAATACCCCCCCCAAAAAAAAAAAAAAAGAAAGCAAAGAAAGGGGGGCACATACACGTAAAATTAATTCTCCAGAAATTTTAGTATGGGGTCATATTCTATTGTTTTGATGGAATAAAGTCACACCTTCATACAGTCATATCATAATTTTTTGTGAGCATTTTACTTGCATGTACATGTACATGAACATAGTGAAGTGAGCTTGCTATGAAATGACTGCATGCTTAAAACCCAATGCGTTGTGGAACCAGGTTGCCCCTGTATAATTTTTCAATTTTTTCATTGCAATTAGTGAATGCCTTAGTCAACAGGTATATAAAAGAAAAGAAAAAGAGGCGTGTACCGCTTCATGTAATACTCTTAGCAATTCACACTCCACATCACATATCACATTAGGAGTAGTAAGCACACACGGTACAGAGTTCAAATACATTGATTCATATCTATCATATTACAGTATAAGACAAACCAAATATATCCCCTGGTTTACTCAAGAACGACACTCTGATATATATGGGCCAAAGGGCGAAACTAGCCTCTTTGCAAGCCACCTTCAAAGAATGCCAAATCGTGATGAATAAAGGTGATAATTTACTTAGCAAATATTAAAAAGTATATACTCAACTTTACACAAAGTACCTTGTTAGCAAAAGAATTTTGACTGCACCTATACATGTAGCAGTTTGTCCAAGTTCATTGTTACATAAGGGCAAACCCAGGACTGTAGAAGATATTTCCTCAAATTGTCAACTAAAAGCAACCTGACCTCAATCTACTTCCACAGCAATTAGTTAGAGAGGCTGTAGCAACTGTAGTAGATTTTCTCCAGGGGAAATTTTATAGTGTACTTAAAAAACTAAACAAAACAAAAAACATGCAAAATTGAACTAAAGAATTTTTATGCATCTGCATGTAGGCTAGAGCATGATAATTTTTTAAATGTACTATTAAAGAGCAATGTAGATAAAAATGCCTTCCTCAAGGATATAAGTACATTGCTGGGGATGAAACCTGTACAATCTTTGCGTTTCCAGTCAAATGTCTTAAAGACATTGGTTAACATTGTTATGATTTTAAAAAAATCTTGTTTTGTTACTTGAAAATGGAATAAACATAAGGGTTATAGTGTAAAAATATCAGTCTGAAAGTTTCAAAGTATAATATCCACAGGAAGAATTTTTAAATATAAAAAATGTGAACCAATGTTAGTAAAATATACGAGGGTCGGTTGCACAGAATACACATAAGGAATGCGCATGCGCATATGACTCACCTTACCGTACTGTGTGTATTGGCGTATCACGCGGCGGGAGGCACATAACGGCATTTTCAAATTCAAGCAAAGTGGTCCTCTTAGTGATTGTCTCGTGAGACGAAGGATAATAAAATCGCCGTTTGCGTCTAACTTACACTTTTCATTCCAAATTATGGTTGGTTTCAGGGTTTTTGAGTACAAATACAATAACTCATACACATGTTTCATCTTAGTTTGAGAATTTTTTAAATCAGCTACTCACAAAGTTAGCCAATGCCTTTAAAATACTTGACTATGACACTTCCATATACAGTGTATAATACACAAAAAATCCAACAACCCCCGAACAAAAAAAAACAAAAAACAAACAAAACAAAAAAAAAGCCTTTTTTTTCTCTCTCTCTAAGAGTGATTTTTGGGTCTACTTTTTTGCCTTCATATAGCATTATTCAGTATTATCTCCTCCCCCCCCCCCCCCATGCTAGTCTCACACTGTGCCTCTAAAATAGCACTTATATTCTATTTCCAAATTACATACAGCAAAGATAAACATATATTCATGAATAACTTATTGGCAAACCATGGCAAAATCTCATTTTTACATTTTTATCATGAAGTTATAGAAATCATTCACCCCAATATCAAACTGAAAGGCAGACAATTCAAGCCTTGACGTGAGGCTATGCTGAAGAACTCGCTATTGAATCACCGTTAACCATTAACCAGAAGGTAAATATGGAAGCTGCCATTTGGCAGTCTGAATTTATGCCATATCTGCATAATTTTGAGTCCTCATGGCTAGCTGATGCAAAGACTTATCTGCAGTTTCCTACAGGGTACAGGCTTATCCAAAAACAAATGCACTCATCATTATTATCGGGCTTCAAAAAAAAAAAAAAAACACAGCACAAATCAAAGTCTCTCCAAAAGTGGGACAGTAACAACACATTGTTATCACTACAGAGGACAAATCTATGTTTGATAATGCAATGATACATGCAGCTGAAAATGCTATCAAGAAGAGTCTCTTTAAGTCTAATCTAAGGCTGAGTACTATTTGTTATCAGCATTATAAAAACTGACCCCAACTGATATCTCAATAAAAAGATTAGGTTGAAGAGGTCAAAAACAATCAAATGGGTTTCGTGTCAGGAAGATTAAAAATCTACATTCACACAAAAAATTAAGTAAACAAAACATTTTCACCTACATATTCTCAGGAAAATTACAAGGGGGGGGGGAGGAGCAGTCAAATATATTGCTGTACACAGGTACATTTAGGACTAGAAAAACGTGTGAAAAGGGTAGATTTTGCTTGACACACCTTCAGATGTGCCAAATACAATGTAGGTCCCGAATTAGGAAAAGGGTGCACCTGTATGTTTTCAACACTTCATCAGTTTGTTAATACGCATTTAGGATATCCCTTTCCCCGTTTTTAGACTATTTTTCATGTTTAAAAGTCATTTTAAATTGTATTATTGTTTAAATGTTTACCATGTACGAATTGTTTTGAGAATATTAAAGGTTCAACTTTTCATTGTAAACCTGAACGCAATTCAGTCTAAAACCATTCAATTAAAGATAAACAAATATATGGGTCAGAATTTTGACAGTTGCAAAGTTATCTGCCGTAAGAGAGTCTTGCAGGTAAACTTTAACGTTTGACCTCAAATGGCCTTTGACTTTACCATGTGACCTCTGAAGGCACCACTAAACATGAATGTACCCCAGGTGCATCTATTTCTCAAGTTTGGTTGCTATTGCAGCAACATGTGCAGAGTTATGTGTCATAAGAGAGTCGTGCAGGTAAACTTTCACGTTTGACCTGAAATGACCTTTTACCTTACCATGTCACCTCCAAAGGCATCAAAAAATGAATGTACCCCAAGTGCATCTATCACCAAAGTTTGATTGCATTGCAGCAACAGTTGCCAAGTTATGCGTCATAATTAAGAGAGTCTTGCAGGTAAACTTTTAACGTTTGTGACGGATGGACGACGGACGGATGCCATTTGGATCCCTTAGTCTCGCCTTCACCTCTGGTGGGCGAGACAAACATGTCTTTCTCATGAATTTGTCTGAAGAACAGGGAAAATCCTAAGTGAAAAAAAAAGGGGATCTGAACTGATTGATACTAGTACTATAGAGCTACCAATAATCAAATTTGAATCAAAATGGTAAAGTATTTGAGGAAAATTCTCTATATACTTTATCTACTTGAAATGTACAGGCTTATATGATATTGTATTATAAAACACTATATCATATCAATACACTCATACATTATATAAAACCATATCATTTCCCAAAGTACACATGTAGATGTACATTAAACTTGACTATTATAAAATTATCACCTCATTTTAATACAAAGTACAATTCATGGTGTTATTTGCATAGATAGTGAATCTAATAACCTCAATGCACATATCACTGTTTGAGAAAAAAGATTGTTTGCTCACCTCTGAAAGTCATTTTCAAATTTTCTTTCTTTCACTTTATGGAACCAGGGGAGTGTTTCATCATAAGTGTCTTGTCAGTGATTTTCACCAACAACAGTTATAAGCTACTGAAATCCTTGCATCTGATTGGTTGAGAGCAAATTTGTCAGTCAAATTCACTGACAAGACACTTATGAAATGCCCCCTAACCTTGGAAACACAATGCATGAACCTTAAAAAGACAACTCAAACAGAGTATGCCAATCAGTAGATTCTGCAAAACTTGAAGCAAAACATCTTGGTTTAATCACACAAAGTCTCAAATTTTGCATCATAAATATGACTATTTGACAACAAACACACTCTATAGTGTAGAGGTACAATGTAATACAATCCATGCAATTCAATGACTGTGAATTTTCTGAGCCAACTTGTTTGCTCAAAGCTACTACTAAACAAATTTGAAATAGGTCACTGTGTAGCATCTTTGTTTTTAAATACATTACAATAAATTGTTAGTACACTAGTACATGCACATGTATATTGAAGGTAATAAATCTGTGGAATACTAGAAATAAGACATGGACTATAGATTCAATGGAAAATGTGTTCAGAAATAAATTATGCCCATCAAATTAATATGAATGTGATATCAAATTACTTTTCCATGTCCATCCAACTCAGTATCCTGTGGTAACTGTTATTTTTACAAAATTATGATGATTTTGTTAGTTATTACATGAAAGTAACATTTTAGAACCCATTGTCTTGTGAAACTTGGATGGGTGGTTTCCCCCTTGTATTATGGTACCTGTGGCTATTTGACAAAATTACCATCAAAATATGCAAACTACCATCAAAGTAATTACCATGATTTAATGGTAATTTCATATCATCAAGGTATACATACATGTACCCAGACGCTGTGTATCCAAACAGGTTGTGCACATGTATGCAGACAGTCGATTTAAAACAGCCATTTAAGGAAGTTTACAAGCAATATTTTTAAAAGTTTCTAACACTTGTGCTAGACAATATTATAGTGAACAAATATACTGTACATGTGTGTAGATGAATAGTGCTATTTAACCCATTCATGACAGAGGTCCACATTTTGTGGTTTGGCCTAATATCTTTTGATGCAAAGCCCTAAAAATCATACCAAATACATGAGCAGAAAGAGCAAAAAATTCTACACAAACTGTGCCCATTTTGGTTGCGTCAATATTCGTTGTTTGATGCTGAAAATTTTTTAAAGGAAAATAAGCATTAAAATCCTTAAATTGGCAACTTTTTGACTTCTCATCATAATTTCTGTCAATTTATATTCATTGCAGATACATGACGTTTTATAAGAAAAATGTAGCAATAAAATAAAAATGTTGGTGTTGCCAATTTGAAGAATAAAAGCTGATCAAATTAGGGTTTGAATAATTCCTGTCACGAATGGGTTAATGATGGAAATGCCAGCCTTTCTCTTTGTACACAATCTTATCCTCATCCTACCTGTAAATCCAATTTCCTTCATCTGATAATGATGAACAATGTCTGACAATATGCTTTTTATTAATACTGTGACCACACATGTCTTCACTGTCTTCTTTTGGGGCGTTATTATCATTTCATACAACCAAGAAAGCAGAGAACAAAATAATTGTGGAATATAGGCTACATGTAAAGGAGAGTCATGGTATGTAAATACCAGGAAAAGAAAAAAATGATTAAACTACATATATACATGTACATGTAACTACATACATGTATACATGTATATTCTTAGAGCAGGTCGCTATTGTTTTTATTTCAGAATCAAAGTTAAAAAACAGATACAAAGAACATTTACCTGTACAATGATAATGAAAGCAATATGTACATATCAAAACATACAATCTGAGAAATGCCCATTTCAGATAAGTACATGTACAGTATGTATTTAGAACATCACTGTTCTTCCTTGGGGTCTTTACTGCAGGGAAAAAAATACACGGGGGCTTGGGGCGAATTCGCCCTGAAACGCCAAAAAGAGCCCTGGAAAACTAAAAAAGAGCCCCTGAAATTCTCATAGGGTCTAATGTTAACTGTAATACAATGTAGAAAATTTGGGTGGGTGGGCTTAAAGAGTAGCCCCAGAAAAAAAAAAAAAAAAAAATCCCCTGCTTTACAGTTTTATTTTTCAATATTGCTGAGTGTTCAGGTAAAATTGTGGCTAACTGCTGCCTTTAAATCTTGAAAATTCCTCACAACAGAGACTCAGATGTTTGATAAGGTGGAAACAAATTACCTCTATTCAGAGAAAGAGATACATGTAGGTTTACAACTGCCCTATCCATCATACAATCACTGGTGTGTGAAAAGTCAGTAGTACTTTAATAGCAAAAAGTCTTATCCCTTTACACTGATCCCTGTCTCATAACCTTTCAAATTGCAGCCAATAGGTCCTCCCACAAAGTAAAAACAAATCTAGTCAAATTTGATTGACTAGTAACAGTTCTAGTCAAAATTCACACAATTCTGGTAAAAATGACTAGAATCTAGTAAAATAATTTGACTAGATCAACGGATCATACAGGCACCAACACTATTAAACTTCAATTGATTCTAGTGAAATTGACTAGAATTCTTAAAAGTTTTGTTCATTTTTACTAGAATTTTGGTCATTTTCACTAGAATCTAGTAAAAGTGTTTGACTAGAATGTGGTTATTTTTACTAGAATTGTGTCAATTTTGACTAGATTCTGGTTTAATATATTTTTTTTCTAGAATTACATACTTGGTCATTTTCACTAGAATCTAGTCAAATTTGACCAGAATAGTGAGAGACCCCATTCGATCTGATATTCTAGATAGTCAAATCTAACTAGATTGTTTTTTAGAGTGTATTGTCTGTTCAGAGCCAGAAAAGCATTAACCCATTTGTGACAGGGGTCCACATTTTGTGGTTTGGCCTAATATCTTTTAATGCAAAGCCCTAAAAATCATACCAAATACATGAGTAGAAAGAGCAAACAATTCTACACAAACTGTGCCCATTTTGGTTGCATCAATATTCATTGTTTGATGCTGAAAATTTTTTAAAGGAAAATAAGCATTAAAATCCTTAAATTGGCAATGTGATAGAAAGTTTAAAATCACCATTTTCCTGCAAATTGGCAACTTTCTGACTTATCATCATAATTTTTGTCAATTTATATTCATTTCTGATACATTACATTTTACAAATAAAATGTAGCAATAAAATAAAAAAATGTTGGTGTTGCCAATTTGAAGAATAAAAGCTGATCAAATTAGGCTTTAAATAATTCCTGTCACGAGTGGGTTAACTCACATAATTTTATACAAACTTGAACACCCTTCTGTCTCCAAACAGACGGTACGTGCATGTTCATGAAATATACACGAATGTGAACAGTCCATTATATCAAAACGGCTTCATATTGAGCAGCCTGTTCATGAAATGATGAAAGTTCTATAAATACCTCTGGCGTGATGTGTGCCTAGTCATCGTGAAAAGCAAGAGGAAATCAGCAAACAATAAGGCTTAGAAATAAAATTTGATTGATGACAAAGGCAAACAGAAGATTCAACCACTTTTAAACCATAGAATCACTCCTTGAAAACACAGCCAATTTCTAAGCCTTATCTCTAGATGTACATGTACATGTACATGTACATATACACATTTGCTCTTGGTAAATGAAGATTAAAGAATTTATAGATGCAGTGTCACATGAAAATGTATTTAATCCACTGAATATTCAACTTGGGCTGGAGTCTATCTATTCTGTCGTATTACATGTACATGTACACATGTAAATATGTATGTACATTTAAAGCAAAAATTCATCATCATTTTGCATAATATGCATACATGTCCATGTACTTCAGTTTGAAAGATTTATGTTTACAATGAAATTTTACACTTTTCATAGTTTCTAATCACATGTTCCATTTCAGATGCATTCATTTCACTACAAATAAATGTAAACAAAAATGTTCACCTGTATAGCACGATTCTTTTAAAAACAAGAGAACAGAGAGAAAAAAAATACTCATTTTTCTGGACTGACAAAAAGTTAAAAAATAGGCCTCACATATTCTATCCTGAATAATATTGTGTATGGTATCGTGAAAAAGTTAACCCATTCGTGAAAGGAATTATTTAAAGCCTAATATGATCAGCTTTTATTCTTCAAATTGGCAACAACAACATTTTTATTTTATTGCTACATTTTTCTTATAAAACGTCATATATCTGAAATGAATATAAATTGACAGAAATTACGATGAGAAGTCAAAAAGTTGCCAATCTGCAAGGGAAAACTGTGATTTTAAACTTTCTATCACATTGCCAATTTAAGGATTTTAATGCTTATTTTCCTTTAAAAAATTTTCAGCATCAAACAACCAATATTGATGCAACCAAAATGAGCAGTTTGTGTAGAATTTTTTGCTCTTTCTGCTCATGTATTTGGTATGATTTTTAGGGATCTGCATCAAAAGATATTAGGCCAAACCACAAAATGTGGACCTCTGTCACGAATGGGTTAACTCACAGAGTGTCTCCTTTTTTTAGTGACCCTGTGCATTATCTTTGAGCCTACATGTACATGTACATGTATTTCTAATGCAGTATTCTGTACGGTTCATGAATCAGAACAGCTTTGCTAAATTGGCAATGCAGTGTAAAATACATAATTGCTATTTTCATGTCTAAATTGACAACTGTTTTGTTAAATTTCGCAATATTCTGTCACATTAGTTATGTTAAATACATTAAAAAATAAAAAATCTTTTTAATAGTAGAAAATAAAAATACTGTAAGCATTGCCAAATTGAAAAGGGAAATCTGCTAAATTTAGCCCGACAGAAAACTCTGTACTGTGATGGGTTTTACACCAGTGCGAAGGAAGCCACGTGCATTTGTACATACATGCACATATAATCCATCCACGTTGGCATTCTAAAAAGGCAACCTCATGGTACGGCTTGGATTTTCCCTTCCAGGGTAAATTTACACAGCGCCACGATTGACCCCTACCCTCTCTTACATGTATAGTCCTTTGAAGAAAAGCAAATATATCAAGCAAATATGTCTTCAAAGACTGCTCCAGTGTGAATTACAGTTAGCTACACCGGACAGGGCATAGAGGTGAATACAGTTTATTATCCATGTACTTTACTCAAGAAACTTGTTTCATAATATAACTGAGGAAGATTATTTGGAATTCAAATTTTTATTGAAATATATCTCTCTTAGTTTTTTTTTAAGAAAAACAAATGTATCAAGCAAATATGTCTTAAGACTGCTCCAGTGTGAGTTACAGCACATGGACAAGGTATCTAGAGGTGAATACAGTTTATCCATGTACTATATACATTACTCAAGAAACTTGCAGGATAATACAACTGAGAAAGATTATCCGGAATTCAAGTTTTTATTGAAATATATCTCTCTTAGTTTTGTTTTTTTTTTTAAAGAAAAGCAAATGTACATTATCAAGCAAATATGTCTTCAAAGACTGCTCCAGTGTGATATCTTTCTGCAAGTCCTGTATGTACATGTAGGCCTATAGTAGATCACTGTATGACTGGTTTTGGTCCCACATGAAATCTGCATCATGTAGTCATTTTGTTAAATTCAAATAAGCTCATCTCTTTTTTTTTTTGTAGTTATAACAAGTAAAATCAGTATGATAGCTGGCCCCTGCACTTATCTTGATTTCTCGACTCACCTCTATTATTTTGATATCTAAGTACATGTATATAATGTATAATCTTTTTTTTATCAGTCATCCTCTTTTCAGTGTATTTAGATCAATTCTGATGTAAACCATTATTATATCCAATGTTTTTATTTGATTTCTTAATAAATGCAGAAATTTCTGAAAAACAAAAGCATATTGGCTATGAGGAATTAAAGTCTTCAATAACATGGCATCCCACTGTCACTATTTGTTTAGATACTAACAGAAGAAACACTAAAACAACAAATCTAAATAAAGCAAAACAAAAATAAAATACAAACAATGGACAAAAATAAGAACATTCATACACTGTATGTGCACTGTAATTTCATGAAAAATGTTGTGCAACATGATTCAGAAATAAA
>CM057157.1:18762706-18787621 GCA_029962745.1 Echinometra lucunter
ATAATAATTACCATCACAACCATCATTATCATCATCCTCACCATCATCATGATCATAATAATCACCCACCATCACAACCATCCTCATTATACCACCATCATCATGATCATAATCATCACTACTATTATCACAACCATCATCATTGCCATCATTACCATCATCATTCTCATCGTTCTCATCATCATCACCATCATCTTCATCATCTTACCTTATAGACGAAGAGTTGTACGTCACTATTGGTACGATGCGAGAGGAGGGTGAAGCTAGGGGTACCCCACTCGTTCTTATGGCACAACTCCTCCAACACCTGAAAACAGAAAAATCACAACATAATCATAATGCTAAAATGTAACATGTACAACAACAACAACATCATTTACAATAACAATACGTGACGCCTACATGTATCTACATAAGATATGAACATACTCTGAATGCCACAACGCAGATTACTAGTAAAGACAGTGGGGAAAAAAATACGAGAAATGCACCCATTTAACGCATATTCTATCATGTATCTCAAAGCATACATGTATCTTATTAAATAGTTGACCTACTTTTGAATGGTGACAGTGTTTGTTAACACCAAAGGCTGATTTTGAAAGTTATCTGACTTTCATCATCTGACTATCTTATGTAGATATGAAAACACTAGTTTTTTAACTTTCAATATTAATACCTGACTGGACCTTACACAAAGTAATTAAAACCGGCTTGCACCTTACACCAAGTATTTAAAACCTGACTGCACCTTACCTCAAGTAGTTAGACCTCACTACACCTTACACCAAACTGCTTACACTTAACTGCACCTTATACCCAACCCAATAGTTATCAACACTTTTGGGATTCCCTTCTTCTGAATATTTGGCATGTTATGTGAGCACATATCCTGATTTTGCTATCAAGGAACCAATTAGAACTAAGCCTAATATTCATAATGAGGAACAAAGATGTAGTTTTCAGAAGTGTACTCAGAAGGGTATTTAACATCATACATGTACATGTATCTGCATCATCATATACATGTACAGATTATGGCAACAGAATGAAAACAAAATTCTCAATGTACAATGAATGACATGAATGATCACGATTATCTTTGCAGATCAACAGCTCAAGCAACCCTTGCTAGTGATCCACTTTGCAGTGTTTGAGTGGCTACTCCAGACAATTCGGTGAACACACGTGTGGTTGCGTTGACTACATAACCCTATGAAGAAACTGCAGGTTTACAAACAAGTTTGTCTTGTATGAATGTTACCACGTGATTAGAAAGACGGCCCTGTCAAATTTAAAAAACCTGTGGTCAATCGACCAAATATGCCCCGTTCCCTATATTTATCTAAGTTTTATACAGATTTCACCGCTCAAACATGAAGCTCATCAGTAGCGATAAATGCAGAGGTTAAAGTGGTGACATGGCAATTTGATTTCTTCACAGGGTCATGTATAAAATATGACCATGTGTGAAGTCGCGAAATGACCTTGGACGGCCCGAAGTAGCCACTCAAACACTGCAAAGCATGATCACTGTCCAGCGAGGGTTGCTTAAGCTGGTCAAAGAACATAGAGAATCACATTTAAGGAGGTGAAAATGAAATGAGGTGATGATGATGCCGATACAGAATGAAGAAAGATGAGCAGTGTCTGAAAGAGAAGTCATAAATGATTTAATGAGAGTTGAGCCACAGCACTACTAATCAAAAAGATAAACTATAACATGAAATGAATGAAATATATATGTACATGTATGTAAAAACATGTTTAGAAAACACAATAATATGAGCTTTGCATGCATGTACAATCGATAACGTTTGATAAGAGGTGGCTGTTCATACATTTAGTGTACATGTAAATCATTCTTAACCCATTCGTGACAGAAGGTCCAGATTATGTGGTTTGGCCTTGTAACCTTTGATGCAGAGCCCTAGAAATCATTCCAAATACATGAGTAGAAAGAGCAAAAATTTCTACACAAACTGTGCCCATTTTGGTTTCGTCAATATTTTCTGTTCGATGTTGAAATTTTCTGAAATGAAAATAAGCATTAGAATCCTTAAGTTGCCAATGCAATGGAAATTTTAAAATCACCATTTTCCCCTGCAAATTGGCAACTTTTTGAATTCTCTTCATACTTTTTGCCAATTTATATTTATTTCAGATACATGACTTTTTATTTTAAAAATGTAGCAATAAAAGAAAAATGTTGGTGTTGCCAATTTGAAGAATAAAAGCTGATCAAATAAGGCTTTAAATAATTCCTGTCACGAATGGGTTAAAGTCAGGCATAGCTTCACGCAAAGCTTTGTGAAATACCCCATTGGTACATTGGGGGGGGGGGGAATATGTGACTGGAACAATAAGGCTTAGCACTGGCTCAGCAACGTATGGCAGAGAATTGGTGATAAAGACATGAAATGGAATATATCGTTGCCCGGCTGGTACACTATAAGGGCATTAACATGAAGTTAACGCTTGTCTGCCAGTCAGGTGATTCGCCTCATGCTAGAGTAAAACACTCTTCTGCCGGTCAGGCGACAATGTCAGCAAAACCTCTCACTGTCAAAATGAACGTTCTGCAAATGCAGCCACATGTACAATGTGATACACTCATTGTTTTGTTGAGTTGTATGTTTGGAAATAAAAATGAATAAATGAAAATATGACCACTCGTGAAAATTCTATGCTTCGTATGTATAAAAAAAAGGTTACTAGACAGGCGATGACTTACACCCACTTGCACCCACTGGATGAAAACATAAAATGAGTGATTTTACACTGAAAAGTCTCTCCATTACCACCATGTTAGTATACCTGAATGTTATTTTTCTCTGGTTTTAGTGTAACTGGGTTGGTTGGGGTCAACTGCATTCCGGGGAGAAGGTCAAACAGGCGTGGCTGTAGTTAGGAGGCACAGTTAGAGGAACAAAAAATACAGGAATAAATAAAGAAAGGTTAGGCAAATATTAGTGAATAATTTTGTTAATTTCATATCAATACTTACTGAAATTTCATTTGAAAATACAAAATAAAATGTGAAAGTACATAAACACAAGACACCAACCCCTATTTGGGAGACTTTGTGCCATATCTGACAGCATGTAAACAAGTCCCATTAATGCATATTTGATATTCATTTCAAAGATACAATATAAACTATAAGAGGGAGCAACTTTTTTAATTTGCTAAATAATCATGCTCATTATATATACAGACCTGCCAACCCTGAAACCCAAGAAACTTGGACGAATGGGAAGGCAGATGCTGAAAAATAGGGATATTGCCAGGTTTCCTGTAGTGAGTACAGACAGATTTTTAAAAAAATAGAGACACAGTGGTTATAAGTGGCTTGATCTTTTACCAAAAATTGGGATCGTCCCGATTAAATAGGGACAGTTGGCAGGTATGCATGTATTTTGTTCAATTCTGTATTAATCCGTAAAATGAAGGAAACATGACTGAATAATCTTTCATCAAGCTCCCCAGTTTTTGCTTAACAATTAAGCTGATTAAATCTAATGGTCGTTAAATAGGAATCCTGATTAGTCGGTGAAATTTAAGCATATGACTATAGAGCTAGGAACATGACTTTTGTAAATCAATGTTTATTTGAAAGATACAAGTAAAATCTGCATGTACTTCCAAATAAAGCTTATAAACTCTTCCCATCAGAACAGCAGCCATTAATGGCAAGCACACATGCTGCTCCATTAATAACCACTTAGGACTGATCAATCACAACTCCTGGGCCCCTTTTCATAAAACTTGTTATCAATAACAATTGCAATAATTGATACTAGCTACTGAAATCCTTGCATCTGATTGGCTGAGAGCAAATTTGTCATACAAATGCGGCAGTTGTTACTGATAACAAGTTTTATGAAACAGAGCCCTAAACTCTTTTTGCACCAAGGCTCCGGTTCATAGAACTTGTAATCATTAACAAGTGCCACATTTCTATGACAAATTTGCTCTCAGTAAATCAGATGTAAGGAATTCAGTAGTTTATAAGGTATTTTATCTTTATGTGGTTGTGCAAAAGAACGCGTCTGGAACGCAAAATACAAAAATACAAAAATCAAATGTCTATTTAGACATATTGGAATAGAATTTTAGAAAATTCTAGCATAAGGTCTACATGCTACCCGTGAAATTATTGATCACTGTTTGAAGAATTTGATTTTCAATAATTTTCCATTTCGTGTTCCGGACGCGTTCTTTCGCACAACAACATAAAGATAAGACGTCTGACAGTTACTGCAACTTGTTTATTGATAACAAGTTTTATGAAACAGGGCCCAGTTGACTCTTTACTGGCTATGGATCGAAACCCAGAGCTGCCTCATTGTTTGCTTCGTATGGTACATATACACTATATGTGTGCCAGAAGTCGATAGTGGCAACCCAGCGCTTGTGCCATCAGTCAACTAAAGTTGCTAATGGGTTAGAATTTTCCTTATATCATGACTGTTCATCTAAAACTCATCTTTTGTCTCTGCTTGCAAATTAATTTGAAATTTACATTATCATTTGCTCTGATAAGCTGACGGTGTTAAGGAGAAACTGAAACAGGCAGCAGGACATTGCACGAAGTGTTTATTCAAATGAAAGTCTTCATTCCAACTGACAAGCAAGTTTATCTTTTACTTGTGCTACTTTTCTATTTCATTTTGTTTTGGGAAGGGAGGAGGTGGGGAGGGGGAAAAGTTCAAGGTACTGGTGATGCAGCTGTACAAAATGAAATTAACCTACATGTAAATGTCTCCTCTTAAGAACAAACCAAGATGTGAATCTGGTGAAAACAAAACTAATTTGATAACAGATCTTTAATAACACCAACATTATGCCATGGAAAAAACTCCTCACTTTTTTCAGATACACCTAATACCTCCACTTTTCCATGTTTTTTTCTTTTCTTTTTAGCTAAATTACCATTAGTTCTTGCAAAAGAAACAGTGGGGACCAATTTCAAACAAATAACAAAACAGAACAAACTTTTTCAAAAATAATCTTGTTAGTTAAAGATTATCCACAAAGCACAGACATAGAATTTTCTCAATTTCTGTTTTAACTGGCAGAATTTCTGAAACGAATGTACATGTAAGCCAAGATAAATGGGTCAACAAATATTGTTAAGCAAATAACTTTCAGGATTGAAGAAGATAATTTACCTCCTGGGGTTTCCTGTCGTACCGGTTGAACCCACGCCCCATTCCGTAGCTTCGCGTTCCTCCGGCACCACGCATTCCGGTGCCACGGCCCCTGGTGCCACCTCGGATTGGGGAACGTTGCATCATACCGGCACCCCTACCAGCCATACCCATCCTAGGAAAAAAAAATAGTAGTAGTAGTAGTAGTAGTAGTAATAATGATAGTAATCCCTGCTGCGACACTAATGTCCTGTTGCAAGATATGACTCTACATTTGCCACTCTCCACCGAGGTGTCACACCCGGTAGGATGCAAAAGTCACTTGATTTGTTGAGCATTGTGGGCACCTGTATAATGGTGCCTGGGTGGAATGCTCCCTCGGGAGGGGAGAAGGTGCACACATTGTGTGCGGGCAAGCCTGAATCCGATGACCGTGGTAATAATATTTCTGTAAAGGTCTTATGACATGTCTCAGTGAGATGTACTTGGTGCTATATAAATGTAGAATATTATTATTATTATTCAACAAAAATATAAAATTTTCAATAGATCACTAGGAATATGCACCGACTCTACATGGCATACATACAATGTATATGGTATGTACTTGACCCATTAATTCAAAAGTGTCAAAGGATAGCTGTGGTCAAATATCAGCATTTTAAGTAAAAATTCACAGTATTTATTTCACAACTGCCTCCAGACAAAAAAAAATTTGCTTCTTGTGAAATATAGTTAAGCAACCACGTTTCTATTAACCTGTTCGGTACTGGAACCGGGCAACCCCTGTATTAAGTGTATGACAGTATGAGAATTCAGTAGCCAATGGGTTAAAACAAAAACAGAAATGGAGATATGTCATTAGATTTTTTACAATTTCTGTCTATTCTCTAAAGTTGCAAGCACTTTGACTCAGAAACTAACTCAGAAGAAAAAACATCATCTTCTTGGTAAATAACTGAAAGTGCAACTAAAACTACTTGTATGATGATGAGGTTAAATGAAAAAGCCTGTAACTGATGGGTCAACAAAGGTTAACAAAAGTCACCAAAATATAACTTTTTCTGGTTCCACTACATGAAATAGTCTCCCAATACACATTCGTAACTTACATAGGTGGCATCCCAGCTGGAGTACTGTAACTTGGGTAGTAGGATGGGCTTGTCTGTGGCTGCTCGTAACCATAGAGACTCTGCTGAACATAGCCACGTCCCACACCACGGGTGTAGCGGACATAGTTGCCCTTATCAACAGGCTTGGCCAGGACAACCTCGATCTTGGCACCGTCCAGCAAGGCGCCTGCAGTAATGGGAGGTTGAGAAGAAGTTTAAGTACATTTACGTTCCAAGAGGTGCCGAGTACGATTCAAGCGAACATAATTAATGCAACAGGGAAGAAGCATTATCAAAATTATAGTTAGCAAGGAATCTATATATGTTTTCCTTAATTTTGATCATACTTCCTATCTGTTAGCCAAAAGAAAACATGAGCCCCAAAAACAAAGTGGAAAGGACCCTAGATTGCTATTAGTACCTACCCAAAAGGCATCTTGAAGAAATCCTCATCAAAGAACCAATACAATTATTCTCAGACAGATATCAACGATTTTCCCATGAGTAAAATTTGTTCTTATATGATTAACATGTTGCCTGCAAGAGATTGTCGGTCCCTCTATTAAGTCTCTGGGAGTTTGAGAATTCAGTAGCTTAATCTTTTTGTTTTTTATTTTTTTATTTAACCCATTCGTGACAGGAATTATTTAAAGCCTAATTTGATCAGCTTTTATTCTTCAAATTGGCAACACCAACATTTTTCTTTTATTGTTACATTATAAAACATCATGTATCTGAAATAAATATAAATTGACAGAATGTATGATGAGAAGTCATAAAGTTGCCAATTTGCAGGGAAAAACGGTAATTTTAACATTTTCATCACATTGCCAATTTCAGGATTTTAATGCTTTTTTTCCTTTTAAAAAATTTCAACATCAAACAGATATTGATGCAACGAAAATGGGCACAGTATGTGTAGAATTTGTTGATCTTGTATTTGATATGATTTTTAAGGCTCTGCATCAAAAGTTATTACACCAAACCACATAATGTGGACCTTCTGTCATGAATGGGTTAAGTAAACTAACAAAACATCAGATAAAATCATCCCATAAGTCTTTGAAGTTTCTTACTGTCCATTGCATTCATTGCATTGAGTGCATCCTCCCTTGTGAAGAAATGGACAAAGGCGAAATCTCGTAGCTTCTTCACTCTCTCAACGCTTCCTTCCTTGAACTTGTTAAACTCCTTGAGGATGGTCTCTTCCGTTGTGTGCAGCATGAGGTTCCTTACGTATAGGATCTTCACCTGTATCAGGAATATAAGGAAATATTAGGAATTGAGAATGGTCTCTTCCGTTGTGTGTAGTATTAGATTCCTAATAGGATATTCACCTGTATCAGGAATATAAGGAAATAAGGAATTGAGAATGGTCTTTTCTGTTGTGTGTAATATGAGATTCCTTACGTGTAGGATCTTCATCTGTATATTAAGGAATAAAGGAAATAAGGAATTGAGAATGGTCTCTTCTGTTGTGTGCAGCATGAGGTTCTTAATGTATGTACATGTATGGTTTTTCACCTGTATCAGGAAAATAATATCTATAGTGCCTTATATATTTCAATGAACTTTAAAAGGTTGCTATTATTACCCCTTATATGCACAATGTATATTCCTTATATACGAAAATAAGGGATTGAGAATGGTCTCTTCTGTTGTGTGTAACACAGGATTCCTTATGAAAGGATCTTCACCTGTATCAGGAATATGAATTAGGAAAATAACGGGGATTCGAGGTCTCTTCCATTGTGTGTAGCATGAGATTCCTTACCTCGGAAAACGTTATCTACAGTACATGAACATGTATATACATGTATGTATTTGAATATGCACTTGCCATCAGCAGCCTGCATGCTCATAATTTGAAAGAGGGGGAAAAATAACTCCCCTCCCCCAAATAAAAAAAAAGGAAGAAAGGGGGGCTCATACACGTAAAATTAATTCTCCAGAAATTTTGGTATGGGGTCATATTCTATTGCTTTGATGGAATAAAGTCACACCTTCATACAGTCATATCATAATTTTTTTTTGTGAGCATTTTACTTGCATGTACATGTACATACTGAAATGAGCTTGCTATGAAATGACTGCATGCTTAAAACCCAATGCATTGTGGAACCAGGTTGTCCCTGTATAATTTTTCAATTTTTTCATTGGAATTAGTGAATGCATTAGTCAACAGGTAATATAAAAGAAAAGAAAAAGAGGCGTGTACCGCTACATGTAATACTCTTAATAGCAATTCACACTCCACATCACATATCACATTAGGAGTAGTAAGCACACACGGTACAGAGTTCAAATACATTGATTCATATCTATCATATTACAGTATAAGACAAACCAAATATATCCCCTGGTTTACTCAAGAACGACACTCTGATATATGTGGGCCAAAGGGCGAAACTAGCCTCTTCGCAAGCCACCTTCAAAGAATGCCAAATCGGGATGAATAAAGGTGATAATTTACTTAGCAAATATCAAAAAGTATATACTCAACTTTACACAAAGTACCTTGTTTAGCAAAAGGAATTTTGACTGCACCTAGCAGTTTGTCCGAGTTCATTAACATAAGGGCAAACCCAGGACTTACATGTACATGTAGAAGATTTTTCCTGAAACTGTCAACTAAAAGCAACCTGACTTCAATCTACTTCCACAGCAATTACATGTAGTTAGAGAGGCTGTAGCAACTGTAGTAGATTTTCTCCAGGGGAAATTTTATAGTGTACTTAAAAAACTAAACAAAACAAAAAACATGCAAACTTGAACTAAAGAATTTTTATGCATCTGCATGTAGGGCATGATAATTTTTTAATGTACTATTAAAGAGCAATGTAGATAAAAATGCCTTCCTCAAGGATATACATGTAAGTACATTGCTGGGGATCAAACCTGTACAATCTTTGCATTTCCAGTCAAATGTCTTAAAATACTTGACTATGACACTTCCATATACAGTGTATACACACAAAAACCAACAACCCCCGAACAAAAAAACCAAAAAAAAAAAAATTAAAAAAGGCCCTTTTTTCTCTCTCTCTCTAAGAGTGATTTTTTTGTCTACTTTTTTGCCTTCATATAGCATTATTCAGTATTATCTCCTCCCCCCCCCCCCCCATGCTAGTCTTACACTGTGCCTCTAAAATAGCACTAACATATAGCAAAGATAAACAAATATTCATGAATCACTATAACTAATTGGCAAACCATAGCAAAATCTCATTTTTAAATTTTTATCATGAAGTTATATAAATCATTCACCCCACTATCAAACTGAAAGGCAGACAAGCCTTGATGTGAGGCTATGCTGAAGAACTCGCTATTGAATCACCGTTAACCATTAACCAGAAAGTAAATATGGAAGCTGCCATTTGGCAGTCTGAATTTATGCCATATCTGCATAATTTTGAGTCCTCATGGCTAGCTGATGCAAAAACTTATCTGCAGTTTCCTACTGGGTACAGGCTAGGCTTATCCAAAAACAAATGCACTCATCATTCTTATCGGACTTCGAAAAAAATAAAAGTCACAGCACAAATCAAAGTCTCTCCAAAAGTGGGACAGTAACAACACATTGTCATCACTACAGAGGACAAATCTATGTTTGATAATGCAATGATACATGCAGCTGAAAATGCTATCAAGAAGAGTCTCTTTATTAAAGTCTAATCTAAGGCTGAGTACTATTTGTTATCAGCATTATAAAAACTGACCCAAACTGATATCTCAATTAACAGATTAGGTTGAAGAGGTCAAAAACAATCAAATGGGTTTCGTGTCAGGAAGATTACAAATCTACATTCACACAAAAAGTTAAAGCAAACAAAACATTTTCACCTACATATTCTCAGGAAAATTACAAGGGGGGGGGGGAGGAGCAGTCAAATATATCGCTGTACACAGGTAGGACTAGAAAAAAGTGTGAAAAGGGTAGATTTTGCTTGTCACACGCTTAGTGTGCCAAATACAATGTAGGCCCCGAATTAGGAAAAGGGTACACCTTATGTTTTCAACACTTCATCAGTTTGTTAATACCCATGTAGGATATCCTTTTCCCCGTCTTTAGACTATTTTTCATGTTTACAAGACATTTTAAAATGTATTATTGTTTAAATGTTTACTATGTACAAATTGTTTTGAGAATATTAAAGGTTCAACTTTTCATTGTAAAACTGAATGCAATTCAGTCTAAAACCATTCAATTAAAGATAAACAAATATATGGGTAAGAATTTTGACAGTTGCAAAGTTATCTGTCATAAGAGAGTCTTGCAGGTAAATTTTAACATTTGACCTCAAATGGCCTTTGACATTACCATGTGACCTCTGAAGGCACCGTTAAACATGAAGGTACCCCAGGTGCATCTATTTCTCAAGTTTGGTTGCTATTGCAGCAACATGTGCAGAGTTATGTGTCATAAGAGAGTCTTGCAGGTAAACTTTAACGTTTGACCTGAAATGACCTTTGACCTTACCATGTGACCTCCAAAGGCATCATAACATGAATGTACCCCAAGTGCATGTATCACCAAGGTTTGGTTGCCATTGCAGCAACAGTTGCCAAGTTATGCGTCATAATTAAGAGAGTCTTGCAGGTAAATTTTAACATTTGTGACGGATGGACGACGGACGGACGCCATTTGGATCCCTTAGTCTCGCCTTCACCTCTGGAGGGTGAGACAAAAATGTCTTTCTCATGAATTTGTCTAAAGAATGGTGAAAATCCTAAGTGAAAAAAAGGGGATTTGAACTGATTGATACTAGTACCATAGCGCTACCGATAATCAAATTTGAATCAAAATGGTAATGTATTTGAGGAAAATTCTCTATATACTGTATCTACTTGAAATATACAGGCTGTATATGATATTGTATTATAAAATACTATATCATATCAATATCAATACTCATACATTATATCATACCATATCATTTACCAAAGTACACATGTACTGTAGATGTATATTAAACTTGACTATTATAAAATTATCACCTTATTCTATGAAGTACAATTTATGGTGATACAGTATTTGCACAGATACCAAATCTAACCTCAATGCACATATCACTGTTTGAGAAAAAAGATTGTTTGTTCATCTCTGAAAGTCATTTTCAAATTTTCTTTCTTTCACTTTATGGAACCAGGAGAGTGTTTCATCAAGTGTCTCGTTAGTGATTTTTACCAACAACTGTTACAAGCTACTGAAATCCTTGCATCTGATTGGCTGAGAGCAAATTTGTCAGTCAAAATCACGGACAAGACCTTGACTATTTGACAACAAACACACTCTATAGTATAGAGGTACAATGTTGTACAATCCATGCAATTCAATGACTGTGAATTTTCTGAGCCAACTTGTTTGCTCAAAGCTACTACTACTACTAAACAAATTTGAAATGGGTCACTATGTAACATCTTTGTGTTTAATACATGTACATTGCAATAAATTTTTAGTACACTAGTACATGTACATGTATATGTGAAGGTAATAAATCTGTGGAATACTAGAAATAAGACATGGGCTATAGATTCAATGGAAAATGTGTTCAGAAATAAATCATGTCCATCAAATTAATATGAATGTGCTATCAAATTACTTTTCCATGTCCATCCAACTCAGTATCCTGTGGTAACTGTTATTTTTACAAAATCATGATGATTTTGTTAGTTATTACATTAAAGTAACATTTTAGAACCCATTGTCTTGTGAAACTTGGATGGGTGGTTCCCCTCCTTGTAAAACAGTACCATGGTACCTCTGGTTATTTGACAAAATTACCATCAAAATATGCAAACTACCATCAAAGTAATTACCATGATTTAATGGTAATTTCATATCATCAAGGTATACATTCATGTACCCAGACGTTGTGTATCCAAACAGGTTGTGCACATGTATGCAGACAGTCGATTTAAAACAGCCATTTGACCCATAGAGGTACAGTGTCTCTTTTAGGAGATGCTTTGGCAGTATCTGCTGATCCAGAATGCTGGGCATTACACACTATGCATGTATATGAGCAGAAAGAGAAAAATTCACTGAAAGTTTTGAGTCCATTCCCAGTGCAGAATGTTTTTGCATTTTCGAATTAGAGGAGTTTAAATGTAACTAATCATTAAACTCTTTAAATTGGCAATGCAGTGAATATAATATAATCACCATTTTCATGTTCAAATTGGCAGTTTCAGCTTAAATTTTGCAGTCATTATTCATTTTGGTTCATGTTATATCTATATTTGGGGTTTTTTTTCAAATTACGTAAGAGTGGAAAAAAATAATATTTGTTGCCAATTTGAAGATTGAAGATGATTACTTTAGACCTCTAAAAAGCTCTGTACTTCTATGGGTTAAGGAAGTTTACAAGCAATATTTTTAAAAGTTTCTAACACTTGTGCTAGACAATATTATAGAGAACAAATGTAAATGTGTGTAGATGAATAGTGCTATTTAAGAATGTGAGAATATAGACAATAGATTAATGATGGAAATGCCAGCCTTTCTCTTTGTAAGCAATCTTATCCTCACCCTACATGTAAATTCAATTTCCTTCATCTGATAATGATGAACAATGTCTGACAATATGCTTTTTATTACTGTGACCACACATGTCTTCACTGTCTTCTTTTTGGGTGTTATTATCATTTCATACAACCAAGAAAACAGAGAAAACAAAATAATTGTGGAATATAGGCTACATGTAAAGGAGAGTCACAGTATGTAAATACCAGGAAAAGAAAAAAAATGATTAAACTACATACATGTACATGTAACTACATATACATGTATATTCTTAGAGCACGTTGCTATTGTTTTTATTTCAGAATCAAAGTTAAAAAACAGATACAAAGAACATGTACCTGTACGTGCAATGATAATGAAAGCAATATCAAAACATACAATCTGAGGAATGCCCATTTCAGCTAAGTACATGTACATGTATTTAGAACATCACTGTTCTTCCTTGGGGTCTTTACAGTTTTATTTTTTGATATTGCTGAGTGTTCAGGTAAAATTGTGGCTAACTACTGCCTTTAAATCTTGAAAATTCCTCACAACAGAGACTCAGATGTTTGATAAGGTGGAAACAAATTACCTCTTTTCAGAGAAAGAGATAGGTTTACAACTGCCCTATTCATCATACAATCACTGGTGTGTGAAAAGTCAGTAGTACTTTAATAGCAAAAAGTCTTATCCCTTTACACTGATCCCTGTCTAGCTCATAACCTTTCAAATTGCAGCCAATAGGTTCTCCCACACAGTAAAAGCAAAATCTAGTCAAATTTGATTGACTAGTAACAGTTCTAGTCAAAATTCACACAATTCTGGTAAAAATGACTAGAATCTAGTAGAATGATTTGACTAGATCAACGGATCATACAGGCACCAACACTATTAAACTTCAATTGATTCTAGTGAAATTTACTAGAATTCTTAAAAGTTTTGTTCATTTTCACTAGGATTCTGGTCATTTTCACTGGAATCTAGTCAAAATGTTTGACTAGAATGTGGTTATTTTTAATAGAATTGTGTCAATTTTGACAACATTCTGGTAAAAGTTTTTTCATTTTTTTATTATAGAATTACATGTACATACTCGTTCATTTTCACTAGAATCTAGTCAAATTTGACTAGAATAGGGAGAGAGCTCATTCGATCCGATATTCTAGATAGTCAAATCTAACTAGATTGTTCTTAGAGTGTATCGTCTGTTCAGAACCAGGAAAGCATTAACTCACATAATTTTGTACAAACTTGAACACCCTTCTGGCTCCAAACAGTGCATGTTCATGAAATATACATGTACACGAATGTGAACAGTCCGTCATATCAAAACGGCTTCATATTGAGCAGCCTGTTCATGAAATGATGAAAGTTCTATAAATACCTCTGGCGTGATGTGTGCCTAGTCATCGTGAAAAGCAAGAGGAAATCAGCAAACAATAAGGCTTAGAAATAAAATTTGATTGATGACAAAGGCAAACAGAAGATTCAACCACTTTTAAAACATAGAATCACTCCTTGAAAACACAGCCAATTTCTAAGCTTATCTCTAGATGTACAATGTACATGTACATACATGTATACACATTTGCTCTTGGTAAATGAAGATTAAAGAATTTATACACTGTAGATGCACTGTCACATGAAAGTGTATTTAATCCACTGAATACCGGTATTCAACTTGGGCTGGGGTCTATCTATTCTGTCATATTACATGTACATGTACATGTACACATGTAAATGTGTATGTACATTTAAAGCAAAAATTCATCATCATTTTGCATAATATCAATATGCATACATGTACATGTACTTCAGTTTGAAATATTTATGTTTACAATGAAATTGTACACTTTTCATAGTTTCTAATCGCATGTTCCATTTCAGATGCATTCATTTCACTACAAATAAATGTAAACAAAGATGTACAGTACAATTCTTTTAAAAACAAGAGAACAGAGAGAAAAAAATACTCATTTTTCTGGACTGACAAAAAGTTAAAAAATAGGCCTTACATATTCTATCCTGAATGATACTGTGTATGGTATCGTGAAAAAGTTAACCCATAGAGTGTCTCCTTTTTTAGTGACCCTGTGCATTATCTTTGAGCCTACATGTACATGTACATGTATTTCTAATGTAGTATTCTGTACAGTTCATGAATCAGAACAGCTTTGCTAAATTGGCAATGCAGTGTAAAATATATAATTGCTATTTCCATGTCTAAATTGATAATTGTTCTGTTAAATTTTGCAATATTCTGTCACATTAGTTTATGTTAAATACATTAAAAATAAAAATCTTTTTAATAGTAGAAAATAAAAATACTGTAAGCATTGCCAAATTGAAAAGGGAAATCTACTAAATTTAGCCCAACAGAAAACTCTGTACTGTGATGGGTTTTACACCAGTGCGAAGGAAGCCACGTGCATTTGTACATACATGCACATGTAATCCATCCACGTTGGCATTCTAAAAAGGCAACCTCATGGTACGGCTTGGATTTTCCCTTCCAGGGTAAATTTACACAGCGCCACGATTGACCCCTACCCTCTCTTTACATGTATAGTCCTTTGAAGAAAAGCAAATATATCAAGCAAATATGTCTTCAAAGACTGCTCCAGTGTGAGTTACAGTTAGCTACACTGGACAGGGTATAGGGGTGAATACAGTTTATTATCCATGTACTTTACTCAAGAAACTTGTTTCATAATATAACTGAGGAAGATTATTTGGAATTCTAATTTTTATTGAAATATATCTCTCTTAGATTTTTTTAAGAAAAGCAAATATATATCAAGCAAATACATACACTGCTCCATTGTGAGTTACAGCACATGGACAAGGTATATAGAGGTGAATATAGTTTATCCATGTACTCAAGAAACTTGCAGGATAATACAACTGAGGAAGATTATTTGGAATTCAAATTTTTATTGAAATATATCTCTCTTAGTTTTTTAAGAAAAGCAAATATATATCAAGGAAATACATGTATGTTTTAAGACTGCTCCATTGTGAGTTACAGCACTGGACAAGGTATCTAGAGGTGAATACAGTTTATCCATGTACTATATGTACCCAAGAAACTTGCAGGATAATACAACTGAGGAAGATTATCTGGAATTCAAATTTTTATTGAAATATATCTCTCTTATTTTTTTTTTTTTTTTTAAGAAAAGCAAATATACAGTATCATCCTGTATGTATGTAGGCCTATAGTAGATCACTGTATGTACATGTATGACTGGTTTTGGTCCCACATGAAATCTGCATCATGTAGTCATTTTGTTAAATTCAAATTACATGTAGTTCATTTCCTTTTTTTGTTTTTGTTTTTGTTTGTAGTTATAACAAGTAAAATCAGTATGATAGCTGGCCCCTGCACTTATCTTGATTTCTCGACTCAACTCTATTATTTTAATGTCTACATGTAAGTATATAATGGTTGCCATTATATATAAAGTGGTTGCCAATAAGGCAGAGAATTACATTTAAGATACTTTTGCTTGTTTCCAAAGCACTGAATGGTCAAGCTCCTAACTACTTGTCTGAATTGATATCATTTAGGTCACATTCATACATGTATGCAAATAACTTACGAAGTACACAGGATAAACTGCTTCTAAAGCTACCTCACTCTAGAACAAAAGAAACTCTTGGGGATCGTGCTTTCAGTTGCGCTGCCCCAAAGCTTTGGAACAAATTACCACTGGAAATACGAAAAGCATCAACTGTTACCATCTTCAAACATTTATTGAAGACCCATCTTTTTTCAGAAGTTTTTGGTTAATTGTATTACATGCATAATTGTTTAATTTGTTTGAGCAGTAGCATTGTTGCATTGTTGGGAGCTCTGTTACACTACAGCGCAGTAGAGTATATTTACATAGTGACTGCGCTATATAAATGGTCCAATTATTATTATTATTATTATTATATAATGTATAATTTTTTTTTATCAGTCATCCTCTTTACAGTGTATTTAGACCAATTCTGATCAAAACCATTATTGTATCCAATGTTTTTATTTAGTTTCTTAATAAATGCAGACATTTCTGGGAAAAAAGCATATCAATGAGGAATTAAAGTCTTCAATAACATGGCATCCCACTGTCACTATTTGTTTAGATACTAACAGAAGAAACACTAAAACAACAAATCTAAATAAAGCAAAACAAAAAATAAAATATAAACAATGGACAAAAATAAGAACATTCATATGTGCACTGTATTTACATGAAAAATGTTGTGCAACATGATTCAGAAATAACTGTTTACTATTTGGAGGGTGTGCAAGGAGTGTGTATTTTATAGAGTTAACATAATAGTGCAAAATATACATTCTTCATACATACATGTATGAGAAAAGCTGTCCAGTGGAAACTGGAAAGTCAATCTACAACATGTAAGAAACAGTAAATATGTTCATCAGTAATTACTTAATCTACTGCTAGGGACACAGGCTGAGATAAATCAGTTTTTAAAAATGCTTGAGAACATGGTGGGGCTGCTGTGGGCATATCCAAGAAAGTTCATGCAGTTCACACACACAGTGTCACAGTTACAACTGTATTGTCACTTCACAGCATACATGTACACATTTATCAACAAATCTATCAGGCCTGGCTGGGTGTTGTTTAGACTTTGTTAAATCAGGCATAAACAACACTCTTCAATCACTCAATTACCCCCATTGACAGATACATGGGTATTTAAGGCCAATGGGATTAAGGCTAATCCATTACAATCACCCCCTGAGGGTACTGTCTGGGGACATTGATACCCCCTCTTTATCTCTGGGACATAATTGGAGTTGAAAGTGAGAAAGTGATATGGGGAGTGTCCTCAATGAGGTCATGGGGCACCAACTGTACATCTAATAGTTCTTGTGATCTCTTATTCCCCCTCTCTCTTCCACTCTAACTCCTCCTTTTCCTATCATCATTACTTTTTTTTTTCTGCAAACACGACACAATATATTTCTCTTCCTCTCCTCTTCTCTCTCTCTCTCTTTCTTTCTTTCCCCCTCTGCCCTCTCTCTTTTCCATGACAAATTTTCCTTTGTTTCAGTATTTTTTGTTTTTCAAAGAATGATGAAGATTATCAATTGTAGACAGTGCCATATGCATGTTTCTGTTTAAAACAAAACATTCAAAAAATACGAATAAACTCTTTTTTACACTTACATGTAACTCTTAATTCATTTGAATGCTGCATTTCTATTTCCCATCCTCTCTATTCTTTTCTCATTTTCCTCTTACAACATACATGTGTGTAGAGCATAACAACATCCACCCCCACCCCCATCTGAATCCGCTTTATAGAGTGCATGAATTATTACAAACAAATTAAACTTGGGATTAAATTGCTTTTATTATAAGCATCTTCATGTCCTTAATAATTACAAAAGGAGAATTTTGTATATAGATGGTCACTTACAGAATTGAGTTGCCTGAGCATGATTCCCCTTCCTTCTCTAGAAGTCTTTTTGATCAAGCATAATGTGGTTTTGCTCTGCAGACTTTTAAGCAGTAAACAATTTTTTTCTTTCATAAATTCTAGGATAACTACAATTTTTTATGAAATACAGTACTGTAAGGTAAGGTGTAGATCCCTTCAACATATTCTCGCTTTAGAACTTGTATTCAATTTAAAATTTTAAAAATACAAAGGCAGTAGTCTGTTATCTGATGGGGAGGTTTATCATTAACAACAGAAGATGGTTATCAGTTTAATCTAAGATTATAACTGAAATACCTTTATGTTGACTTTTCTACTGTAGTTTTATGTAAGTGTGCTTAAAAAATTAAGCAGGGGGCTAACTCATAATGTGTACACTACACTGCAGTGAGCTTTAATGTAAAGAGACATGAAAATTATGCTCTTAATGCATTAATTAGAACAAACAAAAGATAGGAGGAGGAGGAGGAGAAAGAAGAAGAAGAAGAAGAAGAAGAAGAAGAAGAAGAAGAAGAAGAAGAAGAAGAAGAAGAAGAAGAAGAAGAAGAAGAAGAAGTTTTTTAAAAAAAACAAACTACATGTAGTATAATTGTCTAGCTTATCAAAAGGATTATAAAGTGTTTTCAAACAAATACATGTAATGCACTCATTGCTATACAGTGTGTAAATAGTTTATGATGAAAAATTTCTGATAATAATGCTATTACAAAAAAAGAGTTCACTTTTGTCTTCACGACATTCTAGTGGAATTTCTTCTAAGTTATTTGTATTGTACATTTCCATGGGCATACTGTATGCAGGGCTTTGTATTTTAGTTTAGTTTTGTTTCTGCTTGACTTCAAAATAATTGCAATCTATGCTGCTAATGTCTGTCCATTCAAAGCAGATTGTTGTGATAGAGCTGGCAACCACTCACCAAGTCAAGTTTAAAATCAAAGAAGACAATTTCATGCCTTTGTAGGGACATCACAAACACTGTTTATCCCAAAACATAACAAGCCAACACCACAGTATTCCCCATTTTTACGATGGGCTTTTCCTATTGAAGCTTAGTTTTTACAACCTCCTACTTAAAGATGAGATCACTGGTTCCACTGAAGGCTTTTGACCACCTCTCTGCACACATCTTCTTCAGCCTCTACTGCTACGATACACACTCTATCCATTCATTCATTCTCTGTGTTTGTCTGGTAAAGGAGGATTTCTATAGAGGGGCGTGTTTACTCTTGGTCTTCCCTAGCCTGAGTTAAAGGCAAAGTAGGTTTCAGGAGAAGGGGAGGGGGCAGAGGGCAACTTCAGTGTCTGCAAGAACAGATGAAGCTGTCCTTTATAACACATAGGCTTAAAAGGGGTGGAGAATGGGTAGAGGGTTAATTCAGGATTCGGCACCTTACAAATATTATTATTATCATTATTATTATTATCATAGTTCATCACCCTGCTAGCATTACAGAGCCAGCCCTTTAAGGCTTCCATGATTTGGTGCCTTTATTTTTCTCACTGCAGCCAGTTTATGTTGCTAGCTTTTTAATACCTTAGAGTAAAGAAATGAAATAATTATAAGTACAATGTAGAAGTTGCCTCCTCCTTCCAGTGAAAACAAAAAACAAAAACAAAATAGCAATGGCTAAGGGTGATTTGCCCCCCAAATGTATAAAGTAGCCCTTGTAAGATGCAAAATAGCCCCCCCCCCCCTGTAAATTGCCACTGGGTTCAATACAAAATGTCATTTGGAATGAACAGAACTAAGAAAAATAGCCCCCATGCAAAAAAATCTTAATTTTTTTCCCTGCCTCCTTCCCTGCATGAAATACATGTAACTTTGCCACTGAATGCAAAAGAAAAAAAAAAGTGGGCCCTATTTATTTTATAGACTCATCTCATCATGGGGTGGGGGGGGGGGGGGGAGAGACAGAAAGTGAGAATGAGAGAGCAAGGGGGAGGGGAAGGGGAATGGAAAGAAGAGAGAAAGAAAGAGAGGGACCATCTTCTTTGGAGGAAAGGAATAGGGGAGAATTTCATGATGTGTCTTGTCAGTGATTTCTACCGGCAAATTTGCTCTCATCCAATCAGATGCCAGGATTTCAGTAGCTTAAATAACAGTTGTCAGTAAAAATCACTGGCAAGACACTTCATGAAAAGCTCCCCAGGTCCAGAGTCCAGACATGATTTACATATACATGTACATGTACATGTACATGTATATGTACAATGGAAGATTTTTTTTAACTATAACAAAAACTATATCAGTTTTGGAAGCCATGCCTGCAGGCTACAACTTCACACGCACATGATGAAGAGCAATCAAAGGAGTAGCTGGTGCATTTGTGTGTGGTAAAACTTTACAAGTTTGAATGAATGAATGATGACTCAGTACTTTTAGCAGTCCCTCTCAGAGGTGTAGATCGGAGCAGAGGATATATGTTTCTCTCTCACACATATATTTCAAGTACTTCATTATCCCCCAACCCTGATGATGAGAAAACTGATTGCCAGGTGTGATCCATAAACCCTGAAAGAAACATAAAATGAGTGAACTGCCAGTAAAATAATCTGAGTTTCGCAACTTCTTGATGATCTCTTTGGAATTCATATCAGTGTAGAGTACATGTATGTTTGCATGTCATTTGTTTTTACTCTTTCTGTACATAAGTTTTTCATCATACACTTTCAATTCCCCTTTCTTTATGATAAAATGTTGACCTGAACCTGTAATTCTACTTAGCAAATGTATAAATTATTTTGAATATGGTTTATTTTTTATTTCATATTTGGTTGAATTTTGAAATAAACAAGGCAGACATACCTGAATCTCTAATTCATAATTATTCAGTTGGCTCGTAACGAATACTAGTAACATGGTGTACATTGTAGCTAATAGTAGACAATAGTAGGCTACGATATTTGAAATAATCAGACCTCCAAACCTTTCTGACTGAAAAATAGGGATGATTTTGCTCAAAATTAGGAAAGAAACAGCATTTCCCATAGGAGTGTGTAGTAAATTTATCAAGTAAAATAGGAAAATCATATCAAGCAAGAGCTTTGAATGGTCAAAATTCAGTTTCTTTCCTCCAAATTCAAAATGGTTGGGAGGTCTGGTAAAACTCACTAAAACTACAATTTTATAATTACATGTACAAGTAGATCTATAATTTAAGAAATTAATATTTTTTTCCCCCTCCACTTCATAACCACTTGCAAATGTTGTAATTCATCTTTATAGGCCTAACTGGATGTTACAGTTAACAGTGGTTAATGAAGTCAAATTTGACACATACAGTGTACTCGGCATGCACCCTTCCATGGCCTAGATTCCGTACCCGGCGCCTCATTGTTCCGAACCTCATACATGTACAGTGTGTAATGTATTTGGGTGGAGGGGAAATAGAGCATGAAATTTGCCTTTTGAACTTTGTCGTGAACTGGTGCCCACAGGCTAGGCTAGCACCATGTGTACCACATGAATGGAAATTGCAAAAGAAAGAAAGAAAAAAAAGGTAAACATAGCCACAGAGTGGATTTGGCACTGGTATACAAGATAGGATTGCATAAGGTCAGAGAGAAAGAGAGAGAGAGAGAAAGAGAGAGAGAGAGAGAGAGAGAGAGAGAGAGAGCTAGCTACATGTATATATATGCACCCCTCCCCCTGACAAAAGCCAAGAAGTGTGTATGTCCCCATGCATAAATAAACCAAAAAAACAAACAAAAAACAAAACAAAACAAAACAAAACAGAGAAGACAGTTTAGTTGTGCTTATCATACTAATTAAGCCATAAAAATAAAATAAAGAATAACAGTACATGTAAGTAAATAAATAAACAAATAAATAAATAAATGAATGAACCCCCCCCCCCAAAAAAAAAAAAAAAAAGAAAAAAAAAGAAGCAGATTGAGGGTATTAATGCACCAATCCCCAAGATACATGTAACTGCTACATGTACTGCCATGGGATGGTTTTATAAGAATAAATTTCTCTTCAAAAGCCTCACTTCTTGGATTCATGAGGAAACAATTATGACACAATCAAAGCCTTCAGTTTATTGTTCAGCTACAGACAGAAAGAGAGAAAGAGAGAGGGGGGGGGGGTAGAGGGGGCAGATGATGAAAAGGTAAGAAGAATATACATACATGTAGACTAGATCTAGATGTTTTTTTGTTTGTTTTTTTAATCCAGTCATTTTTATCTCATGTCAGTGCAAGCAACGGCTTGTTGAATTGGCAGCTTACAGGTACTGTAGGTCAGCTTCAAACAATGCACACTGAAGCTCCATAAAACTACAAAATAGTCTATTGTTTAATAAAGTACTTGGCACAATAACTAGAATGAAAACGGGTAATTGCATTGTCCCCCCGACTCCCCCCCCCCCCCCCCCCCCCCCCCCGGCCCACCCCCCAACCCTCTACAACCGATTTCAACGACGTGAAATGAAAGAAGCCGTGCATAAAGCCAAAGCTGTGTGTAAATACCACAAAGTCAACTTGGTCAGTCTTCATTCTTTACTGGCTTTGGGATTAGGCTTAAAAAGTTAGGCAATAGAAACCCTTAAGAATGGGGGCAATATTTGCTCCGTGGGGTCGAAACCTTGACATAAACAAACACAAGCGCCGACGATAAAGGCGGGAGAACCACGCGGCCGCATAATAGCCACTCTTCCACAGCACCAGCGGGAGGATCTGTCGGCCCACGCCGACACGACAGGCCTCTCGCATGCGTACATTGTACCTAGCAAGCGCTAGCGCGCGATGCATGTTTATGCAGTTAATTTTGGCTAGAGTTTTAATTGTTACTGTTAGCGCTAGGCTGGGAGATGGCAACATTTCTAAACAGACTCTCAATATTCATTTTTTTTTACAGGAATTCAACTTCATGCTTGCACAAGATTACACAGAAAAACTCTTTTTTATCACACAGAATTTAGATCTAGATCTACATGTACACACAATTTACATAAACGATATTATTTACATTGAATTTAGGGCCTCAGGCTCAGGTTAGATTTAATTCAATCTAAGCTCAACTGCAGGTCTGCAACGTAGAACATTTTGGACCCAACTATTAAAGATAAACAGGCAACATAAATTGACTAACTTAGGTCTAACGTTAGGCCTAGAATCTAGATGATCAGTAGTAAAAAAAAAAAAATGGAGCTTATTATTATTATATTACCTTTGATGAATTTTCTTTAACATCTGATAGTAAAAGCTTTGATTTAAAATTCAGTGTTCGGCAAGTCACAGGCCTAGTAGAAATCAATTCATATTGTTGCTACATATCGCCGGTACGTGCTGATAAAATTCACTGTTTGGAGACCAAGTCAGAGAACCAATATCTGAACATAGATTGCTTGTTAGGCCTAGGCTAGACTCTAGTTACTTTTATTGAAAAGGAAATTTATGAGGCACATTAACATCATATTGGCACTAAAACATCAGTCTTTATTCTCTGACAATCATTTAGATTTTTGCTATCTTATGAAGAAAGTAACTTACCGATCTCATGACGTCCTCATCCACATCTTGTTCTGGTTCTGCCCAATCAACCATGATTTGATGTCCCCACAGCTGGATACGGCCTGGAATGAGCTTGCGTCTCGCCATAGCTGCCGCTCGGTGATTCTCGTACTCAACAAAGGCAAATCCACGATTTTTCGCCTTGTCGTTGATGGATGGGTAGACGATGACGTCCACGACTTGATCCGTAACTTTGGCCATCTCGGCCAGGATTTCCTCCTGCTTCTTGTTCTTTGGAATCCCGCCGACGAAAAGTCGGCAGTTGTCGACGGATGGGCAGACTCCTAGATAACGTCCTTTTCTAATTTCATAATTGTTGAGCTGTTTCACGGCCTTCTTTGCGTCATCTCGGCTGGTGTACATCACGAAAGCATAGCCACGATTGCTGCCGCTGAAGTCCATCATCAGACGTAATTCGTAGATTTTACCAATTTTCATGAAGACAGGGACAAGTTCATCTTCGAACAAATCTCGGGGAATCTTGCCGACGAAGACCTCGCAACCACGGCTTGGCTGCGCGCCCTCCCAGCCCGGGGGAGGTCCTCCGTATTTCCGCTGCCCATTTTCCTGAACGATGTGATAGCCGGTGCGCTCCATCAAATTCAAGAGAGCGGCCTCGTTTCGAGCACCAGAAATTCCCTCAGGGGATGACTTGATTGGTGATCCTTCCATCTTGTTGGAATATTCTGTTTCTACCAAAACCTGAATTAGATTGGTTTATGTTGATTGTGATTAAAAATAATCGTCCAGCCGATCTGATTATGGCTGAAATTGTGATGATCTTCGGGTTGATCCCCAATCAATTAAGCACCGGTATATCCCGCGGCGAATTTGTCTTATCTGCTCGGAGCATGCGCAGAAACTCAGTCGCCTGCAAATATCACGTTTCGCCTGAGCGAAATGTAAATAATCCCCCAATTTTCAGGTCAGAAAAGGATTAAAGTTCGTCCCATTGTAGTGACAATTAAAGCTTAGTCATTTTTGTAAAGCCGAAGGTGGGAAAAAATTACTCGACATTTTTAGGTGAGTTCAATCATATAGGGTTAAATCATTACCTTTCGGAAAGGCTTTCCTCATCTTCTTTTCCTCATAAGATCAGAAATGTGCAATTTTATTATTTATGATTATGCTTCCTTTATAAGCCTACTGAATTCCTTCTTCTCCT
>CM057157.1:18797884-18847260 GCA_029962745.1 Echinometra lucunter
TCATCTGCCAACAAAGAAATTAATTAGTGAGGATTGAAGATTTGTCAGTCTGTCGGTTAAGCGAATTTGGAGTCGCCGAAACCACTGGCCCGTCTCCGTGGTCTAGTGGTTAAGGCATTGGCGTTCATAGCCACAGGCTCGGGTTCGATTCCCGGCGGAGACATTTTTTCACCCTTTGCAAAAATTCCAAAAATGGGATGACAGCTCTGGGGAACTTTGATTCATGCTACGCTATTATTCTCTCAATTGATCTCATATATATATATATATATATATATATATATATATATCGTAAACAAATCAAGAAAGTTCTGCGTCGGTGAGTTGAAATAGATAGCAAACACTTTATTGACGTTTCAGTCACAGACCTTTATCGAACGGGACTTAAAAAAATTTTGAGCAAAATAGAGCCCGTACTATACTGCATACGTGTCGGTGCGGGCGCGGACTATCGTACTTCATGGCAACCTCAAGTCGACATGCACACCTGCAAAACTACCTGAGTTCGGGACACTTGAGGCCGAGAACCCCTCAAGTCGACAACCATCCTCCGATTTATTTACTAGCCCCCTTCCTGTTATCCACTGTATGGTAGCTCTACTACTCATCGACCACCGTTTTTTAAATCGACCACCTTCATGATCGTTTGCTAAAACATATATATCGTATTGCCAAGCTGCTTAAGGTTTTGAATTTGACTTTAAAGGATTTGATTTATGATCGTTCTTCTGTCATTCCTCAAGTGTGCGAACTTCCGACAAGACAATTATGCTCCTGAGCTTTATTACTGCTTATGACATCAGCCAAAGTTATCCCTGTGACAGACTTTCGCATTTTAGTGGAATGCAGAGTAATATCAGCAGTGGCATCAGTTTATCATCGAATTAAGGACAGACTCAAGAGTACTGCCGTATTGTTTTTTTGCTACTTGCTTTGATATCATTATAAACTGTAAACATAGAAATAACGTGATGACGTGGATGTTTTATCTTTTAGTGCAAATACTAGTTTGGGAACAGTGCTCGGGAAATGAGAATTTCAGTGAATTTGCCAGGAATAAGAGACTGACAAGAAGTAAGTATCCGGATTTCTTCGAGACTTCCCCCCAAAAAATGAAATCATTTTTTAAATCTATTTATTTATTTTCTTTAGTGCATGGATGTGTCAAGTGGAGGAAACAATTTTGTATTATCTTCACTTGGAACATTAATACTGAAATGAATTTTTTTTTAACTTTAGGGGTTCCTTTCCTTCCTTTACGCAAACTTTCTGGATGTAAAATGGACTGCTTTAGAAACCAAGCTCTCTGATAAATGCAAAGAAAGAAAATTGATATGCACAAAAGTTAGCCAAAGTTTGGCGACCATCCTTTTCTTTTTCCTTAAACATTTCCTTCGTAAATGAGTCATTTAATTTTCTATAAAAGAATTTTATTTATTTTATTTTATCATTCAGATGGTAATTACATTGGTTGCTATGCTCTTGGATGCTTAAGGTTTCAGTACAACGTCAGCTTTTCAGAAAATTCGAAGCCAACACCCGACTCATGCACAGCAAGATGTTTTGACCAAGGATTCACATTGGCGTATGTATACCAAGCCTCAGAGTGTTCTTGCTCCTGTGATGAAGAATGCTTGGATGCTCCTCTGGATGAGTGGAGATGCGGGTTGCCATGCGAACAAGACCCTCGGCTGTTCTGTGGTGGACTAAATTCAAGTGCTGTGTATAAAGGTGATGCATCATGTTTTTAAAAGTTATTACTGTGACCCATTAACTATGATCTTAATTGGCACAGGTGATGAATCATGTTCTAAAAAGCGGTTCTTAAAGCCACAGTTAACTGGCGCTTATATAGCTGTGAAATGATGTATTCACAACAGCGCTGACTTGCAGCTACTCACAACCAGAGACTGTCTTAGAAACATTACGCCCTTCTTGGCTTCTAGTGAACTGCCTAAGTCTGGATACATATATATTTTGACAGATGTTTCTCAAAAACAAAGGTCACGTTGATCAGAATGGTGCATGCAGGGAGAAAAAACGGGACAAAATCAGTAGTTCAGGACTGAGATGAAGCTATCTCATACAAGGGCGCCAGTTCGCTCTGGCTTTAAGAGGAGGCCAATTTATCAGTGGACCATTGTCATGATCTTGAAGAAAGATGTCTAGCATTATATTTAATGTATATAGGCAGAATATTATTAAAGAAAAATAAATCATTGATATGATATGTATATGTTATTCTTTCATTAGTTTTAGGACAATTTTTAGAAGACTATTCCTTTTCTTTCTCTCTCTCTCTCTCTCTCTCTTTTCTTCATTTTTCCAGAGTCAAATGTGCGGTTTATGATGGATGTTCAATTGAGTGATATATAAATTTAGGCTGTGTATTATTTTGCTCATATTTTCATTAGTAATGGAGGCAAAAATTTGACCCAAAAATGTGCGTGTTATCAATCTAACTAGGCTGACATTTTTCCTAAAAAGTGGCGGGGTTTTTTCCGGGGGGCCAAGTGTATTATTCTTAGGATTACTTTCCTGTTTTTCATGATCAAGGTGTTACTCGTATTGTATGCCTGCTGATCATGGCAACAATTTATTTTGTATTGCAGAAAGATCCCAAAACAAATTTTGTCCAACTATAACGGCTAGTACACAGAAGGCAGACGACCAAAATGACGGTAAGTGATGCTTTCCTTCCCCTCCCCCACTTCGGAGAGGGGCTGGATGGGTGTCGTGGTAAAGGTTACTGAAATGTAATAACGACGAATATAGATGTGCCTCAAAATAGTACTATTATGTAGAAATGTAAGATACATCCTTGAGTGGGGATCTCCCTCTACTAAAGATGATGCTCTAGCAAAATTGAGACTTATCGTGAACAGGTAAATGGCAAATATCGTTCAGGTAATATTCTGTTCTTGTTAATGCAACTTTTAAACGAATCCTGCCAAATAGCAACTGAAACCAACTAATCAAAATTGTAAGAGTAGATTTTCATTGCTGGTTTAACAAATGTAAATTTTCTTTCAAAACCTGGGTCAATTTTGCATGCAAATAAAAGTTTTTGATTCATTTTCAAAGATACCTTCCATATGCTAAAATCAATTCATCTGTCATGTTTATACAGAGCGTGTCAATAGTCCTTGATCCTTTGATATCCAAAAATAGCATTCAATTATCGATTAAAATCTAATAGAATTTAAGTACACATTTTGTACATTTACATCCACCGCTTTCTACATATTCTGATGGTATACTCTGGTGAGTGTAAGACGAAGAGACTGAGTATATACGGTTTCTTTTGTTGTGGTTTTTATATAACACCATTATACAATGCATTTTAATTCTCTGTTGATTCTCTTATAGAATCTAATGACAAGCATTACACCATCCTCGTGTCCTTTCTTGCCATCGCCTGTGTCGCTATTTCTGTATTGATAATCATGGTGGTTGCATTCCATCGACGACTGAGGATGTGGACATTATCACAGAGGATAAACAGCAGAAGGAGTAGCAGGGGTGGCAACCAGCAACTTGCGTACAGACCTAGCGCCATGGAAGACGTCGGTAATCATCAAACCATAACATCGGTGCCTCCAGCATCACAGTCAAGACTTGCCAGGGCATCACCACGTGGTAATGGGACCGAAGAAACACAGTACTCGGTGCCCTACGATGAGTTGATCTACAAAGCCACTGAGCCATATGCATGCCATGATATGACACAGACTCCAGCATCGGCGAATGACGGGTATCTCGTACCAGCTTACCTTTGAAGGAGGAGGACTCTAATGGGGTGTTGCAAGAAAGTTGCAATCGATTGCAAGTTGCAACTGATTGTCACTGGCCAGTCAGAATCATTGTTGCATGCATGTCTTCTTAAAAGGGCGGACCTTGAGCCATTCAGAATGGTCGTTTCAAAATTAGCAATTATTTGCAATTGATTGCCACTTTCTTGCAACACCCCATAAGTGTTCACTACACCGGTAGTGTGTCATTATATATCTTCGTATTTAGTATCAAGTGTTTAAAAGTACATTTCTGTTCAGATTACGCCCTGAATTAATGTGAGTAGTATTGAGATATTTTTTTCTCTTTTTATACATTCATTTATGTGGATAAAGTTTTATCATGACGTTCAGCGTGCATTTTTGTTATTCGATTTCAATTTGTTATTGCATTGTAGGTGGCCCCTCGCAAAACGTGTACAGTGTACAGTGCTTCATTTTAGTACACAACGTGAAAGAAAAGCTTGCCAATAGAATAAAAGGATCATTGTGATCGAGAGTTTCGTCAGCTCCATTCTCCATTTTCTTTCAATATATTGTGATCAAGAGTTTCGTCAGCTTCATTCTACATTTTCTTTCAACGTCAGCTTCATTCTCCATTTTCTTTCAATATATTGAAAGACAATGTAGAATGAAGCTGACGAAACTCTCGATCACAATGACCCTTTTATTCTATTAGCATATATATTGAAAGAAAATGGAGAATGAAGCTGACAAAACTCTCGATCACAATGATCCTTTTATTCTATTGATAAGCTTTGCTTACACACACACACACACACATATATATATATATATATATATATATATATATATATATATAATTTTAGTATCAAGTTTTAAAAGAATACCTTTCGCTGTGTTCTGATTACGCTTTAAATTAATTTAAGTAGTACTGAGATAAGAGGGTTTTTTTTTTCTTCTAATTTTATACATTCATTTATGTGGATAAAGTTTTATCTTAACGTTCAGTGTGCACTATGAAATTTTGAAATTATTAAGAGTATTTTGTTATTAGATTTCAATTTGCTATTGCATTGTAGTTTTGGAATTTGAAGAATATGCAAATAAATAGTCATGTTGTAAAACCTCCTTTATGGTCAACTAATAAGTGTGAGAGCAATTTAAAAGCAATTCCTCATTATGGTATCATGTCACGAGCTTACCGTTTGGGTTTGATACTTTGTTGCTGTTTCACATGGCAGTTTATAAAATAATATCACGTTCTTATCTACTCGGCACTTGCCTTTGAGATGATAGAAAGTAGTTTGGTAGTGGTAGCTAATTGAAACGAAGTGGGTGAAATGATTGTCCTATTTTGCTGTGCTCATATCCGTCACTGGAGTAATTAAATCATGTTAATAAAAGATTTCTGCTTCAGTCATTATATATCTTTGGATTTAGTATCAAGTGCTTAAAAGTACCTTTCTGTTCAGATTACGCTTTAAATTAATGTAAGTAGTATTGAGATAAGTTTTTTTTTCTCTCTCTTTTTATTGATTCATTTATGTGGATAAAGTTTAATCATGACGTTCAGCGTGCATTTTTTGTTATGCGATTTCAATTTGTTATTGCATTGTAGGTGGCCCCTCGCAAAACGTGTCAGTATACAGTTCTTCATTTTAGTACACAACGTGAAAAAAAGCTTGCCAATAGAATAAAAGGATCATTGTGATCGAGAGTTTCGTCAGCTTCATTCTCCATTTTCTTTCAATATATATATATATATATATATATATATAATTTTAGTATCAAGCTCTAAAAGAATACCTTTCGCTGTGTTCAGATTACGCTTTAAATTAATTTAAGTAGTATTGAGATAAGGGGGTTTTTTTTCTTCTAATTTTATACATTCATTTATGTGGATAAAGTTTTATCTTAACGTTCAGTGTGCACTATGAAATTTTGAAATTATTAAGAGTATTTTGTTATTAGATTTCAATTTGTTATTGCATTGTAGTTTTGGAATTTGAAGAATATGCAAATAAAAAGTCAAGTTGTATAAACCTCCTTTATGGTCAACTAATAAGTGTGAGAGCAATTTAAAAGCATTTCCTCATTTGGCATCATGTCACGAGCTAACCGTTTGGGTCTGATACTTTGTTGCTGTTTCACATGGCAATTTATAAAATAATATCACGTTCTTATCTACTCGGCACTTGCCTTTGAGATGATAGAAAGTAGTTTGGTAGTGGTAGCTAATTAAAATTGAAACGAAGTGGGTGAAATGATTGTCCTATTTTGCTGTGCTCATATCCGTCACTGGTGTAATTAAATCATGTAAATAAAAGATTTCTGCTACACACATGGAAAACGTCCTATACATGATCTTCCTTTGTCGCAGCAATTTCAAGGTTCTTCAAAGTAGGCTGACGAAGCAGTGATAGTTCTCGGTTGCATACGATGAGCAGGTCTACGAAGTGACGTCAAAGAAGGGATGTTTTTTTCCAGATATTCTCCCACCCTGGTGCAGCATCAGGCTTACCTTTTACATTTGTTGATAATAATTCATAAGATGAAAAACAAAATTATTGGCAAATATTTTGATGATCTTTCTAGAGTTAGTTATCTGAAAAAAAGTGAATCTTGAGAATCTGCGTATAACCAGAAGTAGCACTTCAGTGGCTACTGTTTTTCCTTAACCTTACGTTTGGGATTTTAATTGCAGTACTTAATCAGTATGATGGCCAATTGAAAATGTCAGAACACCGTTCATGTTGTAGAGTTCTCCACTTATTCAATTATATGATTTATCATAGCAAAGAGGATTGTTCACAAGTATCCACGTCACTTTCCCGGAGAAAAAGATGCAACAGAAATAAATCACGAGGGTTATTAGTGCGATTAATTAGTCATTAAGCGAATTCAAGAGAAACATTCTTCTACATTGCTTTAAAAATTGCACGAGTTCCAATTGAAAAAAAAGAACTCGGTAAGAAGGAACTACGCAAATACAAAAGTGAAAGTCTGTGAACGATTGAAGCCATAAATTCGCAGGATCGAGAGAGGGGAGAGATGGAGGGAAAGAAGGACAGAGAGACAGAGAGAACAGGCACTAGTAATAATGGTAGGTGCCTTAACCAATTAACTTAGTTCATCTCTTGACAAGGAAGTAAGGGCCAGCACTTCTTTTGGTAGAAGCAAACGCTTGCTTGTAAGTTTATGTTCTCCCTAAAGCATTCTAAGCCGTATCGTTTTTGACTGTTGAAAGTTTTGATGTTGACAATAAACTGCACACATCGAAACTCAGTGAGCGCAGTATGCCCCCTTCTTTTTTTAACTTGAGGTGTTACTGTAACATTTATCATTAAGCAATATCTGTATATAAATCAAAGTAAATATAGATAATGTATCATTTTCAATATCAGTTACTTTTAGTATCCTTTATTTTAAGAATTTAGAAAATGGTTTTGTTTATGATAAAAGTACTGGAACTTTTTCACTTTCTTTTAGTTGTATGTACATTATCTGATTTTGGTGTTAAAACGAAAACTCATTTTTTCAAGATCCACGAAGTTGCTGTTTTGTTTAACTTTTCTTTTACAAATTTGTTACTAAAAAATTGGTAATTTTTTTTTGTTTTGTTTTGTTTTGTTTGTTTGTTTGTTTGGTTGTTTTTTTTTTTGGGGGGGGGGGTTGCTACCTCGTTCATTCATTCATTCATTCATTTCCTGGAACATTCCATTCTTTAGTATATCATTTGTTTAGTCGTTCCTATGTAATATTTTACATTGTAGCACAAATATTTTAGATTATGTCAAAGGCGATAAAACTATTCGTAATTTCAACGAGTTTGAAGTGGATACTTCATTTTATACTCCTTTCTGTTTCTAAGCTTATCATAGGGGGAATAATTCCTCTGTAGGAGGTCTTGATTCGACTGCTTTAAAATTGAGACAAAACACAAAAGTGGAAAAGAACCTCCTGAATGAGAGAGGCCGAAAGATTATACTGAAAATAAAATAATATACACTCAGCAGAGCAGAGGCGTCGATCCTAGGGGGCAGGGGGGGGGGGCAGTTGCCTCCCCCCCAAAAAAGAAAATTTCGGGGGGGGGGCAAAGATATTATTTTGACCCCCCCCCCCCCCATAATTTCCGAACCCCCCAAAAAAAGAAAAAAGGAAAAGGAAAAAATAAAGAGAAAAGAAAGGAAAAGGAAGGAAGGAAGTGAATTGAAAGCGGAAAACATGGAAAAAAGAAAGAAAATGGGACACTGGGAAGCCCTCGCTCGCATTTAAATATCAATGCCGATGATAATTACTATTCTCATAAAAGGAAATCGGTTTGCATCTTGTGTTTCTAACTAATGTTATATTATTCTTCTACTCGTAGGAAGTAATATAACCAATCAAGAAATCGATCGGCCAGTTGACCTAAAAATAGATACACTTTCAGGAGATAATGGCGTAGATACAGATAAAAACAAAAAACAACAAACAAAACATATTTTTTGTTAGCTCGCTCGCAACTCTCGCTGGTAAAAGCTAGATACATGATGATTTCGGGCAACAGGTAGCTTATTATGGCAGCGAAATTCCAAAATATCATTATATTTGGGCAGCAAGGTGGTTGAAAATTTTGGGGGACGAATCCATATAATTTTGCCGGGAGCGGTAGTTGACTTTGCTCGCTATGGTAGAAACAAAATGGATTCGGACTGCAAGCGAGGTAGCTAAAACAGTGTCATACTCGGCACACAGGTGATCGGATGTATCATTTAGATATCATAGAGGCATGACAGGTTTTTAGTGTATTATGATGATGATAATAATAATAATGATAATAATAATAATCTGTTCTTTTATGGCGCATATCACATTATTATCACATTATTATATATTTATGATGATCAAATAACACTTCTATCATATGGAAAAAAGGTATATTTTTCCTCGCCCGCTGCGCTCGCTCGTCTGATATCAATGGTTTTGAAAAGCAAACGAATTCGGTAAGTGAGATGAGACCGAATAGATAATGTAGATGCTTCATGGGCTCACGGTGTAATTTGCCGAAAAGGTTACTACTTCTACCATCAAAAATAGTGTGTGCTTCCTCGTTTGCTTCGCTCGCTCGTAATATTGAAAAACAGAGTGGTTTTGGGGGCAGCAACAATGGACCAGCGATGTGACAAAATAGAGTTCATATTTAGCAGGGAGATAACCATATATACATATATTAGGTATCATATATGCCTATAGTGTATTTTGACCCTAAACCCTTCTCTCATAACAAGAAATTTGTTATTTTTTGCTCGCTCGCTTCGCTCGCTCGCAAAATTAAAAAAAAGGCAGGATGGTTCACAATCTAGCAAGATGCGTAATTTCCCCAAATTGACAATGCTTCACGATGATATAGGCCTATATATGTGAGGGTGTGTGTGTGTGTGTGTGTGTGTGTACAAATACGCATATATATACATGTATATATATATATATATATATATATATATACATATACACACACACACATATATATGTATATATATATATATATATATATATATATATATATATACACATGTATATGTATATATATATGCGTATTTGTACACACACACACACACATATCAGTAGCCGTGGGTTCATCCCCGCTTGGTCGTCTTGCCCCCCCCCCCCCCCAATCCGAAAAATGGATTGACGCCTCTGCAGCAGAGTGAAGGAGAGAAAGAGAGAAAGAATGAAATGAAATAAGAAAGAAAAAGGTGAGGTATAGGGAAACGGATGTTGAGAGTAGTACCCCCCCCCCCCCCCCGCTTTGTGGGGAGCGGGCATTTTGCCCCTGACAAGCCCCAAATAATCTAGCAGCGGAGGGTTCAGTGTATACTCAATATAGCAAGACAGCAACTACATCCAAAATAGCAATAACCCTTTACCTAAAAAATTTATCTTGTGATCGCAAACATCAAATCTTTCACCTTGGCAAGACTCCTGAAATGAAAATATTTGAACGCAGGACACAACTGGAAGCTAAATTTATGAACTTATCCCATTTTCCTCCCTCATCTAACCTCGATCTCAATTTCTGTATTTCACCAATGGTTCTTTGAGCGACCAAGTCACGTGCGTTTCATTTTTATATAGCCATCAGGGCAGCTTTTCTTTCACAAGATCCTACCAAAGCACAATAATAATCATCTCTCAGTCGATTCTCTTCAAGATGGGAGGGTGAATGCTGCGTCTCAAAAGACGAAATTAAACAAAGACAATACTGTCTTTGAAAGTGTGAGATTAAAAGATCGTGATTACTTCGAACTTGTCGAAGGGCTGGGTCGGGGGGGTCAAAAAGGGGGGTCCTGCTCCCTCTCTTATAGGAGAATTGGAGAAAAGGGAAAGAAAATGATGAAAAGAAACGGAAAGTGAGGACACTGTTGCTTTGCATACCACCCCCTCCCTTTTGTGACAACATCTGTCAATTCCCCTACCTTTCTTTTCTCCGTTTTTCTTGTTTGTTTAGGAGTATCGATATGAAAATGTTTATTTTCATTTTTCCGTTTGGTTTTTAAAGACTAAGATTTTTAATAGGATTTTAAACTCTTTAACGAGAACCTAACTTAGCCCGTCAAGCACTTCTTTGCCACATGTTTGATGTATAGAAAGTACTCTCGATTTCTGTGTTTATTAAAATTGTTTCTTGTCAAGTAATGACTGGTTTATGACGACTCTGACAATGAGGGATCCTCCCACGATAATTATATACATGTACAAAGCCTGCACGGCTCCTGCATAGCATCTGTCCACCGTTTGAAGTGTGCTCTTGCTCACCGGTTTCCGCAATACGTTACTTTGGCAAAAAGCATAAGTGGCATTGAAGTTACTTTATGTGTACAGTTACTTATATTTCTGGTTTCATGTGTTTGGAATTCAAAAACCCTTATCTCAAAACATAATTTGGAAGCTACGTCTCAAGAATGTTTGGATTTAGTTTCTTAATTGTCTTAAGAGTCACTATGGGAGGTAAAGCAGAAGATAAAAACGATACTTCTACTACCACCAAAATGGATGAAAGGTCTGCGAATGGTAAATATCTTATCAAGTTAAATTCAAAATCTAATTACTAAATTTGAATGCTCTGAAATATTTGTTATTTGTTATTCGTCACTTCTTTACATTTAGAAGTGCCCTTTTTCTACTTGGGCCCATGATGATTTCTGCCACCAAAATAGATATATATTATGAAATCCCATAATAAAAAGCTAACGAAAAAATTGACTTCTAATACAGCTCATCCGCTCAGTATACTTACAAACATGTGTACCAGTTAAATCATGACTTGTCATAGAGTTACTTATATAAAAAATAGGCTTACTTCGAACCATCGCTTGATCGCGTCGGGCCGTGTAATCGCGTAACCCGACCTTTCGTGAAAACATTCCCCTGTATTTGCGAAAGGTCGGGTAAATCGGATGTTAAAACATTGATTTTTAGCTCTCCTGGTCATTGACATAAGACTAATCTTTTACGCGAACATTCGTGAAAAACCTAACTTCAAATGACGAAGTATCGGGTAAAAATTAATTTAAAACAATTTTCTCGTTAAGAATTCTAAATTGCAGCGATTATGAAGAGCAAAATCACTGCGCGTGCGTATTACGAAACCTCTAAATCCTTTTTAATCATTGATATTCATCCTTTTATGATGCACGTAAATGATTTAATTTCATTGTGATAATTAGGTTCCAATCTGTCGAAATTTAACCAATCGATTTAAATGGGAAAAAAGAATCTGCTCTACAATCTGTTTGAAACGAATACGCTTGCATTATCAGGCCAGCTACTTATTTCTTTCAATGCTTTAACAGACTTTCAAGGAAATGCCCCGAAAATGCCAAATATCTTTTTTCTTTACAACCACTAATAATCGGGGGGAGGGTAATCACATGAGATGATAATACGTGGAAAGACTTACGTTAAAGAATTTATCAAGTGTTAGTGTTATCCCGAATGATATCATGATGTTATACATTTGTACCTCCCCCCCCCCCCCTTAAAATAATCACGGATAGGCCCATGACCTTGGGATAATTAACTTTGAAAATCTGATCAACCCAAAACATTTATTGATTTATTTTTTTTTTTTTTGCAATTATCTCCTTCACAAACTCTCAATTACTCCATCATCTCCCATTGTCTGCTCCTTCTCTCTCTCTCTCTCTCTCTCTCTCTCTGACACCCTCGAATTTTCATCAAGTACTCTCGCCTGAATTTATTTTTCAAATCTTTCTGCCTGTATCTGTCTCTGTCTCTTTTCATTCTCTTTTGAACACATCCTCTCCTTCATGCACCATGGTTGCTTCATTTTCATCCCCCCCCCCACATTGATTTCATTGATATAGAAAAAATGAAAACGATTTACATGATCAATATCAAACTACACTTGCAGTCAAAAATTACATATGGGTTTTCTATGTAATGATTATTTTTTTCTGCATGGTGATTACATGTTTGTAAGTTCATTCTGATAAAAGGGGAACTAGATCAGCCTTCAATCATCGTTTACAAGTAAAATATATTTCATATTAATCATAACAATTTTTCTAATCATATACTCTATTCAGAACTTGCGACAAAATGAAAGTAGACTATAGAGTTTTACATCACTATCATTTACATGCTAGTAATTTGAATTACAACGTACTAAGGCCAAATTGAATCCTTTTCTACTTTAAAATAATACTTAGATATTTAAATGAATATTTAACAGAGCACTTAGTCAGATTTTGTGCACAACTCAGATAGAACGAGCTATTCTATATCCCTTTAGAAGTTATTAATAAAATTCATTATACCACAACTGAAAACAGTAATTTTGTAACTTACATACCCATCAATCAATCCAAATTAAAGTGTACATAATATTATATGAATTTTCAAATCATCTAATGAAAGAATAATCTGCTGTAAGGGCAGTTTCTATAAATAAATACAATCACTTGTTCTGTAACTTTGTCCAATGACAAAAAAACATTGTAAAATATTTTGATGATAATCCAAAATTGTGGAATGTATATCAACAAATTTGAATTGAATGGTGGTGCAATTAGTCATGTTATACGATATGTTGACATTTATTAGAAAGCCCTCTCAGATAATTCATCTTCATTTAGTTTAGGATTCATGTAACTCAACACCCAAATGAATCTAATTCCTTACAGATTAAAGCTAAATTAAGGTTTGGGTGGTAGGCCTATCTTTATGCAGCCCCCTCCCCCTGAAAATCTTCAACCTTTTTCATTCAAAATTTTCCCCAAATTCTACACCTGTAGAATTTGTAAATTCAGATAGGAATCTGAAAATCTTCAACCTTTTTCATTCAAAATTTTCCCCAAATTCTACACCTGTAGAATTTGTAAATTCAGATAGGACTGTTGTTACATAAATGAAAGAGATTAGTGAATTGCTATAATGTGTTCTAAAGATGAAATATATCGATTGTAATAAATGCAACAATAAATCAACAGGGTCAAATTCCACTCGTATGGTTGCTTTGCCTGTCTTATCAATTAGTTAATATTTGTTTTTCATTTATTTGATTATTCAGTTATCCACCCTTCAATTTGTGAATGAGTTTACATATTAAGCGTTGTAATTGCTCTGCAATTTATAGTCAATGTAATTCCCCCCCCCCCCCCAATTCTTGTCCTGCATGTATGTTTATATAACATAAAAGAAATTAATCGCTTTTCATCTTCTATCACGTGGACATTCTCAGTGATAACGAAACATTCTGAACCAGGAAGAGATGAGCTGCATTGTCTTTACGTTCAGGGACACAATATACAAGGCCATTAAAAACAATTAAATTATTGATGGTTTGGTCATAAAGAGTGATATATCAAAAGCGATATATCTAAACCGATTTGATATATCAAGAGATGTATTAGAAACAATGCTGGCAATCGTCGCAGTCTTCATAGTCTTCACACAGTTTATTTCCCAAAACAGCATGCCTGGATAAAGAACGGTGCAATATCTTTAACACAAACTTCAAATGAATCATTTAGGTTGTCCAGTACTCCCTGTTTTATTCAGCATCTCCAAGCTAGGATTAATGCACCAAATAGGAATGTATGGAGTATTTGTCCTCCACTGCTTACTTTGGACATCAAGAGTTCTGGGCAGAAGTAATACCACTACCGAAAACAACATGGATGAGAGACATGCAAAAGGTAAAGCATGCAATGTTGATTTGATTTTGATTTATTTATTTTCTTCTGCATTGATATATGTACAAATTTTTACAGATAACATACATAAAATAAAATACAAAAGAATTTTTACAATGAATCATAACACAAAGTATTTGTAATAATCATTTACAAAACAAATGATAAATTTTTCATTTTTTTTTTGTAATTCAGTTAAACATAAGATTTAATTAAAAATAAGATTATTTGGAGAAGAAGGACTGCCATTATAAGCAATGTGCTTGAAAATATGGCAGCCCCAAATATTATGAAATAGATAACCATAACAAATAAGCAGAATGGAAAAATAACTTAATTCTGTATTAAGAGGATAATGACGATGATGATGATATTGATGATGATGTTGTCTTCTTATTCTCCAGAAGTCATGGTAGCCCGGGGAGGGGAGGGGGGTGGCGCAGACAGTATAATTCTTCTACACACACGCGACCTCCATGACCACAGGTTTTCCAAAACTACCCTAAACGAGTTCTATCCAATAGTCATAATCAATAACCCCTCTTCCCCCCCCCCCCCCCCCCAACTCATTTTCGACTTTTTTTTAGCCTCTTCTCGAAAAATTTACCCCCTAAAGATACGAGTTCAACCTCCTCGAAAATACCTTCAGCAAATACAAGGCTACACAAAGTGCAGCCTTAGGATGGGGAAAAGACGCGGCCTAAATCCTGGCGTCGACTAGGCGCCGAAAACATTGGGAAGGGTTGCCGAAGCAAATGATGTCTTTTCGGAATTCGTACGCTTAGATGGGGAAAAGGTGAGCACATCATCGCTTTTGGGGAATCTTAGCGCATTCACTGAAGACATACCTGGGAACGTCCTAGGAATCAATCGGAAAGGGTGCAAAATGCCGCAGAAAATGCTGCACAGCGCGGGCACATCTAGGATCGCACCCGGAGTGGTAAAATCGCGGATTAGGACAATTAATAATAATCACAAGAAGATTTTCGGAAAACCATTTAGATATGCAGGCATGTGAGGAATTGATGCTAGGTTATAAATTCGGCGTCGACTTTTAGTTCTTCTCATATGCATTGGCGCAGCCAGGAGTATTTAACAAGGGTGCCAAACGTGGATTTGTTTATTTGTTTATTTGTTTGCTTCTCTCTTCCCCCCCCCCCTACTTTCCTTTCTCCTTTTTTTCTAGGTGATGAACAGGGGCCTTGTGCCCTCTTGTCTTCGCCAGCGCCCACATGCCTGCTAGACATCATAGCACAAGACGGAGGTCCCACCACCCGCAATTATTTCGACTGTTGGGCTTGGATAAGATATTGCCTCCTTTCTTTGAATCCTTGTATTTTGTTTTTATTTTTTATTATTTTTTTTTTTTATTATTATTTTTTTTTTTTTTTTGCTGAATTTGAGTTGGACGCTTAACTCCTACACGCCGCAACCTCTTGACCTTTCTGTGTCTTGACCGCAAATGTCCGCAGCGACTTCCCACACTCTCCTTATCGGCTCCGAGCTTTCCTAAAATATTCCATTTTGCTTCCGCTTGCCTTCACGTAGCTGCCCGCACCGCGGAGGCTTGCAGGAGCGTTTGCAGAAGTAAGAAAGGGGGAATGTCCTGACGATGCCCGCGCGATAATGAAGACAAGTTGTCGAAATTGTCACGAAGTTCATTTCCACGTCCTACTTTTAGTCTCGATCGAAATTTAGACTAGGAAATTTTACCCTCCCCGAAAAGTGCGGAAATGGCGGGAAGTGTTCAGGAATGGTAAAGACGGTGAACGGAATCTTTCAGGAATATGCGGAGAGGTTGCTGAATGAATGCGAATTTACTATAAATTTGCTTCCGCGTTTTCCGCATCCTAGTGGACGCCAGGTTTAACCGGCAAAACTACATTTTGCTCTTGTCGCGTGTGTGAACAGCAATGTATTTGACTGCCCCCACTTCCCCCCCCCCCCCCCCCACGGGGACAGTAGCACTGTTGTGAACTGCTAAACTGGGGAGTACGAAATGATGTCTGAATTAAGAGGTGAATTTTATTTTTCAGATGGTGATTTCTTCGGTTGCTATCTTCTTGGGTGCTTGGAATTCGACTACCATCCAATCCTCTCGCAGTCTAAGACCCCAGATTCTTGCACAGCATCATGTAAAGAAAAAGGGTTCAAGGTTGCTGCTTTATACAACCGTACTGAATGTGCTTGTTCCTGTGAACAAACGTGTTTCACTAGGCCTCTACCTGACAGTGAATGTGGCTTACCCTGCATAGGGCATTCCTTAACATTCTGCGGTTCGTATAAGGCTGCGTCACTTTATGTCGGTAAGCTAGGAAGTTTTTTCCATAATGATTTTACTCGACAAAATTATCTTATTTTTCTTTCCATCTGATTTATATAGAAATAACGAAATGCCAGACTTTCAATGACGAAAAATTCTCATTTATATATATATATATATATATATATATATATATATATATATATATATATATTTAGCCCTCCATAGGCTATTATATTGAGTTAAATAAACATTTCACAACGTAGAAGAATGTATTTTATACTCAAATGAAATACAATATTTACATTTCTCTCTTTTAGTTTCAAACAAATAAAGATTTAAGTGACTGCCATATAGCAACAAACTTGTTATGTGTACCTGAAATAAAATTAATATATCTCTCATCTTCATAATATTGAAAACCTTTTTCTTTATGGTACTAAAAATAGGAATTTTATTATTAAGCTTTTGTACGAACAGTTGTTGTTTGATCAAAATTACCATGCAATTTAAGGCATCATTTCTCTTTTCTTCAAAGCCAAAAATTATATTTCGTAAATTAAACTTTATCTGTACTAATTCTCATGTATATGGCACGTATGACCATTATTGTATATGACCCCTTTTGGCAAAATGAATGAATTTGTTAATACAAGATATATGGGACGATGCGATTACTGCCTTTAAGAAAAAAATGAAACCGAAGTTTGGATATCTTCATATATCTATAAAGCCTAATTTAACATTATGCTTAACGAGTTTATCATTACTGCATACTGGTTTGGTGATAATGGTAGTTGCAGTTATGATAATAGAAATGTTGCAACTAATCCGTACCATTCAAGGTCTAATGCAACTAAATTGTTAAATATATTCCACTGTCGCCTATAGTCTTTTAAATATTTTGGTCTAACATTCTGAAATTTGGGGAATAGTGTTCCCAGTCCTGTCTGAATAGACACTGCTGTCCATTTTTTTTTTTTTTATTGAAAAATCATCACTGTGTTTTATTAATTGATTCGTTATACTTTGTATTTTAGATTATCTTGGCAAAATTTTGCTCTAGTCCGTGTAATTTTCCAATTTCTAATTGATTTCTTCTCTTCTTTATTTTTTCATTTCTTTATCTGTTTTTTTCTTCTTTTTTTTGTAGTCAGTTTTGAAAATGAATCAACAAACAACTACGTGAGCGTGGAAAACGTGACAGGTGGAAATACTAATGGTATGTTTGTCGCTTTTTTCAGAAGTTTCTGCATTTATTGAGAAATCAAATAAAAAAGTTGGATACAGTAATGAACCAAATCAGAGCTGATATAAATGAAATGACAAATATACAAGTGATATATATATATATATATATATATAAATACAATTATACCTAGATGATATAAGATAATGAAGTTGGGTAAAAAAAAAATCAACATAAATAAAGGGGTCAGCTATCATAAGCGGAAAGCTTGAAAACAGTAGCAGCTGTTTATGTACTTTGTATAATACACCGCGAAGAAAATAAGCTAGAAGTTAGGTGACTAATACCGCTTTCACACCAAGGTACGGTCGCTAGGTACGGTCGCAGAGACCGTACCCAGCGACCGATCGGACGTGCTTTCACACCGCCGTCAAAATTTGGTCAGGCCCAGAGCGATCGGTCGCTGTATAGCTGACCTAGACGGAAGCGGAAGTAAAGATAGCGCGTGGGCATGTATGGGAGTCATTGCATTTCGATCGGTCGCTTTCACACCAAGGTACGGTCGCTGAAGTACCTCCTAGGTCGGACTCAGCGACCGATCGTTTTTGACCAAAACGATCGGTCGATGAGTACGATGAAATGCTTTCACACTATGATTTCATTGGTCGCCGGGTACGGTCTCTGCGACCGTACCCAGCGACCGTACCTTGGTGTGAAAGCAGTATTAGATGATAATGGATGCGCCACCACTGGTGCTACTACGGTACATGACTTTCAATGTTGAGAAGAATCATTTTCAAAATAGGCGCGATGTTTGAAAATGTAAATCATAGAGAAAATTCTTGAAACATTACTACTCAAGCAGGGTTTCTTTCATTCTCATTCGCTAGAGGATGAATGTTAATACTTCCAACATGTCCAACTGTGAAAAATGTATTTTTTTTCGAACAATAGAAATGGTTCCAGTGACCATCCCAGATAAAGGCAAAGCGAAGTTAGCGCCTTATGGAAATAGATATTTTGTGAATGATTTCCTTTAAATATGTTTGATATTCAAATTAGTCATACTAAAGCCTGTATGGAACAAACAATCGTGCTCAAATGTGATTTCGGTGAAAAATGAACTCAGCGCCCACCCCCCCCCTTTTTTTTTTTTAAATAAGCTCTTCAATTATTGCAACATTATAACAAAAACCTGGTGTCATGTAGGTAAGTGGGTCTGTCTGTCCTTGTATAGAAGGTACATAGAGTTTGTCCCTTTCCTGTTGTAAGGATCCATCATGTCCATGGGGAACAAATACCTTTCCTATCATATCCAATTCATTGCCAACGGGGATGGAAGGGAAAATCAGATATCGTGGTCATCCCACAAAAGCTATAAGAAATGTTATGGCCAAAAACTGCAGTACGTTCAGCACAATGAACTGATCATAAATTGGAAAATCATGGACTATCCAACCATGCCAACAGGAAAAAGGGAGGAAACAAAACAAATAACAGACAGAAACAACTCCCCCCCCCCAAAAAAAAAAAAAAAAAAATGAATTAATAGATAAAAACAAATAAGAAATAAATGAAAAAATAAATCCTCCTTCCATCACAGGGCAGAAAGTTAGTCCTCTGTTTGTAATCATCTTACAGCATTTATGATTACTTCTGGCCAGTCACTCCCGCAGTCTAAAAAGTGCCAAGCCGTTTACATGGTTATCCCAGACTGCATGAAAAAAAAAAGAAAAGAATTTGTATCAAAATTTGACTCATAAAATCAGTACTACTTTTTGGAAGAAAAAAAAATCTCCACAATAACTTAACAAGCGCCACCCGCTTTTGTAATTGTAGAATAGGTTCTCTGTTTTAAGTGAGCAGTTTTCCTATACGGAGTAGGCATAATTGAATCTTAATGTTGTATGGAACCTTGTTTATGAAAAAAAGGTATTTTTTATGCTTTATGATTGCACCAATATTCTAGAGGATCTGAAATCACATTAAAAGGTATACGATGGTTATGTAAAAGGATGAACATGCAAAATATACTTTGAAAAACTTTCGCTGTTTTTGCGAAATTCATTTATGTGGCCAAATACATGCATCATGTTGCTTTCAAAGTAGCTCGTTCCGTAGACCTGAATAGGTTAGATCGATATATGTATCAAACATTTTGGCCTTCCCACTCTTGCCCATGGAAAAATAGTCTACCACAAAACCTTATACACTGTAATTTTATGATAACTGTTTCTTTTTACACGATAATATATTATATAAATATATATATATATATACTGAAAGAAATGAAAATGGGAGAATAATAATTGCGTAGCTCCCTCAGTGTTCCCCAGAGCTGTCATCCATTTTGAATCAAGGGTTGAAAAAATGCCTCCACCGGGAATCGAACCCGGGTCACTTGCTTAGAACGCCAATGCCTTACCACTAGACCACAGAGGCGGGCCAGCAGTTAGGTGTGACCGAATCCAATTGACCGACAGACAGATTTCCAACCCTTTTTGATCCTTTATTTTGGTGCACATGAGTTAATGAACAATGAGAAGCCGCATGCCGCAGTTGGATCTCAGCTAGAAGCCAGGATACATGCATAAGTCAGAATAAGGGGACAATACATTGAAAGAAATTTGACAAATGCTATTGTCAAATTTCTTTCAATATATATATATATATATATATATATGTCTTTCCATTACTTAAATAAGAGCCCCGATAAATCTTACAAAATCAATCGTGCGGTCTTTTTTATTTGTGTGTTTTTATCAACTTTGTATTTTTCATTACTCATTCTGTATATGTATTGAAACAATGGGGTGTTTTCATTACATCTCAGCAGTTCAGCATATCAACCAGCACAACTTGTGCTAAATCCGATTTTCTTCATTTATATATAAATTCACATTACACAGTGCACACAACAAATTAATAACACGAATGCGCTGTTGTTGCCTTTCAGCATCCCAGATGGAGGCTCTGCTTCTTCCAGTCAAGTACATCACATTGATTGGTATTTCATTCTTTGTAGTCATCATGGTCATCGTTGTTGTAATTGTCAGGATAAGGAGGTTTGTTAATCGCTATGATTAGTTTGTCTTGTGTTTGGGTTCTACGATTTCTATGCCTTGACCTCTTGTTAAGTGGAAAACATTTGGCTACTTATAAAATGGCACACATGCTTTCCAAAATTAAAAAGGAATTCCTCACTGTTATAAAACGAACTGCATAAATATGAAATAGAGACATAGGCGTGTTCCAAGAAAATTGCAATCAATAGCAAATCCACCATTTTGTCGAAAGTCTTGCTATTTCTGCACATTTTCAATTGATCGCAACTTCAACATTCTACCAAGTTGCAAGGAAAAGTTGAGCGGGATCATGCCGACTACCATGCTCAATTATTGCGATCAATATAAAATAAAGCACAACTTTGCAACCAGTTGCAAAATTTTCAATTGATTTGCATCGACCGCAACTGAACTTTCTTGTAACACCCCCATAATCTAATTTGTTTTTACCATGTTTACTTCCTCAGTCCAATGATTTGTCATGTGCAGGCCTACTGTCTTCAATTGGTAGAGGCAAATAAAAGATCCAATATAGTGAAAGAACTATATCATTGTGTGCATGCTGGTCTAATATAGGGATTTTCCACGGCGTTGGTCGTGGTGAATAATGAGAATCTGTGAACACCAAAATGATGAAGTCTCAATTGTGATGATGATGATGATGATGATAGCAATAATAATAACAATACTACTACTGCTACTACTAATAATAATAATAGTTATGATAATAATAATAATAATGAAAATAATAGTAATGATAATGATAATGATAATAATAATAATAATAATAATAATAATAATAATAATAATAATAATAATGATAACAGTAGTAGCAGTGTAGTAGAAGTGGCTCATCAGCCACAAGCGGGCTTGTCAAAATTGAAATTGAGTAATACCTTTTTTAAATCTTCGTTTGCGAAGGAAAGCCAATTAGTCAATCAGTCATGGGTTACTACCCTGGTTTAACTCTTACAGTGCCGATGGCACATATATGTGCCCAAGAGACTATACATTTTCAATTGACCATTACTCCACTTAGAATGATGGATATGGTTATGAAAATATGTCAAAGTTTAGAGGATAAATATAGTATTTAAAATATCTATCAGTCACTATATGCTAACATATGATATGTTTTAGAAAACTGCAGATTTTGGAAAGGATCCATTCTTATTTTAGCATAAAACATAGCGAACAAATGAGAAAATGAAAACGGAAAGGTCAAGAGGGAAGCTCATTTCTATTTCCAAATAATTTTCATGCAAGACATTGAATTAATGGAAATATTTGGTATCTTTTGAAAGGGTAATAAATTTTCTACAACTTTTGCGTACAACTTATCTGCATAGAAATAGCTGTTGAAGAATTACGGGCATTTGAAAAGCAAGCATTGTTCATGACTTGGTAGAATTTGGGAACAAGCAAAACCCCTTCGCACCGTAAGAGTTAAAGGGATAAATTCTGAAAGGTACCCAGGCATTAACAATACATGTAGGGTATGATAGTAACTAGAATTTATAATTTGCCATAAATCAATGTTTCATGCATGAATGTTTCAATTACAATCAATTCAACAGGCGTTCCCGTTCTCCAACAAGCTCTCTTCAACCCAGGTCTCGGAATACCGAAACACCAAGAAAGACATTAGATGAGCATCTTTACCATCCCTGTGTCGACAGAGCTAAGGCTGATCAACAAGGCAGCAGCGTTCCTTATAATATTATACCTCATGGACAGACCCGACCGTCAGATGAGCATCATGAGTACGGGTACGCGGATCAATTAAAACCCAAGCCAGAAGCGTCCGATTCGGCAGTTGCGACTGATGAAGGGAGGTACATTATCCCCGATGGACCTTCATCAAGCTCTCGTCCACAGGTGGTGTACTATTCTTCCACAGTACCCAGTCATGGTGGGAAAGATGACGCGGATCAGTTAAAACTCAAACCAGGAATGTCCGATTCGGAAGTTGCGAATGATGAAGAAGGATACATTACCCTTGATGGATCTTCACCAATCCCTCATCCTGATCCACAGGGGGTATATTATTCTTCCAGGATACCAAGATGTCATGTAAAAGGTGAGGATCTGTCCTCTCAAAGCCTTTCTCCATCAGTTTATTACTCATCTCGCATTCATAACCAAGAGGGAAAGTAGGACCAGGGTAAAATCCCATCATTCTCAATATAACTTCAACAAGCACCCGTAATTAGTTATTGAAGAGAGTTTTGAAGAGAGTAAGTGACATGCAAGCAAGTTTGACACTTCATTTGGATGCTCTAAGATGTTAATCTTTAATCATTTATTATGTATTTCATGAAAGAGCATGACATGCGGTTCATACAATGATAGGCCTATTTGTAAATACCTACTGCAAATATATCCTTGTAAATTTGATTTCTTTTTCGAGATGCAGTGAACCACAAACTGGCCCCCAGACTTCTTTTATAAGTCTGGTCGGCTATTGTTCAAAATTGCAGTGGTATGCTATTAAAAAAAAATTTTTTTTAATGAAATTCCATTTGTTGATGTTGTAAATATTTCATTGTAAAATAAGCGGTTTATCATGCATGTTTTATAATGTGGATCCTGCGCATGAACGTCGAGATGACGTTTTGTGGAGGTGCCGAGGTCGAGTGGTCTAAGGCGCTTGACTGGAGACGCGAAAGTCGGGGGTTCGATCCCCGCAGTACGGCATTTATGCCCTTGAGCAAGGCATTTTTATCTATATTGCTCTTTCATCGTACATCAAATAAATTAAAATGCTATAGACGTTACTGATACCAACGTATGCACATGTTAAAAAAAAAAAAACAAACGTCGAGATGACATAAGTGCACAGCATGAATATTTTGTGTGTGTGTGATGTTTTGGGGTGTATTTTGGCTTTTGAATTCATTATTGACATTTGGATTGTGGATGATTTACATCACTCTTTTGCAGAAGTAATGCTCTTTAAGAGTTTTTTCTTTCTTTCTTTCTTTCTTTCCTTTGGGTTAATTTATTAGTAATAAGGATTTTTTTCTACAACAAACTATATAGCACAATTTGTATATATGTGCCTTTTGAGAGCTGTGTGCGTGCCCTCTTGGTCGCCTCGCTTTCCCACTATCATCTGGAATGTTATACCCCTTCAGAATATAAGAAGCCGGATCTGTGATAGTTTAGCTCAGTCACAGGAAAGTCTAGCTCAGTAAGCGCTGGGAACGCGTCCGAGAGGTGGTAGAATTGCCGTTAAATAGCTGTTAAGACCGCCCCATCCTTTCCATCATTATATGGCGGAAGAACTTTAATGACCGATTTTTGGAGATGGAAATCTGAAATTAGAAGCTTGAATATGAATAAAGTGATACAAGATGTAACCCTCTATTAATAAGACGCTGGAAACTAGGAAGATTATCCTTTATTCATCCTCTAGCCCCTCCGATTGATTTTACATTAAGAAAAACAAAATTATCCTTTTCAAACTTTATCTGAAGAATCTGGATATCTTTTCTTAAAGGTTTTGATAATGTAATAGTTGTAATCATTACAGTAAATCATTATTTTGGTATGCATATTTTTTTATCATTACGAGCATTTCCAGCAATTCAGTGGGTATTGTAACTGTTATTGTGAATGGTTTCAGTATGTCGTTGTTGTTTTTTTAATCAAAAATTAACTATTCATTTCGATTCAGTTCATTTCAGTAAAAGTGAAATTAAACTATAAGCCCAAATCATATTGTTTAAAGGATTTAATAATGTAACAATTATGTAATCATTAGATTAAATTATTATTTTGTATGTATATTTGTATTTTACGAACATTTCCAGCAATTCAGTTTAACTGAGCCAGAATCCTGGTGATTATTAGTTCCCTACCGTGTGTCCCTCAAAAAAACTTTACACTTTTGAAATGGCTGCGAAATGAAAAATACATAATTCTGGAGGGAAAGGTTTATATGTATGGATAGCTCATGGACTCAACTTTCATATGAGACCAAAAAGGCCGAAAATAATTCATGCTTGGGTGAGCACTGCTCACTTTTGTAAAGGGTATGAAAATTAGGTTGCGCAGGAATTGCACCTTTCAATTTGTGAGAGATGAGTCCTCTGGAGGTTACAGAATTGAGGGTGATATGATGAATTCATGATCAGTTGCAATCAGTTTAGGTTTGCTGAGTGAAATTTATGGTTTATTAAATCAAAATTTTATGCATGAGTGAACGGGAATTGCATTCATTATTGTAGTATTGTACCTTTCCCTGTTAGACTCAGTGGTGTGTACATGGGAGTCAGGACTGGGTTATGGTACATGTTGCAGGGGAGGTGAGATAGGGTAAGACTTTGTTGCCTAGATTGGATAAGGGTCAAGAGGACAGTATGCCCCCCCCCCCCCCTCTCTCTCTCTCTCTCTCTCTCTCTCTCATGCTTCCTGTGTGCTGGTGCATATCTTGACAATTTACATTCTTTGGTCTCCACTCCAAAATATCCAAACCACCTTCCCTTATCCGTTATGAAGAAAGCAAGAATGTGCATCGAAGGAGGAGGTGGACATGTGGACCATTGAACTAACAGACTTTGATTTTTAGTTTCCATTATCAGTTATTTTCCCCGTTTTTTTTCTCTTACAAGATGGCTGAAACAGTTGTAAAATTGAAATGAATGAAAATCAACTGAAAACAAAGACTGAAATATTCATTTTACCAATTTGTGTTACACTGTACCGTATTTCTTGTCCGAAACTCAACTACTAAAATGACTGATTGGTTGGATGTACTTTGATTGACTGAGTTATTGGTTAATTATGATTGATTTATTGAACAATTTATTGATTGAAACAGCTGAATGGTGATTGAATGCTTTATTGTTTAATTGATTGACTGATACATTGTTGATTAGTTGACTGATACCTAAATGTTGATTGTCTAACTTACGGTTTTGATTGATTGACCGATAGAATGCGATTGACTTCAGGTGTCAATGGGTGATACCAGTCCCAGTCCAATTTTGGAAATGCAGGTAGAAGTCGGGATAAGGGAATGTGGTCGGGATGTTTTGAAGAGGAGACCAACGGATGTAAATTGTCAAGATATGCACAAGCATACCCAGGAAGAGAGAGAGAGAGAGAGAGAGGGGGGGGGAGGATGCATGTCCTCTTGACAATTATCCCATCTACCCGACAAAGTCCTACCTTACATCTCACCTCCCTTGCACCATGTACCATCACCCAATCCTGACTCCCATGAACACACCACTGAGTCTAACAGGGAAAGGTACAATGCTACAATAATGAATGCAATTCCCATTCACTCATGCATAAAATTTTGATTTAATAAACCATAACCTAAACTGATTGCAACTGATCATGAATTCATCATATCACCCTCAATTCTGTAACCTCCAAAGGACTCATCTCTCACAAATTGAAAGGTGCAATTCCTGCGCAACCTAATGTTCATACCCTTTACACAAGTGAGCATTGCTCACCCAAGCATGAATTATTTTCAGCCTTTTTGGTCTCATGTGAAAGTTGAGTCCACGAGCTATCCCTAAATATAGCCCTTTTCCACCAGAATCACATATCTTTTTATTTTGCAGCCATTTCAAAAGTGTAAAGTTTTGGGGGGGACACACGGTAGTTCAATATTGTAAAAGAAATGTAAATTATTAATGAAATTCAATGATTGTCTGATTGAAAGTAAAGATTACAAAAGACTCAATGCCTTATAAGGAGGAAATAAAAGAAATAAGACAAGAGAGATGATTAATTTTCTATGACCTTAGCTATCATGGCTATGTGCTAGATATTGTTAATACTGTGACGATTATGGAATTATGTACATTATGGAATAATGGACATAATGAAATAAGAATAAAAGTTGACTTTTTTTTCTTTTTGCCTTGAAAGTTGAACTTGAGTCAGTAAACACGTGTGTCTTTCTTTGTATATTAACTTTGGTAGCATTACCATAGTCGTATTTTTAAGAAACAATTTCACATATTTAAATGAAGTGTTGCCGCCATTCCCTTCAAAGAAAATTAATGATAAAAGCCTTCTCTTGACCGATTCAGAAATAAATTAATTTAGGGGCGGTGGGTGTCATTAAATGTGGGAGGGGCACCATCAAATACGGCATTTTTTGTGAAAAATGGGGCTCTTTCAAAGGGCGAACACGGGAAGCTAAAAAATAGTTTTTGAGACGTTGGTATACCCCTACATTACACACTTTTAAGAATCATTTTCCGCATAGTTTTCAAACCTTTTTATTATAACTTCTTTGCAATAGTTAAGACTGCTCCAATTACTCGTTTGCGAACCAGAAAAGCGAGCTGGCATAAATTCTGATATATATTTTTTCTCTCTCCCTCTGTGAAAGCCGCGGTATTCGCAATATGTACAGTTACTTGGTGATAAAGATGCCGCCAATTCATTTCAGGGCTCTTCCCTATCATTGTTATTTTCATTCATTAACCAGGGTTTTTTCGCTATATACTTAGCTATAATTTCCACTGCATTTATGAGGTCTCATCACGATCGATATCTTAATTTGAGAAGAAAGGTCAACGGAAAAAAGGCTTGATTTTGAGCAAGATGTCGACATGTAGGAGAATAGATAGATAGAAGGGCTCATTGGTTACGACACGCTTAATATCTCAAGAATTAGATATCATGAGTAAGTGCAAGCACGAGTTAGCCTGCGAGCTTAGAAAAAAAAAAGAAAAAAAATCTCTTTAAATGCATTGCTGCAAATAAAGGGCAGCGTTCCTTCTAATCAATTTTTGGGCGTTGTGTCCCTAGCTTTGAAGGGGCACCTATCGGAAGGAGCATTGCAATACTAAAAGAAATACGGGCACTGATAGGAGACACTTATCATAATCAAACTGGACTCTCATTAAAAGTGAAAAGGGACACATATCACATTTTAAGGGGCGGGGCACTTATCGTAAATAAAAATGGCATTTAACAGAAAGCAAATGAGCGCTTATCCAAAATCAGATGAGTGTCCACAAAATTTCAAAAAGGGGCACAAGCATGGAAAGGGATGATGATGATGATAATGATGATGATGATGATGATGATGATGATGATGATGAAGATGATGATCATGATATGATAATGAAAATGATAAATACCTGCTTAGGAGGGCGAGCGGGCGTTTAAATAATGAGCTCACACAGGCGCACAGTGAAAAACATCACATGCGTTTGTCGCCGAGATTTCTGTGCGTATCATACGAGTCAACAATCTGAACATGAGATGTTAATATGCTGCATTTTCTGCACAAGTGACATGAAATTAAGGTAAAACTAATTGATAATTTCTGAGACAAGATTTAATCAATTAAAAGCGGTCGATGAAAAGTAGGTCCAACTATAAATCTTTGAGTTGAAAAATGTTAAGGATTGAATCATAATCCTAATGTAAACTATTCTGAATAAAAATAAAGAGGTGTGATATGATACGGGCGACAGCTAAAGAGGTTGAACAGATTATTTTTACAACAAAGTTCAAAAACATGCAGGCCGGTATATCAGGCACCCGTACGTACCCATAAGTCCCGTTGTCGACTTGAGGTGTTTCAACCTCAAGTGTCCCGACCTCAAGGTGGTTTTTTCAGGTGTGCATTTCCATTGCTGCATATATATATATATATACATATACATATATATATATATATATATATATATATATATATATATATATATATATATAAGAATCAGAGTTGGTAGTAGAATGCCATAAAAATAAAATCATACATTTTAAAAGAAAACGGAGCAGAGCTCTCAAAAATGAAAAGCAAAGTCCCACTCTTCGTCAGTGCCCACGGTGTGAGAGCTATGCTCCGTTTTCTTTTAAAATCTATGATTTTATTTTTTATGGCATTCTACTACCAACTCTGATTCTTGTATTTTCTAGATGCCACGCAGACTAATTTTCACTTTTATATATATATATATATATATATATATATATATATATATATATATAATATACACACACACAAAGTAGATAGTGTTCTGCTCGGAGTTGGTGAAATCAAAATACTCAAAATTGAATTTTAAAAAACTCCGTTGACAAAGGATTTTCACGAATTTTCGCCCTTAGGGCTTTATCAAGTGTTTTATTTGATGTAGATCGAATTTGAAAATGTGTCGAATATTATCATCAGTAAACTGCACGCACTCTTTGCTGAAGCCTTAGGCGTTAGCGCACCAAGCAGAGAGGTAACACCTTTAGTCATTTGGACAGTTGTAACTTGCTGTTATTTCCAATTATTGTGGTTTTTTTCAAGCAATGCTTGATGTTGTGTGTGAATGCAATATATACAATTTGTTCCACCCTCCCCTTTTCGCTTTGCCCCGACCATGGGACTTTTCTCCCGACATGCAGCACTGTCATTGTGGGCTAATTGCTAGACCTGGTTCCATGTATATATATATATTTATATAAAGTAAGCATAAGACCATCCAGCATTAATATGGCATTCGGGACAATTCAGCATATAAGCACAGTGATTTATCACCTCATATATTTGTATTAATTATTGGTTCAAATGTATGAAAACAGACATTTATTTTGCTAAATAAAGCACACACTCCTGACTTATTTGCACGGCTCCGGTATCATACGATGCAGCATCCCGGCGGTATTCTTAGTGCATGAGCTTGGATAGAGGGCAGCATAAAAATGAATTTTAATGGGGGTGTTTCGCTTTACCCCGTGTTCTGCTTTGCCCAAGGTTCCATCCCCCCTCCCCCCCCCCCCCCCGGATTTACGTACTAGTAAATGGATGCAAAATTGTAAGCACCCAATTAACCCTCTTCAAAGATATAGAAACCTAAATCGACCTTACCATCAATGGTAAGTTTTATGCAACGGGGCCCAGGATTCAAAGTCTTGACATTGAAGGTTCGAGCCTCAGGCTTGTGGGTTTGAGGCTTACCACACTGATGTAGGGGCCATGGCCTTACACACATAGGGGGCAGGGGGCAGTTTCCCCTAGAAATGTTTAAAACCCCACTTGTTCAATTTTTTGTACCTTTTCATTGAAAATTTCACCAAATTCCACCGAAAACGCACCAGATCATTCAATTTCAATTCTAAAAATGCAAAAGCTCCCGTTCAGTCGCTCCTTCGATTTCATGTTCCCTAAAATATTGAATATATTTTTGCCCCCCTAGGAAAAAATTCCTGCGTATGGGCTCAGTAGGGGCTGATACCAGGGCACTTTCGTGCTCGATCTCCCCCCCCCCCCCCCTTTGTACAGTGCGCTCCCCCACCCCCTCCCCTTAGGCTAAATTACTTTTTAAAATGAATGGCCTGTATTCATGGCATTTATAAATCCTATTCATGTACAGAAGTGGAGGCGTTGGTTAGGAACCCAGTGTCCCACCCCTCCTCTTTTTTTTTTAAAGTCATGAATTGTTATTGGCATATAATTGTTGTTTTATCACTATCATTATTATAATCATTATCATTTCTTTTCTTTAAGACCTACCATTATTTCCTTTTATCACTGCTTGCTTGCTTTTTGTGTGTTTTTGCTTGTTACTATTTTGGAGTAAATATAGGCACCCCCCTCCCCCCCCCCCCCCTCCCCCTTACATCTTATCTTGACGAAAGAGGGCGACAGAAACCTCGAACGGCGCGAGTTCGTATGCCCTAGTTCAACTTTTAAAGAAAATAAGGTGAATATATCTGTTGAATTGATTTTGATATGCTTTTGTGTGAAGTTCTTTGTACACGTTAAACTGTTGATTGGTGTAGAATTCATTCTGGTCTAGTATTTCCATGAATAATGGTTGGATATTACCTTAAAATCTGAATCGGCATCCAGTAGTATTGTCCCACTCCTTCATATTTGTGTTGGGTAAGGTCCAAGGCCACGAATAGAGCCGTGTGTGGCACCCGGCCGTAGGCGTAGGTCAAAACAGCGTTTGAATAGCGAAACAAATTGCCGACGCGAACGCGAAATACATTGACTTAGATCTTCGGCTTAACTGCAGAATACCCCGCACAAACGCAGGGTATACGTTGGTGTACTGTAGCCAACGAACCAACGTTTCATTTCATTGTCATGATTGTGGTTCCATTGTAGGTAGGTCAAAGTAAGTTTGTATTAATCATATGCGTAGTTCCGTTGACAGATTGCTTACGTGACGTCGTTTCATTATTTATTTCTTTTTAAATACTCACCGTTTTTACTGATTCTTCAAATTACTATATTTTCATTAGGAATGTTTGTTCTAGCAGGTGACATAAATAACCAACAATTGCATGATTCCAAAGTTGCAAAATAGATCGAAATGTCTCTGGTTTTCACTTTTTTTACTCCACCAACACATTGCTCGTGTACGTTCATGTGCACGCGCGCGTGTGTGCAATATCGATATGACCACAATATTCTACAGTATTTTTTTAGCCTGCAATTCATTTCTTTGAATAAGAAGGGGAAAGAACCAAAGAAAATAAGTACATTTAGAGGGGAAAAAAAAAATGCAGTAGCGGATAAAAATAGAATCACGCATTTTCGCATATAGAGCTAGTCAAATAAAGTAATGAATGGTTTTATTTCTCCTCTCTCATATAAGCATTGGCATGATTAAAAGAAATAATCGTACATGTACGTGCTATTTAAACATGACATATTAACACACTAAGGAATGAATGTAGTTTGCGTTTAGTTCATTAAGACGAAGGTTATATGATGTTTATTAGCATTGAAAATTCATCATTTTCCATCCAACAGATTATTACTTTCTGTTTAAAATGATATTTAATAATATACATGAAATCACTGTCGAAAAAGAAATCATGACAACGTTTACATTTCCTCCAAATTTCATATATGTTAGAATTATCACTCTGATAATATAAGACACAATTTTAGTCATGGGACCAAGAAGGGTGACAAAAAAGTGAATTTATTGGCGTGACTAAGAATAATTGTATAGCAACAAAAGTTAATTCACTTTTGACTATAATAAGCCTAATCCGGGGGCTTAAGGTGTATGTAAATTGAAAGTAAAAATAGCAGTAGCACTGTAACAGAAATAAAAATCAATGAATGTTCTTTTTTCTGTCTGTCTCTGTCTTCATATAGTGAGTATTCATACATTAGATGTATTCAAACACGATGATGTTTAAATGACTTTTTTCCTTGACGTTCTCATGGATTTTTACTGTAGGAAATTACGTCGTTGTGTTGTAGACCTGAGCTACATCGCACATGAATGACATGAACATATCTCCATCTGGATGCTGGTATCTATACAGAAATTCAGCTAGATACAATTCGTAGTGTGCCTTTTTTCCTGCTGTACTGTGGAAGACTGGCCTTTAGGTGCCTCCAGTGTCCTTCGATAGTGTTGGTGTGAAACCCATTTGAGTTCTTGAATTCCACTGAGTGGTTGACTGTTTCATGATGGTAGCCGTGTTTATTGAGATTGCTATACGCCTTCCAGCAGTCGGATACGATAGTGGTGTGAGGCTCAATGAGGTCAAGAATAAGTGGAACCAAAGTTTCTTCTGACCTGTCTTCAACAGCAAACATAAAGCTGTTTCTGCTTTCTCTTTCAATTCCTCCGAAAACCCATTGGCCTTCTACCACATGACCTCGATGATACTTTCTTTTGCCTGCTTTAGACTCGTCAATTTCCACGATCTTTCCATGGCCTCCTATTTTGCGTTTCTGGTTCTTCAAAGTTTGCAAGCACACCTCCCGGCAAAACATAGCCCAATCAACGGATGTGTGGTTAGATAGTTGAAGTTGTTGGATTATGTTTGCTTGTGATATTCCCATACTCCACCAGTAGGTGTATTTCAGAGTTTCGGGGATGGTGAGATTGCTGTTTTCAAACCAAGAATCCTTTCGGATGGCACATTCCTTGCGGTGTCTGTCCGTTCCTTTATTTTTACGACACATCCATTTCAATCCATTATGCCGATCACTTGTAATGCACATTTTCATATCATCATGACATACTGGACATGATCTTTGACTAGCAATGAGTTTGTTTTTCTTCAGCCACTGTAATGTCATTTGCTTGTTACAAAGAATACTACTACATAACTTGTCGTAGCTTATGAAATTTGAAGGTGCATCTATTGAGTGTCAGTAAGATTTGTGCCACGTTTCTGTCTGTGAACCGTTGTCTTTAGTTCCTTGCAAACCATTTCCAATCTGATCTCCTCTGGTCTGCGTTAACTTGAAGGAAGACATAATGCATTCAGGTTAGTCCATACATAATATTGCCTATCGATTACTTATCTCATAAAAGATATAATATATCACAGGGCGCGACAAATCCGCTTGCCCGCTTGCCCAGGGCAAGTAATAATCACAGGCGGGCAAGCAAATGTCAAACTCACTTGCCCGATCGGGCAAGTGGTGATTTTTACAATAAAAGCATTCAAAACCAAATTAGCTTTAGAACTTCGCGTTATTGAGTTATTGTTGTGGAAGTTTTTAGGGTTGTCAAACGAAACCTCAAATAATTCATGTGAGGGTAGATGTATGCATAATGGCACCATATTTGTATGGGGAGGAAAATGACGAAAAATGAATGTTCAAAAAATGATTTAAAATATTGGTTGCACTTAGAAATACGGCAAGTAAAATGGTCATGGAAGTCCACATTTATTGCTCCGGAAAGTCAGGGAATTTTGAAAATGTAGAAGTGTATGAATCCTGTAGAATTGCTGACCCAAGTTGAGAGTGCTAGCTCAATGTAAACCTATCAGGTTTCATTACAAGTCCGTGGGAAGACGGACAAGTCTTGACAGAAGATGGTGAACTGGGGGCATTTCATGGCACAGAATCTATTTTCAGCACTCTCGAGGCCAGAAACTGCTGTCTACGCCCCGCAGGACTAGGCAAAATAAAAATGTCCTCATAAACAAGGACAATCTCAATTTATGAGGACACAATTTCAGGGGATTTGTTTTCGTTTATGAGGACAATCCTTGTCTACAGACTGGCGCCTCTACTGAATAATCAACAAATTCTTGGAAAATATTTGCTTTTTACACTTTGTCTTTGGATGATGAAATATTCTATTTTCATTCCATACCTCCAATTGGATCCAAATTATCTTGATTAACCCATAGAGGTACAATGTCTCCTTTAGGAGACACTTTTAAGTATCTGCTGGTCCAGAATGCTGGGCAGTACATATCATAAAGAGAAAAATTCACTGAAAATTTTGAGACCATTCCCAACGCCATATCGTGTAGCATTCTCGAATTACAGCAGTTTAATTGTAACTAATCATTAAACTTTTTAAATTGGCAATGCAGTGAAAAATATATAATCACCATTTTTGTGTTCAAATTGGCAATTTCTAATTAAAATTTTGCAATTATTATTCATTTTGGTTCATGTTATATCCATATTTATTTTTTTCAAACCATGTAAGCTCAGAAAAAAAATCATGGTTGTCGCCAATTCGAGGAATGAAGATGATTAATTTAAACCTCAAGAAAGCTCTGTACTGCTATGAGTTAAGTGAATTTTGAAAAATATTTTTCTGATCACTACTCTTGTTCCTCTGTCCTAGAAATTGGATCCAGAGAACACTACTTTCCTATTCTCAGCAATTTGCACTGTGTAGGCCTAATTCAGTGCAAGGTTATCTGATGATAACCTGGAATTCGTCTAAGTAGTACATGTACATGTGTATAAGTAGTCCAAGGCAGGTATAAATGATTCTTTCTTGATAATGTCCTTTTCATTGCTATCTAATCTTCCACAAAAAAAAATTCCTTCATATTGTTATCTTTGATTATGTGAGTCAGAGATGTAGCTCTATTTATATGTCCAGTGCTTTACACAAAGTCTGGTGTCAGCAAATTATGATCCACTCCCCATGAAAATCCACAACTGAGTGTCTTTAAAACTATGATATGAAGTGAAACATTCCTGATTTTATGTAGAATTGTGGTACTCATTTTGGAGGACTTTGGTGTCACTTTGATTGGATATTGTGCGTAAGCTTAGGCTACAGTCAATCACCTGAACACCCAAACCAGATCTTTGAGTTCAGTTCGGTTTGGTTCTGCTCAGAAGTGCCATGTTCTGTGAATCTCCATTCGTTTTGGCAGTTCAGCTACAGCACAACTGTGTACGGTACTCGGCGGCATTTACCTGCATAATATATTGGTGAAATCCCGGGCAGATTAAACACTGAGGGTGAGGTCGGAAAAGTGAAAGTGAGAGCTGAATTTGAAAACGAAAAAGTGATTGAGTATGCTATTTTTTTTTTCCTTCTTCTTTTAGGGATCTGACAAGTTGGAATATGTAAATTACCTATTCAATATTGATCTACATGTACATGTACGTGTACATGTGGTCTAAAATGCCATAGAACTAATTTGCTTTCAAGATGCATATTATTTCCAACCCATTTTTAAAATGTAAAACTTTGTCTTTCTTGCAAAGTTGTTTGAAATTGCCACGCATTAGTGTGAACAACTGCAGTGATATTTCCCAATTTGTTCTTGTGTTTTCTGCAGATCTCAGATTGACGGTAGTCTAGCAGAAATATCTCGTCATGTTTGGCCAGCAACAACAGTCAACGGCAGGGGGGACTGCGGGAACCTCCAGTCTGTTCGGAAGCACTGCCCCTTCAGGGGGAGGGTTCACTTTCGCTGGAGGAGCTACAGGTATTAAATCTTTATTTCTTGAGGATGGAAAGCCTAGGGGATGTTTCATAAAGCTGTTTATAAAGTTACGAATGACTTTACGAACGACTTGAGTATGGCAAGCCAAACAGGATTCTCAATCATTATAAATCGCATCAGCTAAAGGTGAAATATGTAGACATAAATTAACATTACTGATATTTACAAACATTTTCATCGTGAAGTACATGGTTTACCACAGTTTAAATGAGATAATGGGAAATGCAGTCACGCTCTGTTAAAACATCAGGAAAGACTTTGGGTATCCCATTTGGCACGTCATATCCAAGTCGTTCATAAAGTCATGCGTAACTTTACCAACAGCTATATGAAACACCCCCAGGACTGCCACATTGGATCGTAGACAGATCGTATAGTGTGCAGTGGGCTTAAAGTCCGTGCAACGTGTCATTTAGAGGGCGCTATGAAGAATTACGGACAGAGTAACTCCTAGCCACCATATTGTAGCCATAAAAATCCTAAAAATGCCCAAATATCTGATGAAAATCAATCAAAGACTTAGTGACCGAAGAAAAATCCCACATTGCATTGTGATGGTGACACGACATATGCTCCGCCGACATTTGCTCCGCCGACAACTGCTCCGAAAATTCCGACAAGTGCTCCGCAACAATTGCTCTGCGACAGTTGCTCCGCTGATATTTGCTCCGCCGACATTTGCTCCGCCGATCTTTTCTCCGCCGACATTTGCTCCACCGACATACATATATGCAAGAACGTAATTCAGAAACATAGTTGCCGAAGGAAGTTCAATGAATCAAACAAAACCTTTGGTCTACATGTACATGTACATTGCCAGTCATCTGTCTTTTGGAAACATGGCAAATGCATGTATGACCACCTCTAAACGAGGTACCCTAAACCTCATTGGGTAACACGCCCTGTCCGTCCATGCTTGTGATTCTGAATAGCGCCCTCTAAATGTTGTGCCACACAGACTTAAGTCTGCATTGGTCTTTACTGCATGGACAGCACCATTGCATCCCTGCTTGTGAATGGTTTATTTCTCACTACATTTAATGCAACCCAGGCATCAGTGTGCTCTTCATGAATAAAGATGACCAAGAAGAGTAAACAGTGAAAGTTTGAGATCTGTTTAAGAGTTATAAATTTTGAAAGTTTCAGTAAATCTCTATTATGGAGATCCTTGCGTTGGCAACGTAACCAGCATTTGTGATGTCATGCACAACTCGCGTTTCATTTTGTGCATAATTTTTCCAAAAAAAAATTCATTTATATGAAATTTCAAGTCAGGAATCGGCAAATTCCCAAAATGCTTGCAGTTACATGTAACCAGGTCATGTTCAAACAATTAAAAGAGTTTTTATTTTTCTTGAAAATGAAGAGAATGTTAAATTCTGTGTACAAAACGAATGGAGAATTGTCCACGATGACATTACAGATGCTGGCCAAGTTGCCAATTCAAGGATCGCCATAATAGGAATTTACTTAAATTTTCAAAGTTCATAACTTTTGAACAGATTGTCCGATTTTCCTCAAAATTTAACTGTATGCTCTTACTGTTTTTCTTTATTTATTGGAAACACACTGATGTCTGGGTCGCATTCTCATTTAACTGCTGTAACGTTCATAATTCATCATAAAGGCTTGTTTACATACACGTATGCCTCAGCAAACCGCTTTAACCCACTGACTCCTGAATTCTCAAACTCCCATAGACTTGATACATGGACTTCCCGGTTCCCATTGGCAATGGATTGAATTGTCCTTATCAAGGTGTTGAATAATGATTTGAATTCTAAAATGAGAATATGAAAGCCTTGTAGTCTTTATATGGAAGCCTTGTGGTCTGCATAAAGGCCAAATAAGCTTCAACTCATAAGCAGTATCAATATCTTTATAACAGTACTCTGATGCAGAATTGGCTTCCCTTTTTTTCATAAAAAGAGGCTCACACTAGCCCAAAGTGTCAATTTCAGTATTCATACAATTATTCTGAGCATTGATCATGAATGTTTTACATGTTTGAATGTTAATACAAAATGCTGCAACAAATCCTTCCAAACCTGGATCGCATGCAGATCGCATACTGTAAACGTGGAATATTTTGCGGTGTGGAAATATGCACGCATTTTTTGTGGTACGAAAATTTGTATGAACATAAAACTGCGCAAAATATTTTGTTTATTTTGCACATGAATACAGTTATCCTAAAAACTGTCTGCAAAAATTAAAGATGTGCGATATGTGTTTAACTCGGCTGAGCGCGAAGAATTGCCACTTTCACAGTAGCGTGTGGAGGAATTTATCTTCCTGCTATTAACATACAGGATCCACTTCTGGCGGGGGATTCAGTTTCGGGCAGACTCCTACCAGTAAGCCTGCCGGAGCGTCAGGGGGGTTCAACTTCGGCTCCACCACCTCTCAGCCTCAGACTCAGGCCCCATCCTCCTTCTCTTTTGGTAGTAATTCAACAGCAGGTTAGGAGAATGGTTATTGATTATTGTAGTAATTTGATAATGATAATGACAGTGATAATAATATTACTGAATACTGATGATAATGATAGTGATGATAATCATAATGATAGTAATGATAATAGTAATTATAGTAATAGTAATGATAATGATAATAATAATGATAATGATATTAAGAGGAATGATAATGACGATAATAGTTATGATAATAATAGTGATTATATATAATAATAATCATAATATTGATAAAACCTGTAGTAACAATAATAATCACAACGACAAAAATAGTAACAATACTGATTATATGATTAGGATGATAATGATACCAGTTTAAATGTAGTAATGATAATAATAATGGATATTTTTGTAGCACTCATGTCTACCACTCAACATGCTCCCAGCTCTCCATTGTTGCCACTGCTCATCATATCTACTGATACAGCGCATACAGCATTAACATCCTTCCCACTAATAGCCATATGACACCTGGGGGGAGAATGGCAACTGTCGATTAATGCCTTACCAGAGGATGCTAGTGCCGTGCCTTGGTTCAACGCCTCTAGACCTCTGCGTGATAGCTTTCTGTATATCTCTTGAAAAAAAAAAAGGATTATGATTTTTATTCATATTCAAATGTATTTTGTGTTCAGTTCTTTTCGACTTTAGTTATGAGGGGATTTTGGTACCTAAATTTTGCTATTAAAATCAAGTGCAGTCTTTTCCGCATGGTGCATGATGCTTTCATCCTGCATGTGTAATATAATCTGCATGTTTTCATTTTGATTTGCTTGCATGTTTAGCTTCAACTACCAAGCCTTCCGGTACCACATCGGGATTTTCATTTGGTGCGACTACGCCAGCATCCACACAGTCCCAGCAGCCTACACCGGGCTTCTCGTTAGGTAACAACTCTCATCAGTCAAGGACGGATTCCTCTCATGGGGGGCATGGGTAAAAATCCCTTGAAAATAAACAATTCTTTTTGTTTCACTGTTCGTTGAGCCACCGAGGTGGAGCGAAACGAAGGGATCCTTAGCGGCGTCCATCTGTGACGCTTATAATGTAACTTGAATGACTTGGCAACCATTTGCCCATTTGTAACCCGTTTGTAACCTAACTTGGATGGTAGATGCTCTATAGGGACCTCAGTGTTATTTGGGGGTCAGAGGTCATGTATGTAGGTCCGAAGTCAAATGAGGTCAAATGTTACAGCTTACCTGCAAGAATGATTGCACACTAACGAGGCAAGACACATTATGGCTGTAGGCTTGTATTGATTCTTATCGAAACATGCAGGGTCATTCTCACTTGTAACTTTACCATACCTGCCAACTGTCCCTATTCAATAGGTAGTAGTCCCTATTTGGGGGAAAAGGAAAGTGCAATTTTCATACTTGACGCCCCTGCGTCCCTATTTTTGTAAAAATCTGTCTCTAGTAATGTATAGGAAATTCTGGAATGTCCTTATTTTCGACAGCTTCTTAATCATTTTCCCATTCTCATGACTTGCACAGTTGGCAGGTGTGCATCACTGCTCTCAAAATACATGTATACGTACAGTCTTTCAGAACTACATTCAGTTTTAGCAAAAAGAAGTGAAAGGGAGGCTAATAAACATATATATTGTAACATTTTTTCTTGAATTAAACAAAACACCATGAATTGGAAAATTTAACATGGATTTGCTACTTGCCATGGTCACAGTATGCATTTATAAGCACAAAGAGCAAAAACTGATGCACAGCTTAAAACCTCTTGGTTGTTTTGTTAGCATGCAGCCTTTAAATGAAGAAAGGTATGAAGGAAAATGATTGGAATCTCTAAATTGGCAAGTTTCAAAAAGATCTTAGTGATTGTTTTCCCATGTGACTGACAACTATTCTTTAAAAGATATTTTGCATTATTTATGTAGAAAGGTTTTTTCTATTTTTCCATGATGCTTAATACCTTCCTTTGATGTCACTTAGCCGTTTTATCTTTATGTCGTTGTGCGAAAGAATGCGTCCGGAATGCAAAATAGAACAACGCAAAAATTAAAATGTCTATTTTGCCATATTGGAATATAATTTTAGCAAAGATCATGCGGCAAGAGGATCGTATATCAATTTACAAGGTCTACATGCTACCTGTGAAATTATCAGTCATTGTTTGAAACATTTGATTTTCAATAATTTTCCATTTTGCGTTCTGGACGCGTTCTTTCGCACTACGACATAGAGTTAGGATGCACATCTGGTTGTTTCCCCTTAAATTTTTAATTCAACCCAAGTGACATACCTTCTATTGACATCTCTTTTTCTTTCCTTACTGCTCCTCCACTGAATGCTCTCCCTAGTATTTATGATTATGTTTTTTTTCTTCTCTTTTTCTCCACTCTTTTGCAGGAGGCGGGACCACGGGTGGCTTCAAGTTGGCAGACACCCCTAAACAACCAGCAGCTACCACCTCCACCGGTGGGGGCGGTTTCAGCTTCGGAGCCACCCCCTCCAGCAGCACGGCTGCCGCCCCTGCTACAACTGCAGGGGCTTTCATGGGGGCTGCCACAGGGGGATTCAACGTAGGAGGCGGAGGGTTGAAACTTGGCACTGTAGCACCTTCTACCAGCAATCCAGCATCAGGTTAGATGGAAGGGCAACTTATGCAGAACTGCCAAGTAGTAGGATTTTATCCTATTCAGTAGGATTTTTTGGAGAGAATATGACAATAAGATTTTTCCCATGAAAATAGGATTTTTGATAGTTCTGACATTGATTCTTTATTTCCTTTATTTTATCTTATTTTCATATTATTTTATCAACATTTAAGTTTATCCCAATGCTCGGTGTACTCTACCTGTGTATTTTGTACTGTAGATTATTTTCAGGAAAGGAAGTGCAATGTAGAAGAGTTAGGATCAAAATGATTAAGTAAGTCATACTATTACTATTGTATTTCTTTAGGATATCATAGAGAGTGAAAGGGGAATCGCATTATTTCTAAAATATTCATACAAAACTAGGATTTTTGGCATGAAAATAGGATAAAAGGAAGTGGTACAGAATAGGATTTTTTTCCAGTTGGGGTTGGCAGCTCTGGTTATGCTGCATATGCTCTGTGTCATTTCAGTTCTATGAAGGCTTGTTCAGATAGTACACATCAACCCCCCCCCCCCCTCCCCCCAGTTCCTTGTTTAGTGAGTGGAAAGGGATATGATGCGGCAAAAATAGATGCTGAGGCAAAAAATTTTTTTTTTTTTGCCTCCTGGTTACACAAATATGTGGACCAATCAAATAAATTCTTAAATATCAAGCACAAAATATGATGTCATGAGTTTGTCTGGGCACCTTCTGACAAAAATCTCTTTTTATTTGAGAGTTGATGTGTTAATGTGCATTCATGTACATAATTGGCATGGTTTGCTGACCCACATCTGAATATATCTAAAAAAAATGCAAGGATGTGTTGTGTCATATCTGAACAGGCCAAATGCTGAACTTTAATCCAAAACAAAACACTGTACGAAATCCTAACCCTTAGCGGTGATACCCAGTGTTCCTGTTTTTGCTGTGCCTGTATTTTATAGTGTTTTTTTTAGAGAAAATACTGCAGTTTCTGGCAAAATATTCTGTGGCTCTATAGTAGGATATAATCTTTTCCACCCATAATACTTTTTTTCAGACATAAAAATACAGCAAAACTTTGATATTAAAAGATTAGTGTCTCCACCTTACTCTAAGCCTGACAAGTAACCTACTGCAATCTAGACGGTATCTTGATAAAACAAAGATTGGAGCATATTCTATGTCTGGACACTAGGCTGAGGGCAGAAATCGTAATGGATGATGTGAAACATTCCGGTTTAAATCCTCAAGCCTGTACACCCTACTGTGGCAAAAGGAAGCAGGTGACATACTACCCAAAAACTGAGTTATTAATGTTTTCTTATTTTATTTAATGTGCTCTTCTTCCATCCAACATTTTATGCTTAAACTCTCAGCGTGCTTAGAGATACGTTAGGTAAGGCATGACAATATTCCATTGTCGTCTGTACAAATGACAGACACATTTTGCTCTTTTACAGAAAATGTCACTTTTGTCACTTGCTTCCTTTTGCAAAAGTAGGGCAGTATTACACCCTTCCGTGGCAAAAGGAAGCAAGTGACAAGGAGTATAAATTTCACAAAGGAAGAAAATACATTTTTGACCAGACCCTATGACATTGAACTCTGTCAGTGATCAGATATAATGATATTTTGCTGTATTAAACTTGCTTCCTTTTGCAAAAAAGTTTTCTCGGCAGTTCTGTGAACTTGCTTCTTTTTGCCACCAAAATATTTCAAAAATTGGTCAAATTTATGTCTAATGGCTTCGTCACTTCTTGTAAATGCAGAAGTATTCGCGGTTCATTAATTTTATCGGATTTCTTACTATTATCAGCAAGTGTGAATTCTAGAACTCGTAGAAATATTAGTACGATTTCATACGCATTGAAATATCAAATCAAATCTTGCACTTTTTGATGTGAGTAACTGTGCAGGGTGAATTTATGAACCAGCGAATATGTTCTTTGGTCACTCCGCACGAAAATTTAATCACGCAAAAATAACAGCTTCTACGATATATGAAGCATTCATTGAATATACGAAATTTTAAAAAAAAGTCAGTGTGTATGAAACTCTCAATTGCTTCTTTTTGCCATAGTAGGGCAGTACAGCCACATCAATCCCAAGTCACTGAGCAACTTGCCCCTCCCTTTTCATACAATGTATGTATCCAGGTGCCACAGCTCAACCCAATCTGGGGGCCACTACCATTCCTTCTGCAGGGGGTCTTGGAGGAGGTCTTGGAGGTGGAGGGATCAAACTTGGTGGTGGATTTGCCACACCGACTTCAACTACACAAAGTACAGGTAAGTAGCACTTTTATCAAGGACACATTTCTTGTAGCAAGCTAGCTAGCTTGATGCCTTTGCCACGTGCTGGCACAGCTTAATGGAAACCAACACCCTTAAATCAAGTAGTTTTAAATCAAAGCTGAGATGGAATAAAACACATCGGCGAAAATTTGAAAAAAAAAGCAGACACCAAATGAGAAAGTTATGGCTATATGAAATTTTCTATTTGACATTTGCTTTTTACACTATCATAGCTATTGATGACATCATTTGTGGACAACTCTCAGTATGTTTTGTACACACATAATTTAACAATTTTGTTTTGCTTAAGATTTGCACATTTTCTTAACCCTATCTAGCCCAGGGGGGGGGGGGGGGGCTTTTTTAGCCCCCCCCCCCTCGACATTTTTCGCGATATATCCGTAACGTGAAAAGCTCACGCCGTGACGTTTCATGACTTTTTTCTTTCAACTTTTGAGACCAAATTCTCGTTACCCGGGTACGTGGTTCCGAAGTTACGTAACATTTTGTAAGTGCATGCCAGATCCAAAATTGCTCAAAAACATGATTTCATGTACAAATCCAATGCCAATTCTGTTTCTAGCCAAAATTCATAAATGTATCATTAATTTTACTGTTAATGATTAAAAAAACAATTAATTTCATGTTGGTTATGATCGGAATAGTGTCGCCGACGATTTCCATCGAAAAAACAATGAAAAACAAAGAAATACATAAGAAATTAACAAAACAGTAAAATACATAAGAAAAAAATTTTGATACTGCCATTTTTGTTATGTACATTTGATAAGCATCCTAAAATGAATGTCTAGACCAAAATTTAGCAGTTTTGGAGTTGTATTTATTATATTATATTTGAATAATTTTGTAATAATTAACTATACATTTTTGGAGATTACGTTGTGGGTGACGTACATGCTGATTTTTGACCGCGTGATCCACAGCCGAGATCTGGGGAGGGGCCCAAATAAGCCCCCCCCCCCGGGCTGTGCAATTTCAAAATAGCCCGGGCTATATAGGGTTTAGCCACACCCAAGATGTATCATGTAGGAGTGTTTCCTCCACAACATATTTGGGATAAGGACAATGAAGACATGTGGTCCTCAAGATAAGAAAGAATATGTGAAATTCTGTATACAAAACATACTGAGAGTTGTCCAAAATTCATATCACATTCATAGCTATGGTAGTGTAAAAAACAGAAAATTTCATATAGACATAACTTTCTTATTCCGTGTCCGATTTCGTTCAAATTTTCACTGATCTGTTTTATTCTGCCTTGGCTTTGATTTTAAAAACTCTTTGACCTTAGGGTTTTGGTTTCCTTTAATACCAGAGGGTGTTTCACAAAGCTGCGCACAAAGCTACGCATAACTTAAAGCATGACTTGAATATGGAAGCCCAATGTGATTTTCAAGCATATTTAACTGCGTAAAAAAGAATTGATATAGCTATGTAGATTAACATTGTTATCATAAACAAATCGTTCTTAATGTCAAGTTTAGTATTTGCCAACAATTTAATTTAGATTATGGAAAATGCACTCATACTGTATAAGAGGAAAAACCTTGGGCATTCTGTTTGGCTGTCCATAGATAAGTTATTGTTAAAGTCATGCGTAACTTTGCTCACAGCTTTGTGAAACATTCTCCAATAGTAGTAATCATTATTGTTATTGTTAGTGTAGTAGTAGTAGTAGCAGTAGTAGTAGTAGTAGCAGTAGTAGTAGTAGTAGTAGTAGTAGTACATGTAGCAGTAGTAGTAGTAGTAGTAGTACATGTAGCAGTAGTAGTAGTAGTAGCAGTAGTAGAAGTAGTAGCAGTAGTAGTAGTAGTAGTAGTAGCAGTAGTGGCAGTAGCAGTAGTAGAAGTAGCAGCAGTAGTAGAAGTAGTAACAGAAGTAGTAGTGGTAGTAGTAGTAGTAGCAGTAGCAGTAGCAGTAGTAGCAGTCAGCGTCGGAAATACACGAAGGCGACGGGCGATTTCGCCCTCATAACAGTCCAAATCGCCCCTAAAATTCTCAAAATCTAATGCTTTGGGGCGATTATTTATTTCAAAGTCGCCCCAATATATACATGCCCCTTTTGAAAGTCTTGAACAGTTTTTCTGAGCGAGTGAACCTTTATGATTTCATGAAAGTATAATACCTTCACAAGCATCGCGGTTTTGTGTCCGATTGATACGAATTGAGGAGTGTCGGTCGCTATGAAAGTGCAACCATGCTACCTTACCTCGCGATATCGCAAGTCTAGCCGCGCCTGTGCATATTACGCGCGCAATACATGCATAGAGCTCATGCGCAGCAGTGCACTGTCAACATTCTACTACCACACAGTTTCCATTCGGCTCCCCCAAAATATCATCCTAGAATCCCATCTGGCGTTTTTTTCAGTGATGATATTTAGTCAAGAGATAGTGTCAGATGCCTCTGTATATTTGGTTCAAGAAATTTATCACCTCAAAATGAGTCTGGAATCACAAAAACGTCTTAAATTTCTGAGTTCAGTCCCACACATAGTCTTTTGCGTGGGTGTCTGTTAATTTGTGTAATACAGATTAGATAATTGTACTTTGGTGTAATTATTGTTTATTTTCCCCCTAATAATTTTGTTGTAATATTATGCGTAAAGGGGGTACCCAGTGCTGAAACAATCTTAGTTCATTTAAAAGAGCTTGATTTTATTAGCAGAAAATCATCTGCCTAAAGTTTTTTTAAAAGTCATGTTGCCAAGGAAACCCCCAAATGTGGTAAGATTTCAGGATATTTTTGACCCCTCAGCTGTGACCAAGTTTCAAGTGGGTACCTTGTCGCGCACTTCTAGCAAAATGGGTGCAAGGTATAATACATATTGTACAGTCTAGCGTGCAGCACAACTGCAATGCGCGAAGCTGGGTACCCACTTTGACGTCATACCTCATACTCAAATTTTTTGGTCAGCTCTTGACTTTTTATGAGAAAATTAGCCAAAATCCGTTGATTTCGATTGCAAATCATATTTTTAATGTTATTCCTCTTATAATTCCATTCTCGATCATATATCAAAAAAATTTTTACCATTGTGTAATCACTTTAATTACTTTGATATTGATGATGTTGTATATAATTGTCATAATTGCAAAGTGCATTGAGAATTTTTAAAGTTCTCATGCGCTAAATAGATATTCTCTAATAGTATTATTATTAATATTATTATTATTATTATTATTATTATTATTATTATTATTATTATTATTATTATTATTATTATTATTATTATTATTATTATTATTATTATTATTATTATTATTGATTACTTTTTTTAATTTTACTATAAACTGAACAGCCTCTACTGGTCTGAAGTTGGGTACAACGACAACCTCAGCTCCAGCAAGTTTGACACTAGGTATTAGCTCAACCTCATCAGCAGGAACGACCAGTAAGTGTTCTTCTGGATTTCTGTGATTTATTTTTTATTTTTTATTTTTTATTTTGTATCACTTTATTGTCCATATTCAATATTCAATAAAGGAACATATAACATAATTATAAAATATAACAGTTACACAATCATTTACAAACACAATGAAAAGTAAGAGTAGTCCAGGGGAGCGTTTCATGAAGAGTCTTGTCTGTGATTTTCACTGACTACTTTGCTCTCAGCCAATCAGTTGCAAGGATTTTCCGTAGCTTATAACAGTTGTCAGTGAAAATCACCGACAAAACATGAATCATGAAACGCTCCCCAGGTCCTAGCACATTACTGCCAAGGCAGGACATAACATACAAAACATACAGAGAGAACAAATCATGATTATAACAGAGGTTTTCGATTAACATTTGGTCTTGAAGTTATTATCTTCTGTAGACATATAGGTATATTGTACAAATGTTATACAAATATTCTACAAATATACAATATGCTGTAAACATTATGGGTATATTCTGTAAGCATTTAGGTATATTGTACAAAATATTGTACAAATATTGGACAAAAACTTACCATTAATGGTAACTTTGCCATCAATGGCAACTTCCATGAAAACCTTAGGCTTGAATCTGATTGACTGTTGAGCGATGTTACCATCATGGTAGTTACCATTGATGGCACAGTTACCTTTAATCGCAAGTTTTGTGCAACGAGACCTTGTTCATAAAGTTACAAATGACTTTACAAATGACTTGACTATGGCAAGCCAAATGGAATTCGCAGTCATTGTTAATGGCATCAGCTTGAAGTGAAATATGCAGATGCAGATTAACATTACTTTTGTTTAAAAGAACATTTTCATTGCAAGTAAATTTTTTGCCACAATGTAATTGAGATTATGGGAAATGCTGTCACACTTTGTTGAAACGTCAGGAAAAACTTGAGGCATCCCATTTGGCACTTTGGCACTTTGCACTTTGGCACTTTGGCACTTTATGAACAGCTTTATGAAACACCCCCAGGTCTTTGTATACAGGTTGTTGCTAGAGCAGTTTTGAATATGAATAACTCTTCATCCTGCAGGTGGTGTAAAGCTGGGAAGTCTTGGTGCCGCTAAGCCATCAGTAACAGGTCAACCTTTTGGCACGCCTGCCACAAGTGCCACATCCATTTCCTCTACCAGTCTAGGTCAACTTGGAGCCAAACCTACATCCACTACAGCGACTGGTAGGACTTATTTCTTGAATGCACTGAACGCTAAAGTTGTCGGAGCCAAGGCTGGGGTAATAATGTCTAAAACCCCTTTGGAAGGGCATAGAAAATTGGAACATAAGGGAAATGTGTATTTGAAGAGCAGTAATAGCAGTAGTGGCAGTAGCAGTAGTAGTAGTACTAGTAGCAGTAGTAGTAGTAGTAGTAGTAGTAGTAGTAGTAGTAGTAGTAGTAGTAGTAGTAGTAGTAGTAGTAGTAGTAGTAGTAGTAGTAGTAGTAGTAGTAGTGGTAGTAGTGGTAGTAGTAGTAGTAGTAGTAGTAGTAGTAGTAGTGGTAGTAGTAGTAGTGGTAGTAGTAGTAGTAGTAGTAGTGGTAGTAGTAGTAAGTAGTAGTACTACTACTGCTGCTGCTGCTGCTGCTGCTGCTACTATTGCTACAACTGCTATATTTAGGAAATAATGTGTATTTTAGTTTTTCAGTAATGATATTTGAATTTTTCTTCCTCTTTATACAGCTTTTGGAGCAAAAACTACAACTGCTGCTGGGTAAGCTTGAAGAAAAGAGTTGTGTTTTTTTATTTGAAAAAAAAAAAAAGGTGCTGTGTGAAAATGACTGCATCCCCCCCCCCCCCCCCCCAATGCCCATGTAGAATTATGATGAGATATAACTGAATGGGAGGACCAAACTTTCATGTCATGTGTGTGTGTGTGTTGTCCGATATACCGGTACACATTACTTTGTGTAGATCATTTAAATTTCAGGAAGATAAAGTCTGCTTCCTATCATTTTATTCCAAAAGCTCAGAGTAAGCACCAGTTTTTGTTTATTAGATAATCAACCTTTTGTTATTAGTTCCGAACTGTTTGTTACTTATGAATATGATTAATTGATTAATAAAGAACTAGTAACATGTCTTTTCCATAGTTTATGTCAAGTTAGTTATCATGTTTATGTTACGGTATAACAAAATATTTATTGTTGTTAATCATCAAAGTGAAATGTGTGGCAATATATCTTAATGTCAGTACTGCATACCAGTACTGTTTTGCATACATATTGTATATTATCCTTGTTTTATGATTACTATGATGTTCTGTTTATTCTCTGTACTCTTTGTTTTTTAATGTGTACATGATCATAATTTGCAAACCTGAATTGAACCAGCATAGGTTCATGGACCTGGTCATGATTCTTTGTTCAGGTTGCACACTTAAATTTGCTCACCAGAGCTCTCAGTAAGAGTCTGCTGCTCAGTGCATTTAATGCTTCTGTAAATGTCTGGTATCTATTGTTCACCTTTGCAACGTAGACCAGAAAATATATTTCATGATGTGTAGTCCCACTTATACCTTTTTTGCGTTTTGTTTTTCATTTGTCGTAGTAGATGTTTGAGAGTCAAAATTTTGCTATGGAGCAATCATGACCCTCATCATTCTTTCATGATTTCTAGGAAATCTAACAAAGATAGCAGTACAGAGCTTTCTTGAGATGTAAAGCAATCATCTTCAATCCTCAAATTGGCAACAAAAATTTTTTTTTTTCCATGTTTACATAGCTTGAAAAAAATAGATATGGATATAACATGATCCAAAATGAATTATAATTGTAGAATTTAATCAGAAATTGCCAATTTGAACACAGAAATAGTGATTATGTATTATTCACTGCATTGCCAATTTAAAGAGTTTAATGATTAGTTACAATTAAATTGCTCTAATTCGAGAACCCCATATCATACAATGTTGGAAATGGGCTCAAATTTTACAGTGCATTTTTCTCTTTCTGCTCATGTATGATATGTAATGCCAAACATTCTGGACAAACAGATACTGCAAAAGTGTCTCCTAAAGGAGACGCTGTACATCTATGGGTTAAAAATAGAGCCAGTTTTTCAAGTTTGCTGTTTGTCCCCTTTTTCGTGGAATGTTTTTTTCTTTGAAATAAAGAATTGATCGCAACAGAACTTCATGACCAGCCTTCGACTGCATTTTTTAAAATCCTGTTGCAGTGCCACTGGTCCGGCTGAGACCATGTCATATCGAGAGCTGGAGGAGTGCATCAATAAATGGACGGTAGAACTGGAGGAGCAGGAGAAGAGTTTTCTTCACCAAGCCGCTCAGGTCAATGCCTGGGATAGGATGTTAGTCATGAATGGAGAGAAAGTAAGTGGTAAAGTGTTACTAGAGGTGGTGGTGGTGATGATGATGGTGGTGATGGTGATGGTGATGATGGTGGTGGTGGTGGTGATGATGATGGTGATGATGGTG
>CM057157.1:18847760-18866116 GCA_029962745.1 Echinometra lucunter
TGAACACTCTATATCTCTGCCATGATTGTGTTATATCTGCCAACGGCCTAACGATGTTAAACGATGTGTGACGTCACTGTACACTATATTTCTCTTCCAGGATTGAGTTTTGTACCAACGATCCAACGATGACCTACGATGTGTGAAGACAGCTAGTAAACCCTCCATGAGCCAACGGTACAACGATGTCCAACGATGTGTGACGTCACTGTACACTCTATTTCTCTGCCAGGATTGGGTTATCTGCCAACGATCCAACGATGTTCAACGATGTGTGACGTCACTATACACTCAATTTCTCTGCCAGGATTGGGTTTTGTACCAACGATCCAACGATGACCTACGATGTGTGGCGTCAGCTAGTAAACCCTCCATGAGCCAACGGTCCAACGATGTCCAACGATGTGTGACGTCATTGCATCCTCTATTATTTTGATGGGATTGGGTTATCTACCAACGATCCAACGATGTTCAACGATGTGTGACGTCACTGTACACTCTATTTTTCTGGCAGGATTGGGTTATCCGCCAACGATCCAACGATGTCCAACGATGTGTGACGTCACTGTACCCTCTGTTACTTTGCTGGGATTGGGTTATCTACCAGCGATCCAACGATGTCCAACGATGCGTGACGTCACTGTACACTAATTTTCTGCCAGGATTTGGTTATATGCCAACGATCCAACGATGTCCAACGATGTGTGACGTCATTGTACCCTCTATTTTTTTGCTGGGATTGGGTTATCTACCAACGATTAAACGATGACGAACGATGTGTCATGTCATCTAGTGAACCCTTTATGAGCCAACGATGCAACGATGTCCAACGATGTGTGACGTCTCTGCACTTTCTATTATTTTGCTGGAATTGGGCCGTTATTTGACATTGGAATAACATTAATTATGATGAACATAATGATAATGTTTTTGTTCCTTTTGTTTTCAAATTATTTTTTCTCCTTCATTTTTCTTTTCCTTCTCTCTCATTTCCTTTTTCTTTTCTTATTCTCCTTCTCCCTCTGCTTCTATTTCTTCTCCTAAGCTTCTGCTTCTTCTTTTCCTTCTTTTCTTCTTCTTGTTCTTCCTTCTCTTTTTTTCTTTTTTTTTTTGTTCCTCTTCTACTTAATCATTATTATCACTATTTATAAAAATGGTTTTGCATTTATTCATTTTATCATTATTTGTTATTATTGATATTATCACTATTATTATTATCACCATCAAAACATCATCATTATCATCATCACCGTTGTGATATGCACGTTTTCCGTTTCTGTTATACTATTGCCTAAAAGTACATTTTCAGGAATGAAAATAATGTATAACAATAAAATACAACTGCGTAACACGTTTAAATATTATAATTGTAACAATAACATGATCAATAATGACAATGGTAATGAAAATATTCTAATTCTTTTTGTCTCCCTTTTCCTCCTCCTATTTCAGCTTCTCTTTATTCTTTTTCTCGTTCTTTCCCCCCTTTTTTCTCCTTTGTCATCTTCTCCTCCTTGTTGGTTTTTCTTCTTGTCTTTCTTTCTTCTTCTTCTTCTCTTCTTCTTCTTCTTCTTCTTCTTCTTCTTCTTCCCGGTGTGCCCAGTGCCTATGACGAAGTGGTAACACATGATTGTTCCAATTAGGGTGTGTTTTCGGCAACGATCCGCGGGAAAAACTCGGACAAATTTGTCCGCGAATTCAGAAGTTAGGGTATTTTGGCCATTACGATTGTCCGCGTTTTACTAAATTAGGGGTGTTTTTATACCAAAATGTCCGTGGAAAAGTAATAGGGTATTTCCCATCGGACCCTCGGAAAGTTTGTAAGTCTTCAAATAGGGAATGAAATGAAAAAAAGTTTGCTTGAAAGGGTAGAAATAGGGGGTATTTTCACACTTTTTCCTTGACTCTCCGCAAAATAGGGGTGAAAATGGGTGAAATTTCCTTGATTCTCCGTTAAAATAAGGTCTTTTTTATCTCTAGAACGGTCATGCGCTCTCCTTTTTAACACAAGTGGGCACACCGGGTTCTTTTTCTTCTCCCATTAGTTCTGCTTGAATTCTTCTTATTTATCCTCAGAGTCCTCTTGCTTATTGTTCTTATTATTACAGTCTTCTTCTTCCTGCCCTTTTTCTTAGAAGTAGTAGTATTTATTGTTATGACACGGTAATGGTAAGTCGATTGTGTTAAATTGTATAGAGACAACTCATGCAGCTTGCCGTGTACATGAAGTTAATTAATTTGCGTTTTTTTTTTTCTGAACGTCTTTACTCTCGGGGCAGTATTCAAAATGTACCACACATTTTGAAAAAGATAATAAAACAACTTAAGTATATTTATGCGAGCGAAATTTTCTTTCCATTGTGCTCGAGGCGCAGAGAGAAGAATATTAACTTCACTGATTCTAATTCGATGCTGGCTTTTGTATGAATTGATTTGATTACTTTTTCCATGGCTTCTGTTATAGTTATGTACGACTGATTGAAAGCACATCATACATAAATGTGTTGTTAGGCGCGGATCTATTTTTTTTTTTTGAATTATACATCATTGTAATACAGTCATATTCACTTTTTCCACTGCTTCTGCTATCATGACCAGTAAAAACTCGTTCAAGAACAGACATTACAATCAAAACATAATAAAGATAATACTATTAATTCTTGTTCTTTTTATTTTCTGTATTCTTATCCTCTTTCTTTTCTTTTCCTCTTCTCTTTTTTATGTTTTCCTCTGCTTCCTCCGCTTCTATTTTTTCTTCTTCATTTTCTCTTATTTATATTTTTCCTCCTTTCCTTCTTTTCCTTTATTTCCTACTTCTTTTTGTTCTTCCTTTCTTTTTTTTTCCCCTTTTTTCTTTTTGTTTTTCTTCCTCTTCTTGTTCTCTGTTTCCTTCACATACTGATGGTGATAATGGTAATGATGATAATGATAACAAGATAATGTTAATAATAATGGAAATGAAGATAATGATAATGAAAATCATAATAATCATCATTATTATCATAAAGATTGCCTTAACCATCATCATTATCATAATCATCGTTGCTGTTACTTTTCCACTAATTCTGCTATACTATCGATTTAAAGTACATGCTCAAGAATAAAATAATAATAGTAACATGAATATATATAACAAATATGATAATTATATTCTTTTTCTTTCTTCCTTTTCTCCTAGTCAAACTTCTTTTGGTTTTTTCTTTTCTTTTCTCCCTCTTTTTCTTCTTGTTCTACTTCTTCTTCCCATTCTCCTTATCTTTCTCCTCCTCCTCCTTCTTCTTCTTCTACTACCTTTCTTCGTCCTTCTCCTCCTACTCCTTCTTTTTCTTTTTCCTCTTTTTATTAGTATCGTTATGATAGTTATTCTATAATTCTTGTTACTATTAATACTATTACTACTGCACTATTATTGTTATCATCATCATCATCATGTTATTTATTATTTTATTATCATTATTAATAACATTATTATTATTATCATTATCATGATCATCATTATCATAATCATCATCATCATCATCATTATATCAAAGTCCTATTCAGCAATTCCAATGCGTTTGCTTTACATGTAGGTCTACAAACGGCTAAAAGTATGGCTGGATAATATTAATAAATTTTTAAAGAAATGTCTCTTTTCTTGCACTAAAGTAAATAATGACAAAACCAAATCTTAATTTCACACTGAATTTCTCAATCGATCCTTTGAATGATATTGTATAACATGTGATTTAGAATGTTCACTATAAATTGATCAGGCCTATCCATTTTTTGTCTTATACCAACATCACATTCCAAAATCCATTTTTTTCCGTTTCAAAATTTACTTACAAATTTAAGCATGCTTATCTTCTAGTTCTCCTTGTTCTGCAGTTCCGAACCAATAAGCAAAGTGTATAAATACCACTGACTCTGTATAATTTGTAGGCTGAAGATGAAGCGTGTTGACTTTGAAACATGTTCCGTTTATTAGAATGTTATGTTTTCTTCGTTATATTTATCTTCAAGCTATTATCGTTTCGTTCTTTTGGTGAAACTTCTATACTACTATTTAAAAGAAGAAGCGGAAAAAGAAGACCAATAAGTACAAAGAAGAGGAGGGAAAAAAGGGAGAATTCAGGGTGCATTAATTGTAGCGGTAGCTTATTAGTAGTAATAGTATAGAAGAAGAAGAAGAAGAAGAAGAAGGAAAGAAAAAGAAAAAGAAGAAGAAGAAGAAGAAGAAGAAGAAGAAGAAGAAAAGTGCAATGTGTCCTACCTAATATGTCTAAATCGCAAATGCATAACGATCAACCACCCGCCCCATAATGTTCAATACTTTACTTCATAACACACACAATTAGGCACCTTAAAACACCCTACCACACGTGCACTCAAAATACATCTTTACACTTTCAAGATTTTGATGAGACAAGTACGAGCAATGAAGAAATAAAACAATTCAAACTGTTTGTATCACTTTAGACATGGACGATGGTTATTATTATTATTTTTTTCATTTCAAATAACATGCACACATCATACTTAATGTTGCTTATACATGCATTTTCGTTATCGATTATGAAAATTTTTTTAGTAAGACTTTGAACTGGATTAGAAGAAATAAATTCTTTATCAACAAAGAATAGCGATCACTTAAAAAAAAGAGATACAAGTGAAAAAATGAACATTCATTTCAATGCTAAGGCAGTTTGTATTTTCTATTTGTATAATTCAAACATGTTCTTTTTAAATTTACAACCATAATTTGCATATTTCAAAATAAATTCCGTAACCATCATATGCCATCCCAACATCAAAAAACGAGAATAACACTAATAATGAGCATTAAAAAAGTCATAAAAATCACAAGACAAGCAAATAAGGATCTGTGTATACATTAAGATTAAAAAAAAGCACATTATAAATAAATCAGAGACCAGAAGGAAGCAGAGCTTGTAATGTGCTATAGCCTCTGACTATACAAAATAAAGAATTACTGCAAGGACATAATATAAAATAGGTTCACGTCTTTTCAGATACAGAGGAATATTCAAATAAAGTAATGAATGAGTTATTTCTGTTTTCTCATGTAAGCATTGGCATGATTAAAAGAAATAATCGTACATGGTCTTTAAAGATGACATATTAACAGACTAAGAATTAATGTAGTGTGCGTGTAGTTCATTAAGACGAAAGCTATAATTATTAGCATTGAAAGTTAATCAATTTCCATGCATCGGATTATTATTTTCTGTTTGAAATGATGTTTCATAACATATATGAAATCACTGTCGAAAAAGAAACAATGGTAATGTTTACATTTGCTCCAAAGTTCATATACGATACAATTTTGGCCATGGGACCAAAAAGGGTGAAAAAAAGTGAACTTATTGGCATGTCTAAGAATAACTGTATTGGAAAAAAAGTTATCTCACTATGTAGCAGTAGTACTGTAACCGAAATAAAAATAAATGAATGTCATTTCTCATGTCTGTCTCTGTCTTGATTAGTGAGTATCATACATTGGATGTATTCGAATAATATGACGGTTGAAATGACTTTTTTGTTGACGTCCTCATGTTTTCTTTTTTAACTGAAGGAAACTATGTCGTTGTGTTGTAGACCTGAGCTACATCGCGCATGAATGACATGAACATATCCCCATCTGGATGCTGATATCTATACAGAAATTCAGCTAGATACGATTCGTAGTGTGCCTTTTTTCTGCTGTACTGTGGAAGACTGGCCTTTAGGTGCCTCCAGTGTCCTTCGATAGTGTTGGTGTGAAACCCATTTGAGTTCTTGAATTCCACTGAGTGGTTGACTGTTTCATGATGGTAGCCGTGTTTAAGGAGATTGCTATACGCCTTCCAGCAGTCGGATACGATAGTGGTGTGAGGCTCGATGTGCTCAAGAATAAGTGGAAGCAAAGTTTCTTCTGACCTGTCTTCAACAGCAAACATAAAGCTGTTTCTGCTTTCTCTTTCAATTCCTCCGAAAACCCATTGGCCTTCTACCACATGACCTCGATGGTACTTTCTTTTTCCTACTTTAGACTCGTCAATTTCCACGATCTTTCCATGGCCTCCTATTTTGCGTTTCTGGTTTTTCAAAGTTTCCAAGCACACCTCCCGGCAAAACATAGCCCAGTCAACGGATGTGTGGTCAGATAGTTGAAGTTGTTGGATTATGTTTGCTTGTGATATTCCCATGCTCCACCAATAGGTGTATTTCAGAGTTTCGGGGATGGTGAGATTGCTGTTTTCAAACCAAGAATCCTTTCGGATGGAACATTCCTTGCGGTGTCTGTCCGTTCCTTTATTCTTACGACACATCCATTTCAATCCATCATGCCGATCACTTGTAATGCACATTTTCATATCATCATGACATACTGGACATGATCTTTGACTAGCAATGAGTTTGTTTTCCTTCAGCCACTGTAATGTCGCTTGCTTGTTACAAAGAATACTACTACATAAGTTGTCGTAGGTTATGAAATTTGAAGGTGCATTTGTTGAGCGTCCGTAAGATTTGTGCCACGTTTCTGTCTGTGAACCGTTGTCTTTAGTTCCTTGCAAACCATTTCCAATCTGAACTCCTCGGGTCTGCTTTAAGTTGAAGGACGACATAATGCTTTCAGGTATAAGTCCATACAATATTGTCTATCGATTAGTTATCCCATAAAAGATATAATTCGGAAAATATGTGAAGTTGACCACGAGCAAGCTTAAGTTCTATGGAGTGTGACGTCTAATGGAATGATTATTGATGTATTCTTTACTTTTATTTATACCCTTGTCTTCATGTCGTAAAGATATAGCGTTCATTTCATTGTGACCACAGATCTAATGTTTGAGTATTACTTTGGTCTAACAACGAAAAGTCATTTAAGCATCTTGGCTTTTGATTTCAAACGCGTGTCTCTTTTAAACGCCGTCATATGAAGGTTGAATACAAAAGCGTTTGTTTCCTTTTGTATAGAGTGGAGGTGAGATCAAAAGTGTTTGAAGTTTACCGACAAGCACGGTATGGAGCATGGTACGTCAATCACAAGATTTAGCTCTGGTTGATGTCAATCAAGATTGCAAACGGTTTTTACCAGTGTATTTGCTATTACAGTTGCAATCATTTTAGTTTTCGTCATCATGATATATCAGTGTTACTAAAGTGGGTTATTTTTCTGCATACCAGAACATATTTTGTGTGATGCAATTTATCTGTATGATTTTAAATTTAAAAAAAAAGAATGATATTTAAATGGAAGAAAATAAATGTATATGTGAATTTGGATTTCTAAACTAATTTGACGTCAGGCTGGACTTCCCCACTAATTTTAGTTATCTTGATGATGAGATCATGACATGCATCATTCTATTTCCATTTTCCATGTTGATCAAAGGGTAGTGTAGATAAATTTTCATCTATGCTATTATTTTTATGTTTTGAATAAGAGATGAAACACCAGTGAAAGTTAGCTTAAATTAAATGCATGTTGAATAAAATGAATGATAAAATTCCCACCACGATGTAAAGAATGAATGCAAAATTCGTTACAAAATAGAGGATGTAGTATTTTTTAATGAATTTGAATTAATAATACATAATAATAATTAGAAATTTAATGATATGACAAGTAGGAATGTGAATATGAATGAAAAAATGTCCTAAATGCATGAAAGCCGTCAAATCTTAATACTAAACAAATAATGTTTACAGTGCAAACTTCCGAATTAATAGACTATTTTTATGTAATACAGGTGCCCATTCTGTTAACATCCCAAGTACTCGTTATTGCTATATTCTCATATGACTAGATTAAACGTTGGCTACCTGCCAAGTTTGATGGCTCGTTTAAAACAGGATGTGAGGATTACAAAACACCTTTCATGTTTTGCCGATCAATAGAAAAGCTCCCACACAATACCTCCTCACCCTATAGGCCTACCCTTTGAAGTCGTCATGTCCTTTGACCATTTTTCAACAGCATGAACCTTTTATTGTCTTGTATGTAGTGGCCAAAAGGAAAGCAGGGGTTCATTGTTTTGGTCTATCCCTTCTAACCCAATGCTAGATGAGAGAGATTCGATCATTAACGATGAAATCCTGAAAACATTTTATACAGAACCAATGAACTATAGTATACCACAGGTGAAACTAATATGAAACTCACGTCCGATTAAACTTAATCCTAGAGTTTGATTATGAATTGCGCTGTATATCAGTGATCGTAATCAAATAATATATAGGCCTATAGTCATTAGCCTCAAACCTCAACTTTAAACTCACTCTGAAAACTAACAAAGAAGAAATGAAGAAATATAAATATGTTAATATTTTATGGAAAAGGAATGTTAAAGGTGTTAAGTGGGTACCCGGTAGGATGCGAAAGTCATTGTGATTGTTTAGCATTGTGCGCGCCTGCAAAAGGCGCCTGGCTGGAATGCTCCCTAGGGAGTGGAGAAGGTGCATACATTGTATGCGGGCAAGCCTGAATCCGATGACCGGGGTAATAATATTTCTGTAAAGCGCTTAGAGACTCTCTTGGAGATGTATTAGGCGCTATATAAATCCAGAATATTATTATTATCTGATTATTAAGGTTTGGAAACAGGGCTACGTGTAATTAGGAACACAATGTTAAAACGCAACAGGGGCACTTTTAAAGAAGTGAAATAATATCATTGAAAAGAAAGTGAGGGAAATTAGACTTAGAAAATTATATTGGTACTGTAGAGTAGACCTAGTATGTCTTTGTCCTTCTGCTTAATTTGTATATTCCTACCATGGAATAAAATTGCACATACATAACGTTAAGTAATAATGTTGTTCCTTTTCCTTCTCCATTTGTTTCTTCCTATGTTCCTTCGCTCGTTTTTTATTTTATTCTTTCTTCTATTTCTCCTTTCTATTTTCCTTCTTTTTTCTTCTGCCTTTTCCTGTTTCTTTTTGCTCTTCTACGTTTATTCTTTTATGTATATTTCTTCTTCTTCCTTATTTCGTGATGTAAGATCACAGCTTCAGGGTTTCGCGCGTGAGAAGGGAGAATTGCCTTACTTCATGCAACCAGCTGTGCGTGGCCACCATGGCTAACATTTCTAGTAATGACGTTCCTTTATTATACTGAAAAGAACTATGCCATAAGAGTCATTGAACGGTATACCATAGATTCTTTTTTGTGTGTGCTCCAAAATTAATAAAAGGTCAAAGCGTCTGCGGAGAGAACTCAACTCGCCCCATCCCCTGTTTTCCACGTTGATCACTGTTACCTAATTTCTCGCAATAAAATTCCAATAAAAGCAAACATCGAATAAGAATAGGTGAAGGTATAATGAGACATTTTCATTTTTTCCCAAAGTGATAAAAAAATAAAGTTTCTGGGCTTCGCGGGGAAGAAAAAAGAACTGCCGCCTCTCTTCACCTATCTTATACCCCGTTGTGTATGCCCACTAAAGTCATAGGCATGTAGGGCTATGGCTAACATTTCTCATTCAATTTTCTTATAAAAAAGCCAAAATCGATAACAGTCGGTGAAAGTAGCATATGCGTCTTTCTTTTCTCTTTCAGAAGTTAATGGAGGATTCGTTTACTTCCAACTCACTATTACTACTATGTATTCATAAACTATCAGAAGGCTTGATGAGAGTAATATAGATATATTACTATAGATATAGTAATATAGAGTAAGATAATGATGATGATATTCATTATCATTCACCACACACAACAATCTACATATTTGGAAATAAGTATTTTAAAAAAATACTGCTATGAAAATGCTTTGAGTTTTGAAAGCTTCATACCCTCAAGTCTAAGCCATTAAAAACATTATGCTTTAAGGCGCCTTAAGACCAAGGCCGAGCGTCAACACGTAAAGCACTGCCCCTTACTAGCTCTTAATCTGCTCAATTAAGTCTGAAGAGATAATAATGACAATTGTTCTTTTCATATTTTATTTCAATTCTACTTTCCTTTTTGTTGACATCACTTATATACGTAATTATTCTATAGATATAACTTAAGCACTTTAGCAATTTGTTAGTTTGTATGGGTAAAATGACAAAAAAATCTTATTATTACGATTGTTGAATTGATTGTACTAATGTGCAATTTAGATTTTTATTTCTCTTTCTAGTTATTTTGAGCTCATGATGGGAGTGGGAGGGGTTACTAGGTAGAATGGTCAGAGTAGACAATGTCAGTTTTTTTTTTTTTTCACGTAACCAGGGGGAGTGGGAGGAGGAGTTAATCTATCACTTTATTGTCCTAGCTCCCATTATAATTGGCCTCTTTAAGGTATCCGCTTTTTCTTTCATTGTATACGGCGCTTTGGTGTGCATATCGGCAAAACATGAAAGGTGTTTTGTAATCCCCCATTATGTTTTAAACGAGCCATGAGACTTGGCAGGTAGCCAACTTTTAATCTTCCTTATATTCATCAATATACAGCACTTCGGAAAGACTGCTAAAGCATGTATGTGTATCAATACAAATAATCTCTCACTGACTTTGAATGAGTGTTATTTTTGGGACTTAAAAAAAAAACTTAATTTCGACTATTAGAACTCTGACCAAAAATGTAATCCGTTGGCAAAGGTATATTGTAATACGCGTTATTCATTTTAGTACATAGCATAATTATGAACTAGTCGCAGATGTATTAAATTAAATAGACGTACGTATTTCTTCTCTCTCTCAGATGTTAATGGAGGATTCTTTACTTCCAACTCACTAATACTATGAAATAATTTTTACTATAAAATCATAAATTATGAGTAGACCTGATCAGAGTATATTATAATATGATATTTATGATGATATTCATTATCATTCACGACACACAACAATCTAATTTTTGAAAATAAATATTAAAAAAAATACATATGCTTTGAAAATGCCATGGGTTTTCAAAGCTTCAGACCCTCAAGCATAGGCTTCAATCCGTTTTCCAGTTGTTGTTGTTGTTGTTTTTTTTTTTTTTTTTTGACGGGGGGCACAGGGGGCACAGTCTAAAAATTTCATGAGAAAGTAACGCCGCACGCAAATTTTCTTTTTGGGGGGTGGGGGGGGCAAGATGTGAAAATTTTTCGAAGAACTCAAAGGCAGGAAGCGAAGCGATGCAGCTTGTCATGGGGGTGCTTTTGCATTTTTCAAAGTGAAATAGAAGGATTTGGTGTACACTTTGCTAAATTTTGTGAAAATTTTCAGTCCAAGTTTTCAAAATTTCGAGGGTGGGGGTGGGGGCAAATGCTCCCTGCCCCCGGCTGCGTACGGCCATGGGTGTCTCTATTTCTATGTGGGGGAGCAAGGGCGGCGATATGACAATGGAGGAGGTACCAGGGAAAAGGGCATTGTTCAAAAGAGGGGTACTAACAAAGTGGGAACACAGATTGGAAAATACAGTTCATTCTCTGGAACACACTTTCAAAAATCATTATGTTACACTGTCTGTATTACTCATTAGCGGGCGAGCGAAGTGATCGAGGAAAATAAGGTAATTTCTTTTGTGAAAACCACATTTTTTTGCATTATTGAAAGTTAATAATGGTAAAGATGTTCAAAATTATTTCAGAGTTTTTCTTTATCATTGTTATTTGAGCTATTCTTACTAGATGTGAAAAAACGGATAATTAACATAGATGAAATAGTATGGGAAAGACAATTGCTATAATCATTACGAAAAGGGGCACTATAGAAACGGAACCTGTGAAGGCTAATTAGTAATGTGAAAAGGAACACAAATCAGATTGGGGGCACTTATAATGAGGAAATGACATTTATTAGAAATCAAAGCGGAGAGTATTGTGAAATCATGTATTATGTATCAATTTTTTTTTTTTAAAGGGGTAAAAAGGGGAGCATGGGGGGCTTTTAAAAATATACCTGTTCCAGACTATTCCGCTCCTGTGAGGCGACTTAATAGCCTTTTACCTTTTTCAGGTGTCTTAAAAAAAAAGGGGGGGGGGACATAGCCTCATGTGTCTCCATCCAGAAATTTGAGCCCTTCTCTCTCCACTCGATTGTCGTCTGATTCAGGAAGACACTGTATACATGTATATAGTTTCCAACTGCGCGAATCTTTAAGGATTTAAGCCTACATTGACAGGAATGAAAGGTACACAGTTCCTAGCTGATTTCCTCATGGTACCATGATATCATAGAAATAGTTGATGATCTATTATTATTTGCATTATCAAAATCATAGAGTGTATCTTAGTGACTTTAGAAATTGCCCCCTAGGGCTTTATATATGAAATACAAGGCTTTAAAGAAATTGTTATGGGGGTGGGGGACATGCCCTATTGTTTCCTCCACCTTTCAATATATGGGTGGGACGTGACCCCTGTTCCCCACCCGCCCCCCCCCCCCCCCCCCGCGGGATTGACGCCCATTCCCTCAATACTAAGGCATTAAACATTATGCCACAAGGCGCCTTCAGATCAAGGCCGAGCGTCAAGACACTACAGCACTGCCCCGTACTAGCTGTTAATATGCTCAATTAAATCTGAGGAGATAATAATGACAATTTATCTTTTGATATTTTCTTACAATCGTACCTTATTTTTTGTATATTGATATACGTAATTATTCTATAGATATAACTTAATCACTTTAGCCATTTCTTAGTTTCTATCTGAAAAAAGAAGAAGTTAGAAAATTATTATTAGGATTGTTGAATTTATTTTACTAATGTGCAATTTAGATTTTTATTTCTCTTTCTATTTTTTTGGAGCTCATGGTGGTTGGAAGGTTGGAGGAAGGTACCAGGTTGAATTGTCAGAGTGGACAATGTAAGTCATTTTTTTCAACTAAGCGGGGGGAGTGGGAGAAGGAGATAATCTATCACTTTATTGTTCTAGCTCCACTACAATTGCCCTTTTTAACGTGTATCCACTTTTTCTTTCATTGTGTACGGCGCTTTTGTGTGCATATCGGCAAAACATGAAAGGTGTTTTGTAATCCCCCATCATTTAATGTTTTAAACGAGCCATGAGACTTGGCAGGTAGCCAACTTTTAATCTTCCTTATAATCATGAATATAGCAGCTCTTCGGAAAGACTGCTAAATCTTGTATTTGGTATCAATACAAATAATCTCTCACTGACTTTGAATGAGTGTTATTTTTGGGAGTATAAAAAACTTAATTCTGATTATTAGAATGCTCTAACCAAAATGTCATCCGTTGGCAAAAGTATATGTTGCATTACGCGAAATTAGTAAAGAGCATATTAACTCGTCGCAAATGTCGCACATTAAATAGGCCTACACTCTCAGAAAAGCTAGTTAAAATCATTAGGTTGGTTCAAATATGCACCAATTGTTGGTTTTAAAAAATCCCCATATGTTTTACATACTTTTTTTTTTTTTTAATCAGCAGTTGGTCGGTGCATATTTTAAGCAATCTGATAATTTTTCTGAGAGTGTACAACAAATATCTTTATGAACATTAACTGATTATTTGGTATATTCTGATTAGTATTGTTAATATTAAATCATTCTTTTGTTGTAAATTTTCAGAAAGCAGTTCGTTATTATATATGTGTTCAATGATTATTATACTCATACTACTTTGATTTTAGATCAAGCTCACAGAAAAAAGAAAGACAAAGTGAATGACGTTGTGATGTTTTTGAATTTATGATGCTAGTATAGTTGCTACTGATTACTTTAGTGAACTTGTATACAGAAAACGAGTACACAAATATAGCATTATGTAATATAAGTTCTAACATTTTTTTTTTAAACTTACGTTCTGCTACGCAGCAAAAAAGCCACTTCGTTAACATTGATAATAAAATGATTAAGAAAATTAGAATAATTGTAATTGTAATTTAGACATACACTGGTAAAAACCTATTGCAATCTTGATTGACATCAACCAGACCTAAATCTAGTGATTGACGTAACACGCTCCATACCTCTGCTTGTCGGTAAACTTCAAACACTTTTGATCTCACCTCCCCTCTATACAAAAGGAAACAAACGCTTTTGTATTCAACCTTAATGACGGCGTTTAAAAGACGCACGCGCTTGAAATCAAAAGCCAGGATGCTTAAATGACTTTTCATTGTTTGACCACAGTAATGCTGGAACAATAGACCTGCTGTCTAATGAAATGAAGCGCTATATCTTTACAACATAAAGACAAGGGTATAAATAAGAGTGAAAAAGACATCAGTAAACACTTCATTAATCGCCTCGCTCGGTAGCAATTCATCTTCGTCACGGTCAGCTTCATAAACTTTAGTAAATTTTACATCAAGGTTTTATTTTACGCTAGACTAGCAAGTACCATCATGTCTCGAATGACAACAATCTCTAAACAAAATGCAAAGACATGGGCAAACCTACACTCGCGACTAATCTCTTCTACTTTTGACTATAGTGTCCTTTTTCCAGGACGTGTGAGAAACTTTTTCAAAGACCACGCCATTGCCATTAGTACTTGTGAAGGCTATTTAGTGGACAGTGTTCTTGCAACATCAGCATATCTGATCTCGGAAAGATCATCGATTGAGTACAATGGAATGTCAACAAAGGCCAACATCTACCTTCTCTTCGTTGGACCTCCCTCAACTGGGAAATCGCAGGCCATTCAAGTGGGCACAACTGACCCTTTACACGCGATAGGGACTGCACGAGATGACGCGAATCCTCTTGTCATCGGGAAGTCAACTTCCGCAGGACTATTCACCCGATTGGCCCAGGGGAATGGAATGATGGTTTCCAGCGAGATTCACGACGTTCTCCTCAAAATGGCAAAAAACGACGGAGAGAATGCAAGCGGAGATATCGCTACTTTGTGCCACCTGTTCAGTGGTGAAAAAGTATCAACGACATACGCTACCCAAAGCAAAAGGGAAATAGACGCTGGGCGTGCCTTCTCTATCTTAGGTGCGACCCAACCAGGACCAGCCGCACACCTCCTGACCGCTCTAGACACTGGAAATGGGATGATCGAGAGACTTATCATTCATTTCCCAGATTGCCTGAGACCATTTCCAAGAGATACGCGAGAGGCACGCCGTCGTCTCATTGAATCGAAATCGCCAACCATCACGCATGTGCTGCAAGTCGTCGAAAACCTGCACGAAAAGGGGGTGAAATACTCTTTTACCGAGGAATGTGAGGAGGAACTTGACAAGCAAAACGAACAGTATATAGAGGCAATTAACCAAGCCATTGTAGAGGGACTTTCACCACCACAGACGAAGAAATTGGATCTTCTTATTCGACTGGCAGCACCAATTCACGTACTAACGTCCGTAGTGGAAGATCTCCTGATTGGAAACACGCCATCTCCACCAGACCACCAAATCGGACTTGAAAGTCTGGTGGCAGCGCAGAAGTTAGTGGACTACGTAGAAGGACAAAAAGATACTTTCTTAACCGTAAGTTTATCTGTTAACCATTAAATTTTCTAAATACAAAATGATTTTTAAATTTATTCCCAGACATGTTTTTATAAATGTATATACTAGTCCTACAGGCCTTTTAATATTCGAAATTCGAATATTAAGTAAAAAAGAAATGAAATTATGTTCGTGAAGGTGATAAAAGTACTTTTTGCAAAGAAGAAATTCATTAACTATTCACTAATATTTGTATTTATATTATACCAGAACATAATCATGTCACTCATCTATTTTTTTTTCACGATGTTATTAAAAGAGTCAATAATTACGTGTATAATTTGATGATGTACAAAATCATGTGACTGATCTATTCTTTTTGTTTTCAATTTAATCATTTTCACAGGAACTTCGAGACATGACTACCCAAGTTACCACTCCGGTCAAGGAGCAACCAACACCAACCAACGTGGCCGCCGCTGTTGTAAGATCGCCGGGAAGCTTGCTGACGTACCGCTCCTTCAAGTCTACATGCGTCAAGTCCATGAGGAGCGTTAGCAGTGTAGAGTTCTCCAGAGCTCTGACGGACCTCAAAGATGTTGGGGAGGTGACGTCGATACGCAGTGGAGTACACAGCAAGCCTTCGGTGGTGTTCATCAAGCGAGATCCCGAACTCATCGACTGGGACACCTTCAGCATTGTCAGCAGAGAACAATACAACGCAGCCTACATTAAGAAACTGCCGAGCTGTGTAACAACAAACATGAGGAATGCTCTTGTCCAAAGTGGAAAGTGCAGAGAAGACATCTTAAGTGAGTAATCTAGAACTGAAAGGATCAGTGAATGTTGTTTCATTATAGACTCTCTTACGTATATTTGCATCAATAGAATATCGTCATCTTTATTTTCCTGCCAATAAGTTAAGTGGTGCTTTCTTCGTAATTTGAAAAATACCAGTGCATAAATGACTTTTATAATATCCATAACAATGTCATTTGATGTTTAAATTCATATGGTTTTCAAAATTGGATTGAATTACATGAATAACATAAATATTAAAGCATTATGCCGCATTATGCTCATTTTTATTTTAATTGTTAAATACGAAGCAAAATACGAATAAGACTCATAATTTCATTATAGGCCGATGCTTAAATAGCAAATTTATTCCAAACTGCTAATCAATGCCGTTGCATTAAGATCCATAAAAATGTCATTTAATTGAAATATTTATAGTGTTTCCAAATGTAAAATAATATTTTAAATAAGACGCATAATGATTCAAAGCTATGTACTTTTTTGTTTTATTCCCAAGGCCTTTATAGTTAGATTTTTTTTAATAAAAGTTTCATATAAACATTATAATTTTAAATTTTAAAAAATAGCTTTTCCAAATGTAATTTAAATTCGGTCTTATGAGATCCTCTAAAACATTACATTATGATTCTTTCCCTATTGTGGGATACAAAACAGTTTGCAATTACTGTGGTTTGACTATACTTAAATCGAACTGAAAACTAACTTTGTAGATTTGATTCATTGAGGGGTTTAAATATATCATGTTGAGCTTAATGTCATTGTACGTGTAGCTTAGGTTGAGAGCTTCATTTCTATTCAGACCTATATCATTGATTGTAACATTATGCTGAGCCTGGTTTCTTTTCGGATGTTGTTGAATATGTTATGTTGAGATAAAACATGATGTTCTAAATTTGGTTCTTTGAAGAGTTTAAAGAAAATATTAATTATTTTCTAAAGTATGAATGTATTCATATTGAGCTTGATTTATGTTCAGATTTATGTCATTAAATATAATATGTTGAGCTTGATTTTTCCTGTAAACTGACGTCTTTGTTTATAACATTGTCTTTTTAGTTTCATTTCTCATCAGAGCCATCTCACTGATCATAACATTATGTTTAGCTTGATTTATCTTCAAATACATCTCATTGAATATCTTACGATGACAGTGGTTTATCTTGAAACTTTGTTATATAATATATAATAATGTTTAACTTGCTTTCATTTAAGAATCATGATGTGTCATAATCATGATAATTGTTATGATAACATCTTGTTCATTGTACAAAATCTTGTAAATATGTTGTTGGAATAAAAAAAGAATTATACTTCTAACTTGAAAATATTTTTAATATCTGATTTTTTTTTCTTATTTCTGTGGAGCATGTTCATGAAAAGAGAGAAAGAGGCTATGAGGACACTTAGATGAGGAAGTGTGCATTCAAGAATAAAATAATAAAAGGAAAATAATATTGTTCTCTTTTCCTCCTTCTGCTTCTTCATCTCTTTTAAAAAAATCTTATTCTTTCTTTTGTTTTGCATCTTTTTTCTTATTCATCTCCTTTATCTTTGTCTTCTTCTTTTGCCTCTATTTCATATTACTATTGTTCTTCTTCTTCTTCTTCTTCTTCTTCTTCTTCTTCATCTTCTTCTCTTTATTCTTTTCTTCTACTTCATCTTCTTCCTTTTCTTCATCTCTTCATCTTTTTCTTGTCACCTTTTATTTCTTCTCCATTTTCTTATGTCTTTCTACTTCTGCTTCCATTCACTATTTATATCACTATGGAATAAAAATGCACATATTTATAACGATGATATTAATAATTGTGTTGCTTTATCTTCTCCCTTTGCTTCTTCCTATTTTTCTTCACTCGTTTTCTTTATCTTATCCTTCCTTCTATATCTTCTTTTCTGTTTTTCTTATTTTTTCTTTCTCCTTTCTCTGGTTTTTTCCTCTCCCACTTTTCTTTCATCTATTTTCTCTTATTTCTTCCCTTTTTCTCCTTCTTGTCTTCTTGTTTTCCTTCTTAAGTTTCTGTCTTCTCTTTGTTATTATATTCTTCTTGTACTTCTTCTTTTTCTACTTCTTCTTTCTTCTTAATGATAATAGTACCACTGACAAAAGATAGAATAGAAGAACAATAAGAGGGAAAAAGGCAATGAAAAGAAGAGGGAAAAGGGGAATAAAAGTAGAAAGGAAGAAGAAAACAAAAAAAGAAACAA
>CM057157.1:18866616-19069884 GCA_029962745.1 Echinometra lucunter
TTGATAGAGATCGTAAGTTCCGATGTAGAAGAGAGACGCCCCTGCAAGCTTGAACTCTCACCTGAAAAATTGAATAACTTTTGTATTTCTGAATTTTCTGAATTCTGCATTCATGAGTAGTTAGAAGATGAATTTAGACACGCTTCTTTGATGGTTTTGTGAAAATTTCTGCAAGCGTCTTCAAAAGAGGAGCTAAAATATAGAGAAATGACGTCATTATATGCCTTGCTTTCGATCACGTGATCATGTAACTCGCGCGCGGCCAGTCAGTACCTAGTCTCAAAAAGAGTCTCTTTATATCAAATCGTCAAACAAGCAACATATTTGTTACACTAAACATCGGAAATGGACTGAAACAGAAAGAAATGAGGTCTGGCCTCAATGGATATATTAGACTACATTGATCATGAATGAAACGTGGAAAAAACCCAGCGTGTGTAATAACACGTGAAAGTGAAACCATGTACTATATATATAAGCAGCGCGCGGCCAGGTCAGGGCCGAGGTCTCCCCAGGGGACTGTGCTTGGCATGAAAATTTGGGTTGAGGCCTTGAGGGCTTAAATTTATGGAACAGTGCAGCAAAGAAAATTAAAGGAATGGAAAGAAAATTTACTTGGTTAAATTATGTTTAAAACCTCCCTGGTTAAATGGAAGCTCCATTAAAGTGCATTCTCCGGGAAAACCAGGGATGGGGACTTGGATTTACATAAGTACTTTGTTAATTACTGTGTTAAAAAATGTTAAGCCTTGTATAAATGTTTATAAAAACAAGAAGATAGAATAAAAGTTTTTCGAGTCTGATGGTGCATAATTTTCTGGAAAAGGATTGAACTCCATTCTCCTCCTTCTCCTCCTCCTCTTCTTCTTCTTTTAATTATTCTTCATCTTCTTCATCACGATCATGCTCCCTTGCATCACATTCTTAATTCTCCCAATCTTCCTCGTCATCACCATCATCATCCTCTTCCTCATCATCGTATTTGCTCATCTTCAGGCCACCTCCTCATCGAATCATCATCCCCATCTTTATCACCACCATCACCACCATCATCATTATTATCATCATCTTCTTTATCATTATCCTCCCATAAGCCACAATAATTTTTTTCATTTGTTTTGTTTGTCAATACGACTTTCTAAATTCTAATTTTTTATCATTGTAAATATTCAGTAAAATCATTGCTTATTATGCAAATAATTGCGAAATTATTGCATTAAATATTATTGCTGAAGTTTTAAATCAATCATCACTTCAATACGAAAGAGAGAGAGAGAGAGAGAGAGAAGAAGGAAGAAAGAGAAACTTGCGAGCTATGCAGGTGCAGTGACAGCGCATTGCACGCACAATGTATGCACAGCGGTAACAGCCGGCCCTAGCCCTGCGTAGCAGCGCACATCGCACTAGAACTGTGTACAAATTGCAATCTACACGGTACGTCGACGTCGTCCGACGAGGGCGAAAAATCGCCAAAAACATCGTCATCGGCCTCAGGAAGTTCTGTAAGGGAAGAAATAAACATTAGCAGGTATGTAACATAATTCATTGTGTTAATTTTGTAATCTTTAATGTTTAAAACATTTTATTTAGGCGGAACGATACACTTTTAAATCAAAATGTAATACATGTATGCGTCTAGTTGTCGAAGACTAAGCGCTGTAGATACTATGACAACATTCAACTTGCGGGAAATTTGATTTTTAATAATTGCGCAATAATTACGTCATCGGGCTGAACTGGCCAAGTTTGAACGTAATTTAAACGAGCTCCCGAGGACGAAATCGCGTAGTAGGATTAGCCAAATTTTAAATGGATTTTTCTCCAATTCTAGGACACTCTGGACACTGGAAGTTGGTAAGTTTGTCTAATTTATAATTCTCTCTTGATTAATTACCATAATTAAGTATAATAATGGCAAGAAATAGCAAATCAGAAATTCTTATTGGCAAACCTACTAGAATAAGGAGCCGGAAATTCGACCACTTAAGTTTTTCTGCATTATTTATGCTGCTAAACTTACTTTTTCATAAAATCATATCTAACGTCCGTGCGCAATGAGTCGCCGCGAATATTGACTCACCACTCACCAGTCGTTAAACATCAGCTCTTGTCAGAAGTCATCCTCTAAAAATTATCTGCATCGCTGCAGACTTAGTTGTGGCTACAGTGAATAGGTCAAAATATGTCCTTCTGCTCTTGCAAATTCCCTCGTAAGGTCCGGCACTAAAATAAGAGTTGAGAGCGATCAAAGTTTGACTTTCACACACACTCCTGCAAATAACTGAAAATGGCGCTCGGGCGACGAACACGCCACGTCCCTACTAAGCAGTCGTTGTCTCCCAATCCGATGACGTAAGCTGGTAAACTTTGCAGTCAAAATGAAGTAGAACATTTGCTGATCAAGTTCATACCATTTTAAAAGTGGGGGTGGTGTGATTTTAAAAAACAGAAGGGGGTGGCTTCTCAACGGAGAAAGTTCTACACGCAGAAGGCGAGTCAGCAAAGATCTGGCGCACGGGCCATGAGGGCTGCTGAACTGCACCGCACCTTACAGGGTTGTCCATCGCCGAAGTTCTGGCGCCCGTCGGTGCTCCCCTTGCGGTCGAATGAAGGTCAGTGGGGACTTGCATTCAACTTTGTACATGAAGTCACTGCATCGGCAAATACGGGGGGTTTGGTTTTTCATTTGTTTTTCTCTAATACCATCACACTTGGAGCTCGCGATTCAAGGTGAAAACGTATGCAAGATCGCTGGCATCTAGTCGCGCATTGATGCGCATGTGCAAGTTAGTTGCCATTTTCTATCTGCATTTCAATGGACGCCGGGGAAACGTAAACAAGCGGTGAGTTTTTCCAGCTACCCTACGATAGATTTATATCTAAATTTCGGTTTTCGTACATCCGATTTTTAGTCCCAAGTGTCATTCGGGTTCGTGATGACCACACCTGATTGTAACAAGGCTGGTGGTGTCATTGGCCTATGAGAAAGTGACTTTCCAGGGGTTGTTTTGAAGTGCCAAGATGCTTCCTATGTACAAATAGGGGGTAAAAGCACTGGACGTCAATGGGGAGTAATAGCGTAAGCGTTTTTTTTTTTTTTACTCCCCTGATGTCCCTGGACTAAGTGTATACAGCCACACGCATGTATCTTTACCTTACGGCCACACGCGTGTGGTTGTATCCACAGCATTGACACAAGGATACAGCCGCACTTGTCTGAAGTCTGTGCCGCGGCGCTATTCGCTAGCGCATTGCACAAGTGATGTGTACATCCATGCGATAGTGATTGTATTGCAAAACCCCAGAACTTGGAATCGTCACGAAGGTTATATCTCTTGAAATTCACTGAAATCCAAACAATAGTTTTACTACGTTATTGTCACCTGCTTGCCAATCAGGTGAGAATGAAGTAAAAATATTGTTTGTGCAATAGGTGAAATCGAGAGATAAAACCTTTGTGACAAGTTGCAACATATACCATCGCATGAGCCATGAATACACATCGCTTGTGCAGTGCATATGGTACACTAGCGATAGCTGTCGCGGCACAAAGTACAAGTGGGAATCCAGACGAGTGTGGCTGTATCCTCATTTCGATGCTGTGGATACAACCACACGCGTGTGGCCGTAAGGTAAAGACACACGCATGTGGCTGTATACACTGCCTTCACGATAAGGCCAAAAGTACTATAGTTGATTTTTTATTTTCCCCCTCTTTAATTTTCTTACTTCATTCTTTGTCGTTGTCTTTTGTTAATTGTCCAAATTTTTGTTCAGCATATTCACTCAACATGCTCAATTTCAGCAAGAGTGCATGATGAATGCCAGGCCCATGCTATGGTACATTGGTGGTAATCTATTCCAGTACAACTATTAGTTGCGAATTTTTAACAGAAGTTAAATATTTTTTTAAAGATTTTGTTGAACAAATACATTCCTGAAACCTTGGTTTGGTTGGTAGCACTTACACGAATGCCAGGTTGAACTTGAGTTGAAACAATTCTATTTCTGTGATTTTCTCTCAGTCTCATGTTAAAAGTAACTGTAATCTAACTTTTCAAAAATTAGCCAGTGCCTTTAAAGGCATTGGCTAACTTTGTGAGCAGCCGACTTAAAAAATTCTCAAACTAAGATGAAACCTGTGTATGAGTACTCGTATTTGTACTAAAAAACCCTGAAACCAACCATAGTTTGGAATGAAAAACTGTTAGGAAGACGCAAACCACGATTTTTTTATTTTTCGTCTCGGAGACACTAAAATAAGAGGACAGTTTTGCTCGAGTTCAATTGTTCAAAAGACCTGTTATTTGCCTCCCTCCGCGTAATACGGAAATACACACAGTATGGTCTGGTGAGCCATGCACACTCCTTATGTCTAGTCTGGCAACCGACCCTTGTATATTTTTCAAACATTAGTTCACATATATTTCTAATATTTCAAAATACTTCTTGTGGATATTATACTTTGAAACTTACAGACTGGTATTTTTACACTATAACCCTTATGTTTATCCCATTTTCAAGTAGCAAAATGAGATTTTAGAAATTATAACAATGTTAGCCAATGCCTTTAACCCATTCGTGACAGAGGTCCACATTTTGTGGTTTGGCCTAATATCTTTTGATGCAAAGCCCTAAAAGTCATACCCAATACATGAGCAGAAAGAGCAAAAAATTCTACACAAATTGTGCCCATTTTGGTTGCGTCAATATTCGTTGTTTGATGCTGAAAATTTTTTAAAGGAAAATAAGCATTAAAATCCTTAAATTGGCAATGTGATAGAAAGTTTAAAATCACCGTTTTCCCCTGCAAATTGGCAACTTTTTGACTTCTCATCATAATTTCTGTCAATTTATATTCATTTCAGATACATGACGTTTTATAAGAAAAATGTAGCAATAAAATAGAAATGTTTGTGTTGCCAATTTGAAGAATAAAAGCTGATCAAATTAGGCTTTAAATAATTCCTGTCACGAATGGGTTAAGCTGTTTATTATTGATGATGCCCCCAGGCCCCCCTCCCCCCCATACTTTGCTTTGGGGGGCATTGGTTCTGTGCACTGATCTCACTTGATGATAACCCAGAAAGTATACATGTACCTGGCGAGAAAACTGCAATAATCCCAAAGTCATCTCCAAAATCCATCTAAGAAACAGGGCTGCATTTCACAAAACCACCATAAGTCTAAGTTCATGCCTCATGGACATCCCATTGAAATGTGTTTATTCTACAAAAACGTGTTCCAATTGGATGTCCAAGAAGTTAGACTTATGACGGTTTCGTGACACGTAGCCCAGGTGTGCGGAAAATGTGTTAAAAATCTGGAAATTGGGGGCTTTGTGACAGGTTTTTTGCTTATTACAAGCCATGAGTATGATGATATCAGTGGAAATTGGAAACAAACTGAAAACCGATTCCTCTGTACCTGCCAATACAGTTGGCTTCATGTAAAAAGTTTGATGCAAACTCCCCCCTCCCTGCACCCTTCCCCCTAGGGAGCGAGCTTCAGGTGATTCGCATGCTTCGCGTGCTCACTACCACCCCCCCCCCCCTAAAATGAAATCCTAGCTACGCCACTGACGTTGTGTTATCTAGTATGCAGTATCATACCACCACTCCATAAAAATTTTTCTTCTTGTGTGAACATTTTTTACTTAGATCTCAGCATGCGGCTGATATACGACGTCAGGTTTCATCACATTACTCAAGCAAAGATGTTGCAAGATTTGCAGGAGGGCTGGGCCCTGGTGGAGTAAGTTGTTTATTTTTCATTTACAGTTTGGTTGAAATTGGAATAGTCCACAACTTACTGGAATGAGTCACTTACACGAATGCAAGTATATATTATTAACATTATTAACCTTGCACCTATATAGGCCTATACAGGGCAAATGCTGACAGTAGGAAAGTAGTGTTCCCTGACTCATTTGTGAGACAGAGGAGCAAGAACGGTGATTTAAAAAAAAAAAAAGATCCAAGAATTTCACATGATCAAGATAATTTAGATTCAGTTGAAGGAATGGGATGGAAATAGGATATTTTATCTTCCTAGGATGTAAAACGCAAATAAATATAAATAATGACTACCGAAATAGTTCTGATAAAGCCCTCTTTTTCAGTTTGGATTTTCTGTTCTGAATATTGTGCAGTGTAATGGCGGATTTTACTCGGAATACCTATTTTACTTTTCTTAACTTTGGGGGGATTAGAATATGAATAAACAAAGAAAGAAAGGACCAGTGTCTCCTCCAATCCTATTGTAACATGGTTAACTTGAACAGTAATACTGTGTATAACAGACAGAGTTGACTGAGTTTGCCAGTATGCACTTGCGTGCGTGGCCATAAGCACATTAGTAGACAGGCCTATTGTGTAAGCCATCATCGGTCCATTACACATCCCTGTGTCACATGTTCTGAACCCACTGGACTGTGAGGAGAAGCAGAGCACAGCATCGAGCTAGATCCACTCAAACAGCTCCAGGAGTATCGTGAAGAAAAGATGTCATGGGAGGGAGAAAAAAATTCAACTTTTTTCAGTACTCACCATTTTCTAGAACTATCATTACTCCATTACAGATCCCACTGTCCGAGATCCTGGATCCACTGGACTATGAGGAGTACATACAACAGAGTAAAGGAGCCATGGAGCTGGATCCACTCAAACAGCTCCTGGAGTATCCTGAAGATGACGTGAGGGTGATGGCCCTGTCTAGGGAGATGAGGACTACCAAGCAGCCCCACCCAGGACCAGAGTGAGTTCTGAACCTGGAAATAAAATTATATTGACTAATTGATTAAGAATTGTTATCTCTGGTGGTTGTTTTAATGACATACATGTATATGAACCCGTAAATATAATTATAAATTGATTAATTGATAAAGAATTGTTATCTCTGGTGGTTGTTTTAATGACATACATGTATATGAACCCGGAAATAAAATTATAAATTGACTAATTGATAAAGAATTGTTATCTCTGTTGGTTATTGTAATGACATATAACTTTTAAATGACTTTCACTCCTTGCTTTTGAAAACATTTATATATTTTTCCTATTCTATGGATCTGGTCTAACCTTTGGTAAAATCAAGGAAGCAAAAATAAGTACAAACTGAAAACTCAAATACGTTTCAAGAGAAAGAGAGATAATCTAAAAATTTGTCTTGACCCAGGGGGTTATTTCATTAAAAGCTGTTTGTAAAGTTACGCATGACTTGAATAAAGTGCCAAATGGGATGTTCAAAATGTTTGTTGACATTTTAACAAAGTGTTACTGCATTTCCCATAATCTCATTTGAATTGTGGCAAAAGTATACTTTGCAATAAAAATGTTTGTAAACAATATTAATGTTAAACTACATCTGCATATTCACATTTAGCTAATGCAATTTATAATGATTGAGAATACTATTTGGCTTGCCATATTCCAGTCATTTTTAAAGTCATTCATAACTTTATGAACAGCTTTATGAAACACCCCCAGGTGTAATACATATTTGGTAGGATGTATTCCTTGATGCCCTGAGCACTTCTGTTGTTGGAGCTAAAATTACGTTTATGCTAACCAAAAGCCCTTTGGAAGCCCATTTAGATGTTGCATCATAGTATGATATACACTACACAAGGATGGGATAAGAATGTTATGTACTTTGTGTTTCAATTACTTTTATGAAGGGCTGAGAATGTATGCCTTCAGGTGCGAGATTGCATCAAGTGGTACACATGTGACTGGTCGGTAGTAGATCGGAAGTACAAGGAGAATGCGATGTCGCACCAGGGAAACATCATGAAACTGAGACAGAGAAATCTAGCCGTCAGCAGTGACAAAGTGTATGAGGTGGATGAGGAGGAAAATGAAGAATGCACAACGGTAAGTAGTGACGAGGATAATGATGATCAATGAGGACGAGGATGACGATGAGGATGACTGTGGTGATGATGATAATGATGATGATGATAATCATAATGATGGTGATGATAATCATAATGATGGTGGTGATGACTATTAAGAGCAATATCACTATTACTCACTACACAGTTTAATATTGATCAGTTTGCTGTCTTCAAAAACAAATAACTCCATAGATTTGCAAGAAAATGTTTGTCCAGTGTTCATATAGCCCTCAAACAATACCACACCCGGAGGTTTATTGGTCTCTATCATTGACCTGAGGCCGAGCATATTCACACCCCTTAGATGAATCATTTTATTTCAAGAAATTGTTTTTTGTTAACTTTATATAATTTATAAATGAGAGAAAACACACTTCCATCCACCTGGACACGAAATCCACAGACTCCTGTGCCTGCAGTATATTTTCCCCTAGTCATCCCTTATGTATGTGGGTATATATTTTTTATATACCCACTGTTTGTAAATTAAACATTTTCAGCTTGCGAGCTGCTTGCTTGTTTTTTTGTGTGGGTGTTCAATAAACCACCCAATAATGTATGCTATTTAGGTTTACCATATTGATATATTCTAAGCCAAGTACATCCATCCTAACTTCTCTCCACAATTTCAAATATTGTTTATCTGTTACTTTATATAGCCCACCAACGAAAGAAAGCGCACCTCTATTCACCTGGATACCACACCCAGGGGGTCATGGGCATCCAGCATTTTCGACTTGAGTCAGAGCGAGAGCGACGCCCTTCTACCACGCCTCCTGGATCACATTCCTGTAGAACAGCAGGATGCCATGAACGAAGAGGTCAGGAAAAGGAACCGGGAGAATGACATCTTCAGCTTCTACCCACCACCAGATGAGGTTTGTATTGTCATTGGTTTCTACAGAGATGAATTTGTTGTGAAGAGAGCAGTAGACCTTGCTTCCAAATGCCAGAAAGCAAAGAAAGTTCATGTATGTATTTTTCTCACCATATTTTCTCACCATAACTAGAATTCAGTCATAGCTGTAAATTACTTTCATAGATTTGAAATCCACTAAAATTGAAATGGAAAAGAATGTTGTGGGGAAGTTTTAAAGTTTATGATTTTTGGGTGGTTGTGGAATATTAAGAGAAATTCACCCATTTGAATTGTCATCTTGGTTAACAAAATAAGTACAGTTTAATGATAAACAATTGGATATTGAATGTATGTGAAAATTGTATTTACAAAATGGTATAAAAAGAGATAACACCTCCATGATGAACAAGACATGGTGAGAGAGAGAGAGGGACAGATAGACAGACAGACAGACAGAATGACAGATAAAGAGAGAGACAGACAGAGAAAGTAAATGTTGTTAGAATAGCTGCAAAAAAGAATACATATTTGGGAAAAGATTTTTTTTCAGTAGCAACAGGATTGTGTGGATATTAGATATATACTGCATGGCTATGATTTATGTAGATCAGTAGAGTAAATCACTTCCCTAGTGACAACATCCGATGCAGGAAGCAGGAAATAGCAGATCTATAACAAGATTATGTTGAACCTGCCAGTATTTTCTGTGTATCCATCACTCATGAATTCTAAACAGTTAAGTGTGGCAGTATGAGTGATGTGCTCTGAAAGCAGGGGCATTGATAGACCATGTTGAAGTGGAGGGGTGGGGGGGGGGGGGCTAATTGTTGGACTGAATTGGCTTTCTAGCAAATCACATATCAGATTTGCTGACAGATGTTAGCAAGAGAAAAAGAGAAAAAGAAAAAGCAAGTTAACATTTCAAAATTTGTGTTTAAGGAAGCATTCAATGAGGAAGAGCGGGGTTGTCTTGCTTATGCCAGGATTGCCAAAATTGCCCTTTAGGTATGCTCCTATCTGATGAGAAATACTATTATGTGCATGTATGTAAAGACATAAATGTAAATATGCACATGTATGCATTGGAACTGCAAACAAACTACTGAATCAATGTGAATTTTTTTTTTTGAAAGAATGCATTTTTTTTTTTAATTGGTCAAGTTTTGGACTGAACTGTTTGAGAAATACTACTACATATTCAGATTAAAATCTGTTTTACAAATGAATTATGCATACTATTTTTTTCATTAGAAGTTTTGGCTGTAGTAATAGTTCTTGCACATTATACACATACATTTTTGTTTTTTGTTTTTTTAATGTTTTTATATTTACTGTAGAATGATGCAATAGAGAGGAAAACACTTCCACCCATTCCATCAGAACATTTTGGATACAGACTCCTTATCAAATGTCTCCAGCTCAAGTAAGTCTTTCTCATCTGTTTTGCTACATGTAGCTGATGAGAGCATTCTTGATATTTTAATTTATGTTCAGTTTTTATTCAAATGCAAAATTGCCTCTTCAGTTTAAAAAAATAAAAATAAAAATAAAAACCAATTGGTCCCTATTGGCAATTGGTCCCCATTAACCCTCTGTGCTCTCCCAAGGGCCCTAAAATTAACTCATTTGTGTTGGACTGTCTTATGTGAAACAATGCAGATTTTCGTGATAATGTATAATTTCAAGAAACCAATCTTGATTTTATTGTATCTATGTGCATCCTGTCAGGAAAATATTTTTGTTTACCACTTTTTTTTCAGACTTGAGCCAGATTTTGAACCAATCTTTGCATCAATGGCCTTGTATGACGCTAGAGAAAAGAAGAAGGTGATCTATTCTTATTTCAATATTTACTTATTTCCTTGAGTTACGCATGACGTGCAAATGCATATGATTAGCTAATCATAAAAAAGTATAGAGAAGTGTAGTATGTTCCTGTACTTTTGCTTAGTGACCAATACTTACTTTCTTTCTAAAATATCAATTTGGCCTGATAGATTTTGGCATTGTAATCGCAAAGTAAAGCTGTGGCAATAAAGTATACTTTATCAGTAGTATGGTAATGTTGGTGGAGTGTCAAATTTGAAAATAGTATTCAGTCCTTAGATGAAAATAGTCATGTCTATCAGTGATACATGTCTCTGAAATCCAAAGGCTTATCCCCTTTACACGCGCATGATATGAAATACTCCATTTTTTTCCTCAGCCATAACATAAGTATACATTCAAACAAACAAAAAAACGGAAGATGATAAAGATGAAATTTTCATGTAGAAACTAAAGATTTGAGGAAAGTTGGATATGGTGTATTTTCAGACTTTATGAGAGAGTGACAATGCTTTCACACAATCTCCCCCAGATTTCTGAGAACTTCTACTTCGACATGATGCCCGACCCCATTAAGGCCATGATCAAGAACAAGCTAGGTTTCCCTGATGTATCCAGCCAAGCTCGTGGTGCTATCTTCTCTCTCACCTACCCGTCCAACGATGTCTACATTGTCATCAAGCTGGAGAAGGTCCTACAGCAGGGAGACATTTCAGAGTGCGCTGAGCCTTATATCAAGGACTCTGACAACCCAAAGGTAACAATTATGATAAGGGCCCGTATTCACAAAGGTGTACTAAGTTAAACCATTGTTTAAATCTGTGGCTTAACTATGGGTAGCCAAATGTTACAAATCTGTTTACACTGTCATATTCCTTATGTTTACTAGACTTCTTGTCTCATGCTTTAATGGTCAAGAAAACTACTGTAAATATCATTCCCAGGCAGTTTTTAATAGTTTGAGTACCAAAAATGATGATAAAAATTAAAACAGACATATGTACTGTTAGAGATTTGTGTTATATTTGGCTACCCATAGTTAGACCATGGTTTAGCTTAGTACACCTTTGTGAATACGGGCCAATAACAACAATGCAGAAAGAAGAATTCTTATCATGATAACATTTTTACCCTAAGAAACCTCATCAGCATTAATGTAATTCTTTCTAAGGGCCATGCAATTAGTATAACTCAAAGAATCGCTATGCCACCAGTTGTACCTGGTTAAACAAGTCAAGAGCCCTCACCAATGTTCAGTACATATACACTGTATATCTTGTAACTCAAATTACAGTGATGGTTTGAATGGATAGGCTATTTGTGCAATAGTTGTTTACATTTATCCTAATATATCTTACACTCAAATGTAATGATGGTGATTTCAGTAGCATTCAGACATTCTCCAAATGATACATGCATTTACATTATTTTGTTTAAATCGTAATACCTGTGTTGCAGCACATGGAGAAGATCAAAAACACAGCAGCCTATTACTGTGACAAGCTTGGAGCATACAGGATGCCTCTGGCATGGACCGCCATTCATCTGATGAATATTATCAATGGAGCTAGTAGTCTTGACAGGAACTCAGATGCAGACCCAGGTATGTTTGTTATCATTATCATAATGATTATTCATATATAGTAAAATTTGCTTCATACAACAGTCACAATGACAAGACCACCACCACACTAAAGATAGACTGAGCAGTTTTACATTACCCCCAGTGGGCAATGAGTGGTCAGTTGTAGTCTGTTTGGAGTCTGTTACTAATGAGGTTTTAGTGACTTGTACTGAATTACCACTTTTCTACAAAGACCACACTCTAAGTTTCCCTTGAACCATGATTCTAATTAAAGCGTGTTAAATGTGCCAAGTATCACCACCTGCCTATGACGTTCATGTTTCATGTCTTCCTGGAGTGCAGACTGTATGGTAACCCTAACTGTAACCCCAACCTGTCAAGTTACGAGACCAGTGCTCTTCAACTGAGCTATCACACCTCTTCAAATTAGCCAAAGTGATGCTTGTATAGAGATGTTACCTGTTGTTTTTCTGTATCTTTCATGTTTTCATATTCATAAACAAGGAATGTAACAGCTTAGAGATAGCATTATTTTACCAGAATCCACCTTGCCTTTTATTTTATCTTATGTCCTTTCCCTTGGCCTTTCATTGGGTGATTTCAAGTTCGGTGTTGGTGCTGGTGTTGGTGTTAGAAGCATAATTTTGATTGCTTTCCATAGCTCCAACACCTAATCTGAATTTACAAAAGTGGTTCAAATGACATTATTGACTGCTCAACTCCAAGTGACAGTTGTCCCAAGACCAGTTTTATTTTTAATTTGGAGCTGCGTTGATGTAAAAATCAGCCTAACACTAACACCAAAAGGTCAAAACCAAACTTGAAATCACCCATTGTATCTTAGTATTTTTTCATAATTGCAGACAAAAAGTCCTATAACTTAAATATGGGTATACAGATATGTAGTTATGTCCATTATTTTTCATTATTTGTATCCTTTCACTGTGCCCCTTATCTTTCCTTAATCATAGACAAAAAGTCCAGTAACTTAGATGTTGGTGTTACAGTACGTACATGTAACTGTGTCCATTATTTTCCATGATTTTTGTCCTTTCACTGTGCCCTTTATTTTATTTTGATCATAGACAAGAAGTCCAATAGCTTGGAGATAGGGCGGAAGAAGAGCGGGGTGGGAGAGGCTGGTCAGTATGGCTCTCTGCCCCGTCGAGGCGAGTCTGGCTCCTCCTCGTTGAAGCGTAATGGATCCGAGAGGCGCAGCTTCTACAAGGTGGAAGATGACATCAGCAATCTAGAGACATTCCATCCAGTCACTATCACCGTATCCAGCTTCTTCAAACAGGTATGTTGTACCACGCCCATTCCTCCATCACTAGTGCTTCAGCGCCATTGTCTATTTGATAATACACTGTATGTCAAGAGTTTAGGAGTCTGATTGGTTAGAACTGCAGCCCTGAAACCTACTCTGACTGCTGGGCATCATTACAGTGTAAAATATTGACTGCGCATGGCTCTGCTGATGCATATATAATGAAAGGATGTATTGGATGCACATAAAGTTAACATAAAATATGTACGGCTGAAATTCTTAAATAATGTATTCAACTTCAAGCAAATACATTTTGAGACTGCACGATGCCTGCCCAGTTATGTGATGAGGTTAGACAGTGTTTTTCACTGTCCATCTCAAAGCAGTCAATATTTGTATTTCTTCCCTTGATTTTCGTTTATATTGTTCTGATTTTCAGCTTTCTGTTCATTCATGTGGTATACTCTGATGAATGGATGTCAACTATGTGTGTGTAGAACGCTATTCTTCGATAGTTGTATCATTTTATGCCGTATGTGCAGTGAACTTTTCATAAGCAATTGTTATTTATATGTTGTTCAGGAGGGAGACAAACTTAGTGATGTTGACTTGTACAAGTTTCTGGCTGATCTGAAGAGACCAACCACTGTCCTCAAGAGACTCAAGTGTATCAGAGGTAAGATGCAGAAGAATTAAACCTTAGTTTACTGAAAGAGAGAGAGAGATAGAGAGAGGGAGAGGGTGTGTGTCTTGTGGCACGCACATAGTCTTGTAAGTGAGCATGCTATAGGACAGTTGCTGTGAATACATGTAGTTTTCTTGCATGTCCATTTTTCCGTGGGAGGAAACTATTTGGAGCTACAAGAAATGATTGACCAATCAGAAGCAATTTCTGGTGATGTAACTCTCTCTATCAACTAGTTAGGCAAATATTTTTATGCCTCCGCCCACCGTAGGTGGTTGCCGGAGGCATTATGTTTTCGGGTCGTCTGTCCGTCCCGTTTTCGTTCTCGCGATAACTTAAGAACCGTTTGACGGATCAACTTCAAACTTGGCTCGTGTATGCATATGGGAGGGACAATGATCTGATTAGATTTTGGAGTCTCAAGTTCAAAGGTCAAGGTCATAGAGGTAATAATACACATAAAAATGGCTCGTTCTCGCGATAACTTAAGAACCACTTGACAGATTGGCTTCAAATTTGGCTCATGTGTGCACATGGAAGGGACAATGATGTGATTAGATTTTGGGGTCTCAAGGTCAAAGGTCATAGAGGTTATTATGTGCATAGAAATGGTTCGTTTTCACCATAACTCAACAACCATTTGACCGATCAACCTCAAACTTAGCTCATGTGTGCATATGGGAGGGACAATGATCTGATTAGATTTTGGGGTCTCAAGGTCAAAGGTCAAAGGTCATAGAGGTCATTATGTACATAGAAATGGTTCGTTTTCACCATAACTCAACAACCATTTGACCGATCAACCTCAAACTTACCACATGTATGCATATGGGAGGGACAATGATCTGATTAGATTTTGGGGTCTCAAGGTCGAAGGTCAAAGGTCATAGATGTCATTATGTGCATAGAAATGGTTCGTTTTCACCATAACTCAACAACCATTTGACCGATCAACCTCAAACTTAGCACATGTATGCATATGGGAGGGACAATGATCTGATTAGATTTTGGGGTCTCAAGGTCAAAGGTCAAAGGTCATAGAGGTCATTATGTGCATAGAAATGGTTCGTTTTCACCATAACTCAACAACCATTTGACCGATCAACCTCAAACTTAGCTCATGTATGCATATGGGAGGGACAATGATCTGATTAGATTTTGGGGCCTCAAGGTCAAAGGTCAAAGGTCATAGAGGTCATTATATACATGACAATTGCTTGTTCTTGTGATAACTTAACAACTCTGTGACGGTTCATCTCCAAACTTGGCTCATGTATGCATATGGAAGTCTCATAATTGTCTCATTAGATTTTGGGGTCACAAGGTCAAAGATGTCATTTTATACATGAAAATAAAAAAATCAACATAAATGTGCCATATATTTCCGATCTGGCAATTGCGGAGGCATAAATTTCGACCGTGCGCGGTCGAAGATTCATCTAGTTTACACTTTCTTTCATATACCATCTTGTGTTAATGCAGCTTCTTCAATTTATTTTGGTTTCCTTTATATGTACAATAATGTTCACATGGTACATATGAAACATATGATTTATTAATTATGCCTGAAATTGATACACACAGAGTGCATTCATATTTTTGATTTATGCATGAGGGATGCGTTTATTGGTTCACCTACCTACATGTATATAAGATCCCTCTTGATTGGTAAAGTGTAAAAATGGTCATAATAAAGATAAGATTGTAGTTTGAGGACAGCAGTATATTCAGGAGATACTATGAAAGTAAAAATAAAGGTTACAACAATTTCCAAAATACCACCCCTCCCCTTTAACTTTAACGCTTAACTTAATTACTCTTTTCGTTCCAGGTTCTCTGAAACTTGATATATCCCCAGTGATAGACCACCCAGCTTACTGCTTGACTCCTGACCTCTATCAGGTCAAACCATTCCCAGACTGTAGAACCAGACCAACCAAAGAGATACAGGAGTTCCCAGCCAGGGAGGTCTATGTTCCTCACAGTGTCTACAGGTGTGTTATTGGATTTAGTAAGGATATATAGAACTATAGAAGGATTTAGGCTAATTTTGACCCCTACCCCCTGACCTATACCAGTGTAAGTCACAGTGTCAAAAGGTATGTTCTTTGATTTTAATGGTATGAGATATTTAGAACTAAAGAAGGATTTAAGCTAATTTTAATCCCCTGACTTAGTATAGTATGTTCTTTGATTCTATTAGTAAGAGATATTTAGAACTAAAGAAGGATTTAGGATAACGTTGACCCCCTGACCTCTACCAGGTCAAGCCTTTCCTGGAAAATAGAACCAGACCAACTAGAGAGGTAAGGAGTTCCCAGCTAGAGAGGTCTATGTTCCTCACAGTGTCTACAGGTAATAAAATTACTAGGTTTCCCCCACATCCCTTTTACTGTATGTGTTTACTGGAAATTACCTACTGCATTCAAAATATTTTAATGTTATTATTTCAATTTGATATCATGTTTCTCAATTGATTATTACTTCATTTGTTCCTTTTTTTCCCCAAAAAATTATGTTATTGATACTTATTGATGCAGGATGAACGTGAAAATAATGAAATCAGGGCAAATCAAATCAAATCAAGGTACATGTAAATTTAGTTCTTTGATTTAGTAATGGATATGTATTAAACTACAGAAGGTTTCAGGCTAATGTTGATGACTGACCTATACCAGGACAAGCCATTCCTGGACAGTGGGACCAAACTAACCAAAAAAGATAGTTCAGTTCCCAGCTACGGAGATCTGTGTACTTCACAGTGTCTAAAGCTATATTCTTTGATTAAATAAGGGATGTTTAGAACTGTGCAAGGATTTTGGGCTAATCATGACCCCCTGACCTATACCAGGTCAAACTTTTACTGGAAAGCTTTTACTGGAAAGTAGGACCAACCAAAAGAGAAAGGAGTTCCCTGCAAAGGATGTCTGTTTACCTCACGGTGTCTATATGTGTGTTCTTTGTTTTAGTAAGGGATATTTAGAAATGTAGAAGGATTTGGGCTAATTTTGACCCCCTGACTTGTACCAGGTCAAACCATTCCCATACGGTAGGATCAAACCAACCAAAAGAGACGGGAGTTCTCTGCCAGAGAGGTCTGCATATTACATAACTCCATCTCTCCATCTGTCCATGTCTACCAATTCAATATTTTATCAGATGTCCCTTTTCCTTTAAGCTGAGTGATATATTTTGATTTGAGCTTAATATATGTTTTCCACTTTACAGGAACATCTTATATGTCTACCCTCGCTCCCTGAACTTTTCTAACCGCGGTGGCTCAGCCAGGAACATCACTGTCAAGATTCAATTCTTAGCTGGAGATGACTTTGGAAGTGGGATGGAGGTATTGTATTTACCAATACAAGTTTCTGTAAAATGTCTGATATTACTTGGCATATCTGCTCATATTTGCAGGTGGAATTCGGTTGGTAAGGCACCTATGTTACTTGGCAACTTCCTTTTAACAACATCACACATTATGCATTACTACATATGGTTTGTGAACTTATTTTCATGCGAAAAGTGTGTGTGTGTGTCGGGGGGGGGGGGGAATACCGTTTAAGTGATATTGAAATACTAGTAACATTTTAGTAGTTTATTACAGTTATTATCAATATTTTATCATAATGCTATTTTGATATTCTTGTTTTTTTACCCATTTGGAAAATGAACATCAAGGCTTTTAGTTTATGATATGCAATTCAAATTAGCATGTAGATGAAGGCATAAATTTTGTCTATAGTGTATTTGGAAATTATGCATCAGTCGTGATTTCATTGCAGTGCATCATGGGTAAGTCCAGCTGTCCCGAGTATGGTCGCCATGCCTACACCTCTGTCTGCTATCACAACAAGTCACCTGACTTCTACGAAGAGATCAAGATCCGTCTGCCTGCCGACCTACGAGACCAGCACCACATCCTTTTCACGTTCTATCACATCTCCTGCCAACGCAAGCAAGATGTCGCCCCCATCGAGACTCCCATTGGCTATTCAGTGAGTTTTTTGGTCTTTTTGTCTCGCCCACCGGAGGTGAAGGCGAGACTAAGGGATCCAAATGTCGTCCGTCCGTCGTCCGTCCGTCGTCCGTCCGTCCGTCACAAACGTTATGAAAGATAACTTGGCAACCGTGACTCACTTTTCAACCAAACTTGGGTTGTAGATGCACTAAGGGGACCTGCATGTTATGGTCCAGTCAGAGGTCACATGGTAAGGTCAAAGGTCATTTCAGGTCAAACGTTAAAGTTTACGTGCAAGACTCTCTTATGACACAAAACTCTGCAACCGTGACTCACTTTTCAACCAAACTTGGGTTGTAGATGCCCTAAGCGGACCTGCATGTTATGCTCTAGTCAGAGGTCACATGGTAAGGTCAAAGGTCATTTTAGGTCAAACGTTAAAATTTACGTGCAAGACTCTCTTATGACACAAAACTCTGCAACTGTGTGACACTGTTCAATCAAACTTGGGTTGTAGATGCACTAAGGGGACCTGCATCTTATTGTCCAGTCAGAGGTCACATGGTAAGGTCAAAGGTCATTTCAGGTCAAATGTTAAAGTTGACGTGCAAGACTCTCTTATCACACATAACTTTGCAACCGTGACTCACTTTTCAACCAAACTTGGGTTGTAGATGCACTGAGGGGACCTGCATGTTATGGTCCAGTCAGAGGTCACATGGTAAGGTCAAAGGTCATTTCAGGTCAAACGTTGAAGTTTACGTGCAAGACTCTCTTATGACTCAAAACTCTGCAACCGTGTGACACTTATCTATCAAACTTGGGTTGTCGATGCACTAAGGGGACCTGCATGTTATGGTCCAGTCATAGGTCACATGGTAAGGTCAAAGGTCATTTCAGGTCAAACATTAAAGTTTACGTGCAAGACTCTCTTATGACACAAAACTCTGCAACCATGTGACACTTATCTATCAAACTTGGGTTGTAGATGCACTAAGGGGACCTGCATGTTATGGTCCAGTCAGAGGTCACATGGTCAGGTCAAAGGTCATTACAGGTCAAACGTTGAACGGTTAAAGTTTACGTGCAAGACTCTCTTATGACACAAAACTTTGCAACCGTGTCACACTTTTCAGTCAAACTTGGGTTGCAGATCACTAAGGGGAAGTGCATGTTATCATTCTGTTGGACTTCACATGATAAGGTGAAAGGTCATTGGAGGTCATATGTTACAGATGTTTTCAAATTCTTGAATTTGCTTTTCCTCTGTCATTTCTTGTCCAGTGTTGAATCTGATTGCTCAACTGATAATCATAGGTGACGCTTCTGAACTTGTACACAGATATTGTGTAAACATTCGTAATGTAGAATTATGTAAAGATACAGTTCTGTTGTGTGCCATCACAGATCGCGATATTTCTAGTTATTTTCACAAGTGGGCGAGACACAACATCGCAAACGCCTTGTTTTCATTAGATGCAACTGAAATAAATTTCTTCAAAGAAACAAACTAAAAGCAGACAACATCTCTAACATTTTTCTCACATGAAATGATCTTTTATACGACACATCATCATTATGTTACATTCTTTGATAAACTATAAAACACATTAATGCATAATCGTAAGTATTCAAATTTCTCAGTTATTCTACAAAATAGGGATTAGAGATACATTGTAGATGCTTGAATGCATGAGTGAAGTTTAGATGTGGCAAGTGAGATTTGAATTGAAATTATTTATAGCTGAAACATAAGAATTATTATGAATATTCTTATACAAATGCAGAATATCCCACAGGTACTATTACTTTTAATAAATGTACTTTTGCCATTTGAAATAAGGCTATTGTTGCTTCAGTCCACACTTTTACTGGCCGTGGAAGGTAAAAGTACGTATCAAGACATGTACTTTTTGAATTTTTATATGATTTAAGGCAAATTACACACCTTTCATTCTTTTGCCATTGGGTCAGTTCACATTATTTGTATATCATGTATAGGTATACCAATTTCTCTTTCAGAAAGAAGAATGGATGCTAACATATTTTTCATATTTTGCTTTTTTTTTTTTCTTTTTCTGTACCAGTGGCTTCCTCTCCTTCGTGATGGCCGCCTCCAAAATGGTGATTTCAATCTTCCTGTTTCCTTAGAGAAACCACCTTCCAATTACTTCATGCTCTCTCCAGATGTAAGTTTGTGTGCTTATTCATGAAAATAGTGACAGATAAATAAAGAAAAAGAAAGAAAGAAAGAAATTAGTAAGAGAATAATTGAAGAATGAATGAATGAACGAACGAATGAACGAACGAACGAACGAACGAACGAATGAAATGAATGAATGAATAAACAGACTAGCCAACAAAAAACACCTAATTAATCCATGCTCTCACCAAATGGAAAGTGATTGACAGAATTTGTTTTCTTATTCATGAATAAATGAATATCAAAATAAGTAAATTAATAAATGAATAAACACAAACCACTGTCCCCAAACTTCGTGTTGTCAACAGATCTAAGTTTGCTTGCTTGTTGATTTTGTTTACTTAATTTTTGTAAAGAAAATAATAAACAAAGTATCAAAATGAGATTGATGAATTTCATTTACTCACTTATTTATTTATTCATTCATTTATTTACTCATTTATTCATTCATTTTTGTGTCCTGTAATTTACTTTTTATTTATTATTTTTTTTATTTCATAAGATGAATGATGTTCAGTTTAAGGCCAAGGGCACCTTCCTATTAAAGGTAGTAGCCCACATTTGCACAACATTGTTTCAGAATTTGAAAAGAAATAAGCCAATTTCAATTTTAAATGACAGATATTTATGTAAAACTATCATGTTGTCAAATTTACAACAATATTCCAAAGAATAAGCGAAAAATGAATGGTTTTACTCTTAAAGCGTTAAAGCGTCAGGAAGACGCCTGCACAAAACAAAGAAAATAAAAGAAAATTTTTGTTGAATATTTCCTTCGCAATCCTAAACAGGAATGTACTGGGATCTCAAACTTCATGAGTGTTTTTCTGTGGCTTGAAGCAGTCTAAAGTAAAACTTTTGTGCAGATTGGGTGCCACTTGCAAATGTGGGCTACTACCTTTAATACAGGAGCCAGGTGGCCCATGTACATGTATATATATATATTCGGTAGTTAACAAATTATGACTTGACTAGAAGGGAAAGGCTTCTTCCCGATGGCCTGCAGTTGAAATAGCACTCACTCTTTCACATTTGCTCATGATAAAAGGTAGTTTGAAGTTATAAACTGGAAATGTTAAAGAATATATTTTTTCTTCTTATGGGGTGGGTCTTTTTGTTTGTTGTGTTTTGTTTGTCATTTTGTTTTGTGTGTTTTTATTTTTTTTTAACAATGAACTGTGAATAATTACAGAATCACAGTGCAAAATTGATAATCCGTGATTATTGCTCTGGAATAGCATGAGAAATTTCTTACAAAGAAAAGAGGCATTGACTGCTACATTTTCTTGTATTGAAATATGAATATAGAATTAAGGTTTTATGAGGTCAATCATTAAATCAATAAACCAGCTTAGTATGTGAAACATAGGGCTGTAATCTAATTATTTTTGTTGTTTTATGTGGCTTTGGGCAGGTAATATTCCTTGGTAATGTGGTGTTGGGCTTTCTGTTGTGTCATTTGATTTGCACTTTGTATGTTTGTTTTGTCTTTCTAGAAAAAGGCCTCGCCAAACGATCAAGTTAGTAAGACATTTCTTGTACAGAGCTACTTCTCAGTGTGATTTATTAGTACTTGTATTCATGCACTGTTTTGAGTGGGAAAATGTAATATTTGATATTGACCACCATCATAATACAGAGTGCTGCATCCTCATAAAGAGTATCTGTGCCATACATCTAGATGTCTTTAGTTCCCATATACACTGTGTCCTAAATTTAGGGCACTCCTCGATCGTCCCAATTATGAATTCAGACTGGCCCATATCCATTTATACTGCCATTTAGGACTACCAACTTGTGTGCAAGACCACCACTGTAACATATCACCCCACCCCCACCTCCCCCCCCTCCTTTTCATCCTGGCCAGGTTTATGATAGGGACACCGTGTCTAGAGCAGAGTCTTGTCTGGAGTTGGGTCGCCCCTGGACCAGTCCTAGGGCACCCCTAGGGGTTCCCAAAATTCCTTGTAGCCATTTATACTGGGAATCGGAACTCCCATAGAATTTATCCTGGGGTGGTCTAAACTTCCAGTGTAAATGGGGTATTTGATATCGAAAACACCAGGAATCATTTAATTTGGCATCCATTGCACTGTTTGAGTGGGACATCTAATATTCACTTTATTTCATCTGTTACATAGTGAGTGGCCCGTCCCTGTTTAGAGTATCTTTTTTTGAGCTATTATGCTTTTGATTTGAATTAATACTACTAGATCTTTTGGATAAACATCATGACCGATGCTAATGAATTTTTGGGCTTGAGTAGTACTTTGCAATGTAAAAGAGTGCCAATTAACAAAAGATACTCCTTTCTGTATGTTGGAGATTTCATGTAACTATGAGTATATTCAAAATACAAGTTTCAAATATTTCTCCTCTAAAGATATATTCCAATTGAAAAGGCACACTTGTAATTGCTCAACAAGAATAGGGCTTAATGGAAACCCAAGTGCAAATTGGGTTTGTTGAGGGCACATTTATATCATCCTCTATTTTCCTTATGATTCCAGTGCTAGGTAAATTATTTTGAGGTTGATTTTATGCATTCGAGCAATACACAAATTACATTTTTAGGCAATTGGTACACCTAATGATCCCCTTTACCCTTCTTCATCAATTACACTGTGGTGATTTGCATATATATGTATGCACTTTCATCTCTTGCTTAACTCATAAACTAAGTATGATGGTCCCAGGTATTATCATCGCATAAACACTGCTGTCTTTGGTTTGTGTAATATCCAGCATTTTCTCTGGCACCATTCTATCCGAATTGTATTTCCTTAGAAGTGCAGGGTTATGGTTAAGGATGCAAATGCACAGTAGGTTTGATTCAGGGTTATGGATACCGGTAGGGTTAAGTTTTCTTTTATGTCAAGGATTGAACATAGTAATTCAATGTCAGAGCATTCCAAGCTTGAGAATGAATGGATTAATCATTATTTGATGTCTGCATTGTTTGTTCATTAACATGTATATTTTGTAAGAAAATAATGGGAAAAACAAGAATAACATAAAAAGCCCAATTGCTGTTTTATGTTTTACTGTGGAGGGTATCACTGAAGGATTTTCGATAAAATGTGATTGCCCTGGTTGTCTACTTAAACTAGAATCCATGAAATGGTTAATGTCACGGACAGACAAATATGTCACTCATAACCGATCAGGCTCTAAATAGAATATTGCAGACAGTAATAGAATAACAAATGGCAGTGCCATATTCAGCAACTGTGATATGATCATTAAGTTTGAATGAGAATGAAATTTTATTTTGGATCAAAAATTCTCTATTTACATTTCAACAGACATGTTCACTAATTGTATCATGCCACATTTTATAAATTATGTGAATCACAGTAATGCAGGATTTTATCATGAATAAGGAGATAATTTCCCTTGAAGTACAAACCAAATTTATAAGTCCCAGTCTCATTAGTTACCATCCAAACCTTGGTGTGTATTCCATGAGCCACATATCTGTTATGTCATTGTAATTAGTATTGTCAGATTTGTACTTTATGTTCCAGCATAGGAACCTTAGCTACATTATGGGTGTGTGTTTATGTCTCCATTCAAAGTTTTACATTGATAATGCTGGTGTTCATTCTAGGTGCATCCATCATGTTCGCATACAACCAACCCCAAGGATTTGCTTGGAAACTTCATTCTGCTGTGTTCACACTAGAGTTTTTGATCACAAACATGTGAAGCATGTGTACAAAACAAGTGGACGCTGACAAATCCTTGTTGGGCAAATCGCAGACCTCTCCATTCTATTCGGGCCTTTGTTCCCTGCCTACTGCTGCTTGATTCTTTTCGCTGGTTAGACTAGAGTCCCCAGTTTTCCGCAATACGGAAAATGGTAAATTTTTCACAGAATTCAGGAAGAACATGGAATTCACGGAATTTCACGGAAAACACAATTTTTTTAGGCCCAAAAATTTGAATTACGAAAAATACAGAAATAAACATGAAAAACAGTGTGTACAGTGTATATATTAGGTTAACTTACATTTTTAAAATTTAGATTTTTACTTTTTACAATTGCCTTGTCATATGTTTTGTACATGTCACCGAAGAATGCGGAATTTAAAGTTTAGAACACCAAAGTACACGGAATTTCCATTTTAGAAAATGGAAAACTGGGGACTCTAGGTTAAACAATGCTGCTACGTTGATGCACAATGAAGTCGCATGCATGTTGGGTGAACTGGGCATAAGCAATGCTGGGATTGAGGAGGTTTCGTCACTTTGTGTTTCATTCTCCATTGCATTTAAGTTAACCTTTACTGTATTGCCCCCCCCCTCATACAGTAAGGGTTAACTTTATACAAGTAGATTGTTCAATTATGCTGCAATTAATTTAGATGTTGTGAACAATATTCACGAGGACCCCATTTCATAAAACTCATTATCAGTAACAACTGCCACATTTCTGTGACAAATTTGCTCTCAGCTAATCAGATGCAAGGATTTCAGTAGCTTATAACAGTTATTGCAACTGGTTATTGGTAACAAATTTTATGAAATGGGGCCCAGAACAGATGCATAATGTTATTCCCCATTGACGCTTTATACATGTACTGTACATATAGCTCTGCCTTGGATACATGCATTATAAATGTAAAGTTAATACCAGTTTGATGTACATTTACACTTTCCCTTCTTTACACCCTGTATATGCATTAACTGGACCAACTTTACATACTGTACCAAAATATATCCTTTACAGACGTACGATGTAAGTAATTTTCACGACCCTGCTTATTTTATCCAGTCAGTATTTTAGCCAGTCTTTATTACCAACTTGTGGACCTGTTTTCCCCTACCTGCGAAATGTATGACCCCTTGCTACATGTGAATATATTATAGTTTATAATTTTACCCACTATTTATGAACAATTTGTACATGTACATATATGCTTATTTATCATGTGATGCTTGAATATATATATTCATCTTCTTCAGTCAGCTAGATCTTATACCCCACATAACGTATATCATAATACCTTGCTTTTTACTAGTCTTGTAATGTTTACCTGTATACATGGTTCTCGCCAGTACATAACACCCATGGTTCCAATACCATGCGTAGAGGATTTCAGACAAGGAAGAACCATGTGTGAAATTGCTGCACCATGCGTGGCAACAAGGGTAAAAAAACATTGGAGTATATATTCCTAACAATAATGATAAATGCCTCATATTCTTTTGCTTTTTGGCAATGTATTTTTACTATAATGCCATTAGTAGACAACTCCTGCTTACCAAGAAGTATTTTTCATCCTTTTCCTATAGCATATACTGCTGCCACACCTAACTTTAGGTGTTATTGCGTAAAACTTTTGTAAATCTTCCGAAATTCCAAGCTTGGCGCAGAGGGGGAACCATGTGTGGATTTTTTTCTGGTGAGAACCCTGCCTGTATATCCAGCATACTTGTGTGAGGCTCCAAAATTTGCTGTCCAAGCTTTATTTCATCTTAGAAGATATATATGTAGGGCTAAGGCTAATCAGCGGCATTTCCCAGTTCTTGTAAAATGTATCACTTACGATAATGACCTGTATGGTACACTTGAGTATGAGTTCATGCTCAGATATTGAAGGAGAGCTTTTATACAAAGCTGTACAGACTATACTTGAGATATTATATTTTGCTTTAAACTTTATAAGAATTTGATTGGTCCAGACCTTTTTTTTTTTTTTGCAAGCAGGGGGGGGGGGGGCATAAAAGCTAATTTTTGCAGTGGCATTATTATTTTTCTTTTTTTAACCTCCTCGATTACCATTCAGTTACATGCAGTAAAAGAGCCATGGGCATTAGCTGCTGCATATGCAAGCCTTTATGGTTGGAATTGGGTTTTAGCTCTGGTATTAAGCAGTCGCTCAGTGTAGGATATTAGGAATAGCTGTGGAGCTTTTGCAGCTGCAGCATGTGGTATAGTTTTCTTTGTATTGATTTAATATTCATTTTGAAATTTGATTTAACAGAATGTATACATACATGTAGTCCGATTTTATATCATGAATGTACATACATGTACCATTACAGGGATGTGTACTTGTTTTTAAAGTTTTTCTTATTCATATTTCAACCTGCAAGTTATAAACAGAGTAGCCTGCTCCCCTATTTTTTTTTTTTTTAGTGATTTGATTGCATGACATCATCATTATAAGTATGGAGAAATTTCATAGATTTTGTACCAGGAACAGGAGGTGTTAATGGCATTCGACGAGTATTCTAGTGAATCTATGGGAGCATGCATTTGGGTTTTTTGTTTTTTGTTTTGTTGCTTTTTTTGGACGTTATATGGAATTTATTGTACGTGTTTCAAGGGAACATTGCCCTACATGTTTATGTACATACACTGATTGTGTATCATATATCAATACATTTACCTGAAAGTGAACTGAACAGAATACATTTCAGCTGATATTTTCATTTAACTGCTAATTTAGCTTTGACAAAGGTTCCTATTTTTCGGCAACCCTCATGTATTTTGATATTCTCATGGGTTCTTCTCAAATTTTTCAATGGATTTCATCTCTGCAAGTGAAACTTAACCAATCAATGTGAATTTGGGGTCCTTCAAGGGCTACTTTGATGGTCCAAGGGTCAAAGTTGCCCTAACCATTTGTGTGATTAGACTGTGAAATCCTGCTGGAGAGAGGAAGTTCATATATTGCTCAGAGTTTTTGACACCGATATAGTGATTCTTATACATATCTGAAGATGGGAGTTGGGAAAAGGTGAATTTCTGTGATTCCTTTTATAATCGGGTGAGATGGGTCAAAATTAAACCCAGTGGAAAAGCATGTTAATTGTCTCCATTAGTTTAAATGATTTGATTTCTACTTTTTGCAGGCCCTTTTGAAGCTCATATATTTTGAAAACCATTTAGAATTTTCAAAAAATTAGAAAGACATAAAGATCCATGTCCCTGTCTACTAGAAAAGACATCCATTTATTCATTTAAATACACTTTATGTCTCATACTTTTACGTCTCCACAAGCAGATAGTATTCAAATTCACTACATTGTATGTATCGTATTAATAATTCACCGTGGGGTGGTGCCACTGAGTGCCTTTGCTTTTCAATTTTACTAATAACATTTAACTCACAGTTGAACAGACTTTTACCATCTACATGTCCATGTACCTGCACATGTAGGTTTTGTTGCCATTTTGAGAGCCAGTGATTAAACATTTCTTTTTCACTTCAATGTATTGTCCCACCTACTGTAATTGGTGTTGTGTTTTCTCACTCTACTAGGTCCAGCTACCAGGGATGAAATGGGTGGATGGCCACAAGCAGCTGTTCAGTGTGACTCTCAAGGCAGTTTCTTCAGTACATCCCCAGGTAGGTGATGTGACCTTACACCATTACCTTAGGCAACACTTGGATGGGGTTTTATTTCATCTAAGAAATGTACGTAGGCATAGGCAGAGCAAGGATTGTGTGAATGGGTAGTGGAGTACAAATAAAAATCTCTTATTAGTAAATGAAAGGGGTAAAACGATTATAGTTTTCAGGCCACTCATTCAAATTTTGAAATTAGGGCACAAAAAGACAGGTGAGTAGTCACAGTTTTCTTGCGACTTTTGTTTGAACTGTTTGTTAAATGCAGTTGGGTTCTTTTTTTATTTTCATCATTTAGCATCATGCTTTCGGGTTTTTTTTCCCATCCTTTAAAATCGTTGGTGGTAATAGTTTAAGCAAATTCAGTAAAATCCAAGATCAGTCAGTTCCATAAAATTCTGTGGTTTAAGCCTTACTATCACGGTATTCCAAAAAGCATTATGAACAATTTTCAAACTTGGTGTGTTTGACAGTATGGAGACAAATCAGTTACATGTACATGTAGATGTTGGGGTCTTAAGTCTAAGATCAAAGTGCCACAGAGGTGGAGGCATATTGGAGGAGCAGTGGCATTCATGTTGTTCTTTCTAATCCTCCTATACAGGATGAGCATGTGGAGAGGTTCTTGCACCTGTGCCACACTGTCAACATCTCTGTTTATTTCTTATTTCTTCTTCTTCTTCTTCTTCTTCTTCTTCTTCTTCTTCTTCTTCTTCTCTCTCTCTCTCTGTCTGCTTCCCTTTACTCCCTTCCTTTTCTATTAATTTCTGTTTCTGTTTCTCTTTCTTGTTTATTATGTTTATAGTCAGCCATGTTTATTTATGCTATGGAACGGTACTTTACATGTTCACAATTTTATATTGCTTTGTTGTACGTCACCCGTTTCTGAATATGATTTATGTACACTTGCCTGTCCAGTCTTCGGACTGCCTGTCCAGTTTTTTATCAAAATAAACCGAATCTATCTATCTATCTATCTACATCCCCTGATCTAACAGGGATCACCCCCCCCCCCCCCCGAAAAAATGATATTGTTGTGGATGGTTGGAGCAAATATTTTTCTCTCTAAATCCTCCTGCACAGGATGAGTTTGTGGATAGGTTCCTACATCTGTGCCATGCCGTTGAGCAAGGCAGCATCCCTCGATCCATCGGAGACCAAAACATGGAGTCTGAGCTGATCGGCAGCACCATCAACCTTGGTCAGGCTGTGGCCGAACCACTGGTCAAGTTCCTTCACATCGTCCTGGATAAACTTATCCTCATGATGGTCAAGGCACCGATCATCAATGGACATATTGGTGAGTGGATGACCACCGTAGCTACATGTACCAATCATCCTTGATTCAGAGAATTGTTCCTATTTTTTATATTCCCAATCGTAGATTCAACTCAAAATACAGTTTATTCCTCATTTTGCCACAAGGTATTCATGCTTTGCTGTCAAAGATTGATGGTTGTGGACCATGATTCAGTATTAGGACAAGTGTCATGGTATTGTTTGATTAAATTGTCTTTATTGAAAAACTGCTCTGCAGCTTATGAACTGAAGTACATAGAATTTGCATAATGAAAAATACAAAGCAAAATATAATTTGGATGGGTATTCATATTTGGAAAAATGTTGTTTTGCTTATATAGTACAATGAATGGAGAAATATAAATATGGCAGTGATTGAGAGAGTGAAGAAGAGCAAGAAAGGAAGTGAGAGAAAGAGAGAGAGAGGGAAAAGCAAGGAAGGAAAAGAGGGAGAGGGAGGGAAAGGGGGGATAAGGAAGGAGAAGCTTTATAGAAGATAGAGGGAAGAAGAGAGACAGGAGAATTAGAGGAAGAGATAGTAAAAGAAAAATTAATTATACCATATATCTGTAAAGAGTTTCTTCCAAAACCTGTTGTATTCTGCCCTCGATCTCCATAGTGAACATGGGACAGGTGTGCTTTGAGACAATTGCAGAGATCGTTGACCGCTTACACATCCTTCTGGACAACCGACTAGACAATCATGGACGCAATACCCTCCTTGCTTCCTTTGTCCATTATGTCTTCAGACCTCCTGATGCTGATGATACAAACATGGTGGCAGGCACTTCTGGTAAAGGTATGTGTTTATTCATATCTATACTACAGTTGATATTTCTGCTACAGCTACTCCTACTACTAGTACTACTACTGCTACTACTTCTACTACTAGTTCTGCTACTACTGCTTCTACTGCTACTTCTACTGCAACTACAGTGACTCTGTCTGTCCTGTTTTACATAGATACTCTGAGAGTGACAAAGCTAGAATATTAATTGTTATCCTAGTAGAAACTTTCTCATTAGAATACTAGAAACTAAAAACATGTTTGCTTGAAATGTTATAAAGTTCTAAAGTGGTTCAGAATCGTGAAAGTTTCATGCCTCCAGAATGAATGAATCATAAATGATGCAACACTGAATATTTGCAATTTGCAAAAGATTTTTGCCGTAAAAGGGCTATAGTTTGCAAACATGATTTTTAAAATAATTTTTACAGTATATAGTCAAACCTACTTTAGCAGCCACTTGTGTAGACGTACCTGTAGTTCCTGCTGTTTTCTCATAGTAGTATGTCTCATTAACTCACATATCTAGGATCCTATTTTGAAAGATTACCTCTCTGTAAAGACTGCTGTCATGTCTTTCTTGAGCATTGAATAATTTTGTGTCATTTTTGACACTGGAAGACTTGTGGGTTTTTCCTACTTTTACACTACTTAACTACTTCAAGCATTGCAAAAGTTACACCTTTGACCCTTCTATCTGCAGTATTCTTGCATATAACTCCAGCTAATTTTGTGCATTCTGTCTCCTATGTAGGACTCTCGCCCCACACACCATCGCAGTCCATGAACTTCAGTAACTATGGCACAGTTGCCCGCTCCAACAGCCTCAACTTCAAGCATCGCACCACACTGCGCAACTCCAGCACAAGCCTTAGTATCCCGGCCTCCCCCGAGGATGATATGGAGGCCGTCCTGCACAACCGCTTCGGCAGTGAGCGGCAGGGGTCGGCGAGGTCACCGAACCGGTCAGGGACAGGGATGGGCAACGTTCCCGTCATTGGACTTGGTGGAAGGGTGCCTCCAAGAAAGGTGAGAGGGAGTTCCTCTTCATAGTTTACCTAGGTGGATGGAATTTGACTTTGGTATTTCTCTAGGCTCCAGACCCAAATTATTTCTGGTGTAGTATTCAAGAATTGAAGATATTTTTCTCCGTAATTGATTGATTTTCATTTTATAGTGAAGCAAATAAGTGTTTGATATTAAATTCAGGTACATATAATTATCCAAGAGAAATTCTTTGTTCATCCCATTAAAAGGACTGAGTCGTTGCAAATGAATGTTGTATGTAATGATCTATAAAGGAAAATGACAAATAACAATGATACATAGACAGGCAAATTAATGAAAAGCAGTAAAGAAATGGATAGAGAGAGGAAAAAGGGGAGGAATGTCAAATAACAATCATTTGAAGTATAAATCTTCTTGACGTCTTCAGTTTTCACGAATCTAGCGCAAAGATAAAGTGAGATGTTCTTGCATGATTAAGTATTTTCCTCATTTTCTCTGTACATTACGTAATGGTTATTATCAACCATTGAAGCATTTATAAAATGTTGATTGCAGTATTCATGTCAGATGTATTTATTTTTCAGCTTGTCCATGAAGAGCTCACTCTTCAGTTTGTAGTATCTAATGGCAAAGCCAAGGAGAAGGCCTTCAGTCATGCTTGGTTCTTTTTCGAACTAATTGTGAGTACTGATGTTTTCCCCTTTATATTCTCCATTTTCTGAATATGTGAATGTCTCATATATGTATAGTTTCAGGTGCTATTTTATGTCCTCTATTGATATACACTCTGTATTTCTTTATTGTTTTATAATAGGTCCCCTTTTAAGGTCAGTTGAGTGCTGGTTATGGGATATGCAATATGAAAGAAGCAAAGAAATGCATGTATATGAAGCACTTAACAATGATTGTGTAATTTCTGAGAAATTGGTTCTGTAATGGCAGCAGCTCAGTAGTCGAAATAAAACTACTAGTAGAAGTAGAAGTAGTAGAAGTAGAAGTAGAAGTAGTAATATCCTCATTATTATCATCTCTCATTTAACCATTGAATAGGTTAAGAGTATGGCACAGCACCTGGCTGACTGTGAGCGTCTGGACTCCTACCGCAGGATGAGGTTCACAGAAAGCTTCTGCAATGACGTCACCTCAGTGGTTACCATGGTTACATCTGAGATCATAGCCAGGTTTAATAAGGTGAGGCGAAATGTTGAAGGGAGTGTCCGCCCTGAAAAATATATTCCCATCATTAGAATACAGACCCCCTCCCCCTTCCTCCTCCTCCTCCCCCCCCCCCCCCCCTCTTGATAAGAGTGTGAGTAAAGCTGGATTTGCTCTCTAGTAAAATTCTGTAACTTTCCATTTTTATGATCATTGAAGACTTTTTTTGTGGTGGTTTTTGAAAACATGTGGCCAGTGATATCTCTAGAGCACAAGTATATGGGATGTTTGTCTTCAGAAGAAATTGAAATTAATGTAGTTTATAGGCCGCAAGCCTGTTTGTGGAATTTACACATGGGGTCCAGGTGATTTTTTTAGTATCATTTACAACCTCTTTTGATATATATTTAATCTTGAAGATGCAGATAAAATCAGATGATTAACATGTTATTGTCTTGATTTTGTTTAACAGGATGTGAGACCCATGCAGCTTCTGAATGCCAGTTTAGCATTCTTCCTCCAGGAGCTTCTTACCCTCATGGACAGGGGCTTTGCTCTGGGTCTTGTACACAACTATGTCAAACAGGTAAAATTGACTTGGGGGGGGGGGTGTTTCATAAAGCCATTTGTGAAGTTATGAACGACTTGAATATGAAGTGCCAAATAGGATGCCTAAAGTTTTTCCTCATGTTCTAACAAAGTGTGACTGCATTTCCAATTATCTCAATTAAATTGTGGCAAAAAATTTACTTCGCAATAAAAATGTTCTTAAACAAAAGTATTGTTAATCTACATTGGCATATTTTACTTTTTGCTGATGCCATTTATAATTACTAAGAATTCCGTTTGGCTTTTCATATTCAAGCTGTTCGTAAAGTTATTAGTAACTTTACGAACAGCTTTATGAAGCACCCCCCAGGGGTCACAAGCACAATGTGCTGTACTGTACTAAGTTTTTCTGATTTGAAAAATGCATGTGATTTTGCCTTGAAAGTGATGTCCCAAAAGTCACTGATTTTGGATGATGCCTTCATTGTGAATGACCTGTTGAATGGCCTTATGCAGTGAAAGTGGTGTGGATGAGTTAACTATTAAATCTATTAACTTCAGTGATCAAGATAACTCCGAAGAGTCTTCGAAAATGTGGGGGGGGGATGTTGTACTAAATTCATAACTTCGGAGCTGACACCCTGTTTACTAATTCAAATCGCACTCCTACTGCCTGTCAACTTGTACATGTTTTAACTCCAATACAAACTTAGGGATGAAATCTCATAGCTCTTTTTATCCAGTTGGAAATTATATCGATTATTATGTTATGATGATTTTGAAAATAATATATGCCCCTTGAAGATGGGTAAAATCTTTTTCCTCCTTTCCAGTGGAAAAGGCACTGTATGATTACTACTTTTATCATTACAAAAAAGTATATTCACTTGTACCTTTTCGAAATGAGAAATACTAATTTTTGTCCACTTCTTGCCATCTCCAAGGTTTCTGGAAAGATCACTGCCCTAAATGACCCGACTACGCTGGCCTTACTCAAGCTTGACTTCTTGCGCATCATCTGTAGCCACGAGCACTACGTCACTCTCAATCTGCCTTTCCAGCAGTCTGGCTCCGGCTCCTCCTCCCTCTCCCGGCCCCCATCACCAACCCCCTCCATCACCAGCACCAACTCCATCACCTCGTTCATCTCCATCCAGACTACCCTCACCCAGCTAGGTGATACCAACAAGATGGCGGAGCTGTCGTATGACTACCGTCAGCAGCATTATCTTGCAGCGCTGCTTCTCCTGGATCTGGCCACTGTCCTCCAAACACAGTATGTAGATGTTAGCATTAGGCAAATAGTTTTTATTTATGCATGATTATTCATATTAGAGACATTCAAATGTAACATTTTGTCTTTTAATTCTTTCAAAATATGATTTTTGTGTGTGTTTTATATAAAAACAGTTCTGTAGGACTTGCATTCTTATTTCTCATGAAAATTCAGTTATATTAACAGTGGTGTTACCAAGGATGGCATAGACATGGACTAAGAATTGAATGCATTATTTTCTTGTAGCAATAGCAACTTGCATCGCCAGGCCATTGACACCGTGAGCAACCTCTTGGCCAGTCATGACGCCGATCAACGTTTCTCCATGCGCGAATGCCGCATGCGTGTTGCTGCCCTCTACCTCCCACTTCTGGGTATCATCATCGATGCGTTACCTCAGTTGAACTGCACTACAGTGAACCCCAAGGCAAGACCTTCGGCCTCCTTTGGGGAGATGGATGATGTGGATGTGCCGATGAACCAGTCAGTTGCCATGGCAATAGCAGGAACAAGCATCTTCACTGGAGGTGGAGGAGGAGTCGAGCGGGTCGACTCCGCCCAGAACCAGCAGGTGAGTCTTTGCTTTGTGCAAAACATGGATGCATTTTTAAAGACATGGTTATGACATGGACAATCATGTAGATGTAAGCTACAGGATCTGTTCTGGTGAGTATACTTTTTGCCCAATCTTTTCTAATTTATACAGTAGTAACGAATCTGCATAACTGTAGAGTACTTCATGAATGTTACTCAAGTACTATTATCTTGATGTGTAATCTTTTTCAGCGACCACCTGAAGGGAAGACAAGCCTTTCCAAGGAGTCTACACATGACCTCTTGATGTACTTCATCTGGGTCATCAAGAACATTAACCCTGTGACCTTTTTGAATCCATCTCTTGAAATTTTCTTTGGGTATTATCTCTTTCAGCGACCACCCCAAGGCAAGACCAGCTTGTCTGAGGAGTCTACACGTGACCTCTTGATGTGCTTCATCTGGGTCATCAAGAACGTGGACCCCGTGACCCTGCAGCAGATCTGGGCTTCCCAGAGAGTGACCCGGGTCAATAAGATGCTGGACATCATGTTCTACTGCATCTCCTGCTTTGAGTACAAGGTAAACTGATTATTGCAAGTTCTCCACTGGTTTAGACCTCTGTTAACCTGTTGAATACCAAGCCTGAGATGATTCAAACTAGAGTCTTTGGTAAATAGATGTTCTACCATTTTCAATGGGTTAAAGGCTCGTTCAGATATGATATGGTAAACTGTGGGATTCCTTTGTGTAGTAAGCGAATGAAAAATGCAAGGTCCTATGCGTACTCACTAAGCTGTGTGTTATAAGATACAAAGCAGTAAAAGATACTAATGGGCCCAAACCTCTTCATACAGAAAGTTCTCTGAACACATTTTCTCCTGACTGTTACAGGGCAGAAACACCACCATCTTTGGGCACAGTATTCATACTTTCTAGGGCACTTTTCAATCACCTTGGGCAAGAATTTTTATCATCTCCCTCCATCCCCACCACTTGCCTAACAGTTAATCTGTGTATATTGTCAAACTGGATGACAGTCCTATTTCTGAAATGCTCAAAACACGTTTTCCTGACTGTTACAGGGTAGGAATGCCATCATCAGTCGTCAGAACAGGATGTCCTTCAAGAAGTCTGACGTGAAGCAGCGTCTAGAGGAAGCCATCCTAGGGACAGCCAGTGCAAGGAGTGATATGATGCAGAGACATACAAAACAGGGATCATCAGGTAAGAGGGATATATGGCTCCTTCAGTGGAGCTTCTGCCTGCTGAAGCATACATCTAGATTCATTGGTTAAAAGCTGTTCCAGGTAGATGACTGAAGCCATGATGGTTTATTAAAGTACCCCACCCTTGTTCCATAGACTCAGGATACATGTAGGTTACAATGACAAAAACACTCTCTTTCTTGGATAGGACAATAATGGACTGAGCTACTTGCATAGGTAAGCCATTGTCTCTGCAGGTTAAGAATGCACTGTGAGAACTCTGTAAGAAAAAACACCAGGATTCCTTGTACACATCCTAATTAGTCATACCTGGAGGAAAGACCCAAGGATTACAGTTATTGGCCTGAATTCACTAAAGGTGATACCAAATACATTATAAAGGAAAGAAGATAATTCCGATTCAAAAGCTCAATAGAGCCAGCAGAGTTTATGCCAGAAGCTCTCTATGTTTGTCTGTCTCATATCATCATTATGACTATAGATGTGATGTGATTCCTGAACATAACCTGGACACAAGAATAATGAGTATGCAGACAAGGGCCTTTAGGCTTGGAAGGCATGCATTCATGACCTCTGCTTCCAAATGCATTTATGAGATTTGGTGTTGTTGTTAGTAGTGTTATGCTAGAGTGACCAGATTTGTACAACTTCTTTTCAGGAGATCGAGGGTTCAGCCCAGCCTTGGGTCAGTCAGAGAGACTACGATGGAGGAAAGATCTGACACACTTCAGACAGAATGCAGAGCTCCCTGAAAGGTAGGTCCAGCAAAGACCCTACTACCGTGCTGTTGCCCTTTGCCAAGACTTTAATCTATATTTTGCCAGACTAGACCCACTAAGGTGAATGGCAAATGAAAGGCTAAACCAAAATATATATCATTATATGATATTCAGCAGTAGCTGAACTGACTGCATAGAAGCAATGAATACAGTGCACAATTAATAACCACTGGTCTGTACCTGGGGAGCGTATCATGAAAGGACTTGTCGGATGTTTTATCCGACAAAGTCTGTTTTATCCGACAGTTGCCATAGTAACGATGCTTCTCAGCCAATCAAAATCAAGGAAAGATGTCAGATCTGACAACTTGTCAGACAACAAATGTTGATGAAATGCTCCCCTGATGGCTAGTCCTTCTTTCTTTGTATCTTCCCTGTTATTAGGCCAAGAGCTGAGTTGGAAGTCGAAGCTCGCTTGGAGGCTCTCCTAGCCAACGATGTCTCATTTGTTGTTCTGGATGCCATGGAACTCCTTGTGCAGGTATGGTCTAACATTTAGGAAGATGGCCATGCATCATCTTTTATATTCAACATGTGGCTTTTAAATGTCACTGGCAAAGTCTGCATTCTTTAGATAGTTTTGTTTGTTTATTTAAAGATGGGCATGATCACTTTGTGCTTCTGGCTGCAGAAATTAAAACAAAGGTCAGGAGCTCTATTGTAAATTTGTTCTGATATCAGTATGTTATCATTTCAGTTCTGTCAAAGTTGATGGAGGATGCATATGTTATAATAATTATAATAATAAGATGGATTTACTTATTGCATCATGAACTGAAAAGTCTTTTCATGGAGTTTGCAATATAACTGGAACAATGTAAATGCATGAAAAAAATACCATTTCATTCTTTCATATCCTCATATTTAGTAGCATTTGTAAAGAAAAGATTATTACAGCAGAAGAAAAAAATTGTGATGTCAAGCAGGCCCTACAAGGGAATTTTACTCTCATTGACTAGAGTCACTCTTTATTGGGTAAACAGTGAATGGTGTTGAATTGCCCATGAGAGCGCGCATTTATAATTCTTCAGCAGTAATGGTACATACTAGTCTATATGATTGTATGTTCATGTGATTGCTTTACAGACTGTATCGCAGACTGACCACCTTCAGGGCTGTTTGACTGGGGTGATGACAGTTCTCCTACATGCCTTAGCATGTAACCAAAGTACCATTGTCATGGAGAGTATTCTTGCCACACAACGCTCCCTTGTTTCCAAGGTATAACCCAGTTTTGTTCATTCTTTTGCCGTTATTAAACTGAAAATTGATATTGTTTGCAAAAACATGTAAACTGAGTGTAATTAATTATTGGTATTGATTAAAGTAGCAAAGATTTTTTTTTTTGGGGGGGGGGGGGGGGGGGGGTTCAACTATGTTATGTGATACATGTACTGGGAGAGGGACATGCAGGGTATGCTAACCTCATTTTATCGTTTTAATCTGCTAACTGCTGATTGATCTCCTTTCCGTAGCCAGGGCACACCTTGGTCCAGTAAGCAGTGGGTTAACTTAAAGTCCAATTCACCCACTGCAAGATGATGACTGTCTTGTGAGAATGGTCCTGGCTGGAATGCTCCCCAAGGAGTAGAGAATGTGCGGAGTAGTAATTCAATCCACTTCAATCCAGTGACTGAGTCATAATAATACTGTAAGCGCTTTTGTCAGTTTATACTGTTAAAGGGCCTTATAAGAAGCCGGTATTATCAAAAATTTTTCATTCATGCCTACCTTGCAGTACCCTGAGCTGTTGTTTGAGGAGCAGACTGAACAATGTGCAGACTTGTGCCTTCGTCTACTGCATCACTGTAGCTCATGTATCAGCAGTGTACGGTCTCATGCCAGTGCTTCTCTCTATCTGCTCATGAGGCAGAACTTTGAGATTGGAAACGTAAGTTATTCTATTGCTTAAATGTGAGATGATATCTAAATGCATGCCCTTAACCCGCTGAACATTGAACCCAAGATAACTCCAGGTAGGGTCTATGTTAATTATGTGTTATACTGAAGTATCGAGCTCTAGGGGTTAAAGTAGCTCCTCGTCAGGTGTTACTTTGAATGTTTATATTGCAAATTCTGTGACTGGACATTAATGTTGTATTAGAATTTCTTCATTCCTACATGATATGTTAAAGGCTAATTTAGAATTCTTGTATGATGGAAGTGCGTTAAATTAAGTAGATTTACACATGTATGCTATTCTGAACTGATCTTGCTGCAGTATGCACATAGAGGTACCTGACAGTGCACTTATGAGGTATGTTGCCTGATAGTTCTCATATCCAAGTTTCAGACACTTTCCTTTGACGTGTACTGATGAGATGATGTTAAAGTTAGCCATCAGCTTAATACAACGATCTCCATTTCTGAAATGACAACCAATTGGTATGCAATAAAAAGAAGACTAGAGGTGGGGACATACATGTAGCTATATGACATTGATGATGCATCTGAACTCTAGACATCACAGTACTTTGATAGGTTATTACATTTCATGGATATGTCACACAACTATTTCATCATGTGTAATGAATGCATAATATCTAGTTCCTTCCGGTTCTACTTGCAGAACTTTGCCAGGGTCAAAATGCAGGTGACCATGTCGCTCTCATCCCTGGTGGGGACGGAAACCAACTTCAATGAGGAGTATCTGAGACGCTCCCTCAAGACCATCCTAAACTATGCAGAGGACGATACAGAGCTACAGCAGACTACATTCCCTGAACAAGTATGGAGCAATAATTTTTTTCTCTCTTTTTCTGCTCTCCTGGTATCAATTTTTGTATTTATCGGAGCTTGTATGATAGCTTTATATTGTATTCTTCAGGGTCAAACCCTGAAGAAAGGCTCCTTCTTCCACCTTAGAAGCTTAAAAGTATGTATTGAATCCAAGCCAAGAGGAGAACAAAGCATTACTCCGCTTTTACATGGTGAAGATTTCTATTACAGATAAGGATAGCATTGCGCTGACATGTAACACTTTCCCAGTCTCTTTGAATAAGTGGCGCCTAAGACGTGTTTTTATAGTTTTGCTAATTTTTCTTCAGGAGTGAAGGGATGTGTGTGTGTGTGTGTCTGTGAGCTTGATTTAGTTTAGGAAATACATGCATCTACCTACCTTACCTGTTAGATTTAAAGACTATGTACCTTAGCTCCCAATTCTTTATCCCTAAAAGTGCCACCTTATTTCTTGGATAAATCACTGCAAACATTTGTACTGTTGAAGGTAGCAGAATCTTCACATTTGTACTATATCTTTTATTCTTTTTAGGTGCGAGAGTTGGTGTTCAACCTCCACATGATCCTATCAGACACAGTCAAGATGAAGGAGTTCAAACAGGATAATGAGATGCTGGTCGACCTCATGTACCGCATTGCCAAAGGGTATGCCTGAACGTACTATTTCTCTCTCCCCCCCTGAACAAGTACTCTCAGGAAACTACCCTGTTGGACAGTTACCCCACTCCATTATCTAGTTAACTACCACTTGAGGATTAGGTCTTAACATCTCTAATTTGCATCCTGAGACAAGTTCTCCCTAAACTTTCCCTTTAATCCCAACTCCCCTACTGTGCTTTAGAATGCTTACTCCTCGGAAGAAACCCATGAGGGGTTTTTTCACTAGATACTTGCAATAGCAGCACATGAAAATCTGCAGAAGTGCTGAAACATGCTTATTAGTTGAAGTATTTGGGGATGATAATGGGCCATGTATAGTGTAATCTACATTTCAGGCATTCCATTTCAAAAACTGTCAATTTGAATTTCCATTCCATGAAACCAGCTAATTTTATAAACCAGATTTGAAAATTTCACAATTGCTCAAGCTGAATGGAAATGTTGGCTTTGTAGTTTTGCCAGCAAACTGTCAAAAATATATAATCAATGAGAAAAAAAAATTCTATATCGAACAGGTACCAGAACTCACCAGACTTGAGATTGACTTGGCTTCAGAACATGGCAGGGAAGCTTCATGAACAGGGCAAGCTGACAGAGGCTGCCGAGTGCCTGATCCACTCTGCTGCCCTCGTTGCCGAGTACCTTCACATGCTGGAGGACCGTCCACACCTTCCGGTTGGTTGTGTCAAGTTTGAGGTAATAAACAGAAACTTGAAGTGATTACACAATGGTAATTTTTTTTTTTTATATATGATCGAGAATAGAATTCTAAGAAAAATTACATTAAAAATATGATGATTTTCAATCGAAATCAATGCATTTTTGGCTAATTTTCTCATAAAAGTCAAGAGCTGACCAAAAAAATTGGAGTATGAGGTATGATGTAAAAGTGGGTACCCAGTTTCGCGCATTGCAGTTGTGCTGCATGCTAGACTGTACAATATGTATTATACCTTGCGCGCATTTTGCTAGAAGTGCGCGACAAGGTACCCACTTTGACGTCATTTTGACGTAAAAGTGGGTACCCAGTTGAAACTGGGTCATAGCTGAGGGGTCAAAAATATCCTGAAATCTTAGCACATTTGGGGGTTTCCTTGGCAACATGACTTTTAAAAAAGTTTTAGGTAGATGATTTTCTGCTAATAAAATCATGCTCTTTTAAATGAACTGACATTGTTTCAGCATTGGGTACCCCCTTGAAGGACTGAAAAATGGACCTTTGAATTCTGTCTAGGGTTCTGGCCAAGTTAGGAAGTGGATTTTCAGATGTGGTTGGAAGATTCTGTAATACCCTAAAAAAATAGCATGTTACCAGCATTTTCATTGATCGGACATCTCTGCCATTCTGTACATGCTACATATATCTATTTCTATTCATTCGATCTCAAAATGACAAGTTATTCATTTTGGTTTTGATCTGGTATCATTACATTCAGTGACCACATACACACACACAAAACAACATTATTCTTTGTATAGTTGGTATGCTACAACATGCTGCCAAAATGTCCTTCCTTTGTGCCTCTATCCCTTCGGTTCCAGAGGCATCATCTACATTTGCATAGATTTGCAATATCATTTTATGACGTTTGCTGTGTTAAGCGATGACTATTCCCATTTCACTTAATGTTTCAGTCAGCACATTCAGATTATGTTTTTATTGATGAGGAGGTATCAAAATGTTCTTGTTGTTTCTGTCTCCTAGAAAATCTCACCAAATGTCCTGGAAGAGAGTGCAGTCTCAGACGATGTGGTTTCACCAGATGAAGAAGGCATCTGCACTGGGAAGTACTTCACTGAAAGTGGTTTGGTGGGACTATTAGAACATGCCGCTACATTGTTCAATGAGGTAGGCAGCAACAGTTCGGTGCACTCCAAGTATTCTATTTCATCATCATCATTGTTCATTAAAGTCAGCATCTTCCCTCTGATAAGGGGGCATTGATGTTCACGCCATGAAGACACTCCCTCCCTCCCTCCTTATGCTCTTGTCTTGAGCATCCTCCTCTTTTAGTCCCACTCTCCTGCTTTTCCTCCTCATCATTCTGTTCTATGTAGTCCTTGGTCTTTTCTTATGCCGTCCATCTCTATATCTCACACTCTTTTCTCTGGCTCGTCATCTTCCCTTCTCAACACAAAAATGATAGTGATAGTTACTGGTTTGACAGTATATTGTTATTTAGTACACTTACTTGCATATCAATACGCAGTCACAAAATGATTGTCTGCTAGAATGGTTCATTTACAGTTACATTTTGTGATATCTTTCCAGGCTGGATTATTTGAAGTTTTAAAATGAGGTTTGACTCTCACAGGTTCTACATTATGTGGGGAGGTTTCTGGTTTTTATGTTGTTATTTATAACATGCATATTTAGAATATGCATACCATTGCAAAGTCATGAAATGATTGTGTCTACTAGAACAGTTCGTTTACAGAACATTTTGTGATCTCTTTCTTTCTAGGCTGGATTATTTGAAGTAGTGAATGAGGTCTACAAGATTCTCATACCCATCCATGAAGCCAACAGAGAACACAAAAGACTCTCCATCGTCCATGGCAAGCTTCAAGAGGCTTTCAACAAAATTTCAGTCTTGGTGAGTTTTGATGGTTGCATGACACACGCTTTGGCAACGATGGCTTTGTGGTCTTTGACCAAAGTCGGAAATTCAAATTTATGTGTTTTGTTATTCGTAAACTATCACATTTCAGCCTTGTGCCTGTAATGATTTCATTGAAATGAAATGGCACAGTCATCTAATATCTCTTTTGTTAAACCAAGTAGATACTCTGAATTTTCTAGTCCACTCAGAACCATTCATACACAAAGCATTTTGAGATATTTGAGTTTGAAGGTTTATTGTTTTTGTCACCAGGGTCCTAAGAGGCTGTTTGGGACCTACTTCAGAGTAGGATTCTATGGACCAAAGTTTGGAGATCTCAACGGAGAAGAATTTGTGTACAAGGAACCAGCCATCACTAAACTTCCTGAGATTGCACAGAGACTGGAGGTAAGACTAATTCCTGCTAGCCTCATTAGAATATGGTAAATTACGTTTGACATGAATTACATTCATCTTGAACAGCTTGTAATTAGTCTGATATTAGGCTTACTTCAAACCATCGGGCGATCACATTCACGTTGTTGCCTTACACATTTCATAAATTACCCAAACTTTCCAAAAGGGAGGGTGTGAACGTTTGTGAAATAACCCCTCTTATCTGCAAATACTGTACATGGGCATTCATGGATTTACTGTAGCTTTTTTTATAGTGTTGGATAAACTGCACCCAACTCTTCTTAATCATACCATCCACAAAAGGTTGTGTAATGTGATGATGTGATGTGAACATGATCACCGATGGTTAAAAATAAGCCACATATTAGGAGTTGTGTGTATTTTAGCAATGGGATAAAAATCTTGCTAATTCTTTGATATCGTAAAATACTTCTCTACGTACAATATATTTTACACTACGGCAACTGCTCTTATTTGGTTGTGGAGTTACTTGTACACGTATATATATCGTGGGAGGTCAAAGGTATTGGTCATTTAATGTCTCACACATTGTTAAGTATTGTGAAGTAAAGAACATTAATGAATATTAGCGGTATCATTATGTATTTCAGCTTTTCAATTCACTTCTCTTCAACTCACAGGTTTTCTAACCTCCATGGAAAGCCCCGCAGAATATTGTATATACATATTTTATGTTACTGTTAATAAAATTTAAATTTAATAAATTTAATTTAATAAAATTTAAATTTACATCTTTCTCTGTCTTCTGTTTTAGAAATTCTACTCAGACCGTTTTGGTGAGGGTAAGGTGCATACTATCAAGGATTCCAACACTGTGGACCAAAGCAAGCTGGACCCTCTACAAGCCTACATCCAAGTCACCTATGTAGAGCCTTACTTTGACTACTATGAGATCCTACAGAGACCTACTCTGTTCAGCAGGAATTACAACCTGAGTAAGTTCTGGGCCCCATTTCATACAACTTGTTATCAGGATGTTCGTCAAAAGAAGAGCCAGGCAGTGATTCATTTACATTGCATACCTGTACACAATTCAGGCAATATTCAGAAATTCACTCGCTTGTATTCTTTCTTCACTAGAATGTGGAGGGGTAGTGGGGGGGGGGGGAGTGGTGTCTATGTTTGAAGTTAGTTCTAACACATTTTTAAACTCCACTGGATTGAAACATTAAAACAACTGACATCTTGTCTATTACAGTATAGTGCTTCTATTTGTTTCAGAGCGTTTCATGTTTGCCACACCGTTCACCAAGGAAGGGCGTGCCCATGGAGAACTCAAGGACCAGTGTAAGAGGAAGACTATCCTCACTACCTCACATTCTTTCCCATACATCAAGACAAGAGTCAGCATTATAAACAAAGAAGAGGTCAGTGGTTTTTCCTTCACATGTGGTTGTACAAAACTTGTTCTGGCAAAAATCATTTGGGCTAGCTTTTGGTAAAAAAAAAAAAAAACAACAAAAAACATCATAAAGTTAAAGTTACAATTGCAATTTTGTTGTGTTTATGGTGTTGTTTTAGGTAAAGCAATGGGTCAAAAGCTTAGAATTCACCTAATGTGCCGAGCTTGTGATGCCTTTGTATACAGTATGTTGGAGCATCTCAGAGATGCATGATACTTGTATTATAGATCTGTTTCAGCAAGATTTGTTATTATTTGATTGTTCCAAATCTTAGAGTTATTATATTATTTCTTCCAATAACCATTCTGAAATCTTTAAGATGTTCTTTTCTCAGTGAAGTTTGAAAAAAGGAATACTGTACAGAACGCAATCCTGAGTTTGTAGTGCCTGCATTTTAATTTTATCTTTCATGTTCTTCAAATTCCTTAACTGCTAGTTGCAGAATGCCAGCTAACGTTCTACATATACATGTACAGCGTAGGTTGATTTTATACATTGTAGAGGGTAAGTGTAGGTACACTTTGAACTTACATTCTTCAACAAATTCATGTATTCCTTGGCAGATTGTGCTATCACCTGTTGAAGTAGCCATTGAAGACATCCAGAAGAAGACGAAGGAGCTGGAGGTAGCTACTCTTCAGGAACCACCTGATGCTAAGATGCTTCAGATGGTTCTCCAGGGATGCATTGGTACTACTGTTAACCAGGTAAGATTACTCCCTTCCCCTTCCCCGTGTTCCACCTTCCCCATTATCTTTCTTTTTCCACCGTTGTCTTCTTCCCTCACCCCAGCCTCTCCAGGAACCATGGGATCCTGAGATGCTGTAGAAGTGCAACTGTTAAAAAGGTAGTTTCAACCCTCCACCTCTTCACCTCCCCACTTCTCCCCTCCCCATTCACCCTCCCCTCTCCTCCTCTCACTCCTTTATATCCCCCTTTCCCCTCCAAGAAGCTCCAGATCCTATAATGCTGCAGATGTTCCTTCATTGATACTCATTTCCTCTTTCTCCTTCTCCCTTTCTCCCTCTGTCAATATGCATGTGCAAGGTCAGGACTTGATGATCCTCAGAATGTTCCTACAATGCTCCCCTGTTTTGTATGCTGCAAATTGAGTTTAGAATTATTCCAATCAGATCTCAGTGATTTATGCTAATGAACTTCCCTGAGCAGTTTTATTTTCTCATTGGAACTGCTTGGTAAAGAATTTCCATAGGACAGACCTCAGCAACAGTATCTGGCAGCTAATAGTTTTCCCCTTGTATGTGACTTCAGTTCAGATGAAGTCTTTTGGGCAGAATCTATCATGTTTGATTCATAGAACCCACATGATTTTGTCGTTCAGATGACAGATTTGTGTACTGTTCAAAATTGTATGAACTTGTTTGATATAGGAATGAGATGATACGCTTTGACGTCATTCAGCTGTAGACTCGATTTTGAACTCCTTTCTTATGTTTACACAAGAATGAATCAGAAATGAACAGAACATCAAAAATTTCTTGCAAACATATTTTTTGGATCCAAGTTGAGGAATATTAACCCTTCATATTCAACACGTCTCATATGATTTAATTTTCACTACCAGAACTATGAATTATTCTTAATGGTTGGATATTATGCAATTGTTTCATCTACTTCATTTGTTATTAATCAGGGTCCAATGGAGGTGGCACAGATCTTCTTGGATGTTGACAAGCCTCTTGACAAGCACCACAACACACTTCGACTATGTCTCAAAGACTTGCAAAAGAAGTAGGTTTTACATACTGTAATCACTTTCATGTATCTAGTGATAGCACAGTATTGCAAAGAATCAGATCAAAGTCATATTTTACTATGTGTGATTTATTTGTATTGAATGTTTACTACTGGAAAACATAAAGGTAGAATGTCTACATTTGGTTACATAAGATAAGAACATAAATATCATTAAGAGGGCAGTTTAAGAACATGTGTCTTTGTTACTTCCTGCAAAACCTGTAAAACCAAGTTTTTGACATGGCATTAGTGATTTTTCAATGATTCCTTTTTAACAACAAGAACAACAAAAAATCAATGCTAACAATTTTTCCTTCATTTAATTGTACTTTGATTAGTAAATATGAATATAAACTTTCAAAATTGAGTTATCTGCACTAAGTATGACTACACAAACTGGGAAAAAATATATGGCTAATTGATATTTGTACTCATCGATTTCTACAGATGTGGTGATGCATTGCGCAAGAACAAGGGTCTCATTGTACATGATCAAAGGGAGTATCAGCGAGAGTTAGAGCGCAACTACCATCGCTTCACCGACCGTCTCATGCCCCTCATCTCCAAGCGAAACCATCTCGTTGGGACGATTAGGAGGTGTGGAGGTCGGCGGGAGGGGTCAAGGGTCCCAAAGAGTGCTTCGAGCAATAGCATCAGGAACAGCGAGACACTGTAGACTATGGACATTTTAAGATGGGCCAGGACTACTTAAATGACCCCCCCCTTCCTGCAATCATCTCTTTGGAACTTGCAGAAGATGGAGTATTTGGTAAGAGTGGTTGCAGGTCTCAAAGAGTTCTACAGGCTACAGCATCCGGAATAATGAGATATTGTAAACTCGAGATAATATTACTGCTTCACTGCAAGTCACATCTCCTTATCTGTAAGATATCAACCCACTATCTTTGTGATCTTTGCCCACTGCACTACTCATACAGTACACTCTTGGAGAGTGCTGCCACAGTAGCTCTGGGCCGGTATTCTGAAAATTGTGTTATCTTTGCAATCAGAAATAGCGTACACCATTGGCTCACATCGCACACTTTTGTCTTGTGTGCTGGTCATTTGCGCAGTTTATACCAAACATATGTACTCGTTTTAAATTTGTTATGACAATTAACGCAGTGAAGATAAGACAAAAGATAACACGATTTTCAGAATACCGGCCCTGTAGTGGATATATTGCGATAGGCGTATTGAAAGCACAAGCTGTGATGTCAAATGGTGTGTATCTAGGATGTACCCTGTTGGACATCATTCAATGACCATTTTTTCTGCATGTTGGAAATATTTCATGAGAATCATTAGTATTGTTGGGCCAAACGTTGCACCAGACTTTTTCGATGTGAGGTATCACAGGGATTATCCACACAAGCTGTACTTTTGAGACAGTCTGGACACCAGAGGCGATAATCAGGGGATTTGAACTGCGTAGTAGACCTGTACCCAAGTGATCCAAATTATACTCATGCTTGAATGTGATGGTGTATATTATTTTGCCATATAAAACGGTGACGAGGAAACTTAATCATTACCTTCCTTGCATACACTATATATCATAGGATGTAGAGTAAACTTAGCTGACGCAGAAAAAAGAAAATGCAATTGTATGTATTAGGTACATGTTAAAAAAAATTGGCTGGTCTCCAGTTCCCTCTCAACCAATAATTGCTATAAGATATACATGTACAGTATCATATTATTATGTATAATGATACTTTCTTGATAATCATGTTCTATATATATATATATATGACTCCACAAATCATCTTCATTATTATTACTTATGCAACGTATCATTACTATTTATTGATATTATTACTAGATTAGAGCGTGTTAAAAGCAAATATCAGAACAAAAAACAAACTACGGTATCACCTAATGTTTGTTTAATCCTAGATAATTTATTATCAACTTTTGTAATGCTGATTTGTAAGAAATTTCAGATATTTTGTAAGGAAGTCGATCATCCGTGGAGATTCCCAGTATGTCTATGCAAAAGATTATGTGTATTTACGTATTTCTAATGAGGTGTGGCTTACAAATTTTTCTGAACTGAGCTATACTGTTATGTACATGTAGGAATAGAACTTAGGATGACTATAACATGTTGCACATGTTTATTCATTAACCAGGAAATATATTTTTAAAAAACACATGCCACTTGTCGTAATCCTAAATATGGTTGTATTAAAAAAAGATTCCCAAAACAAATTTTCCTGTTGCATTGTGTTGCTAGCTTCAATGAATTCCCTGCAAAGTGTGTTATTGTGATCTGGCAAAACTGTAAATTTCATATTGTTCAAATGAATTCTCCAATGTTATTGCAACTTATACATTGATAGAATCCATTACTATATCCTTTCAGAAAATGAAAATGTCTTTTAATTTGATCTAAACAAGCTGAACACGAACTAGATGTAAATGAACTGTGTTTATACATGTATTGTATTATTCAACAACATGTAATTAAGTAGATGTAAGAAGAGCACATGGAGGTGCCTTTGTGATATTCCAATTACACTATTCCATCCTATTGAATTTTCCATTGTTTCAACGTACATTGTTTATGACTATTTATCCCTTTTGCCCTAATTTCAGTTTATTTATTATTTATGTGGTTATCACGTGGCCAACTATGTGTATTTCATTATTTCATGATTTGATGTACAGTTACAGCCTATATTAGTGTAAATAGTATCATTCTTATTTATATAGATTTTGTTTACCATGGGGAGCAGAAGAAGAACTTGTTTGTTTTGGTTTCAGATATGACATTTAGAGTATAGTTAAGTTATGCAGTCATTGAGTTTGCTTTGTTTTGCAGGGTTATTGTGGGCTCAAAATAAGTGGTTGCCCATTTGCCATTGACCTCCTAAATATACATACAAAATAACTTCATCTTTGATCATTTCTGTTTGATGTAAACATGGAAGGAATCAGTTAGAGGGACAGAATCAACAAGAAAGACATACTGGATGGAGGGAATGAAGAAAAGAATTTGAGGAATACAATCTGGAGAGGGAAGAAAGTCCAGATAAGACATATCTTACAGGAGAAAAACATGCTCAGACAATAGTGGAACGGAAGATGTATGGTGAACAGTGAGAAGATAGACCAAGAATTGGGATCATGTCAGACGTGATAGGTGACAAAACATACAACATGATGAAGAATGCGACTGAAGGCAGAGAGGTATAGAGAAGGAACTACCTATAACCAGATGTCTGGTGTTTGTACCTGAACTTAGGAGAATACCTTTATAGAGAGCACACTTTGCAAGCTGTTGATGATTACCATATGTAAAATTTAAGTTCTTTAACAGCAGCGATCCAAAGATTCCTAACACAAAGCATAGTAATCGTTCATACTGCTGATTTGAACTATTGGGTATTAATTGGAAGTAATGTGAATTATTAGTAATTGTAAAAAGTTGAAGTATGATAAATTTCTTTTAAGCATTAAAAGGGCCAGGTGACCCAGCTTGCAACCCCATTTAAAAATTTCTCCTAGCACTGAATATATCTTGAGGAAATTTTAGTTTGAGAAAATATTTAAGCGTATAACCTTGTCTTACAATTGCTATTATGCTTTGGCTTGTTGTGCCCCTGTGGCCCAGGTCGCAACCCATATAGAAAAAAATTATGTACATGTGTTGGTCCTAAGTTGGTGCTGTGGCAGCATCAAATCAGGCCTCTTTTAATACTTGCTTTTTCGCATGAGAAAATATGAAAGTACAGTTCTCTCTTCTTTATAAATCATTATGGTCACAATATTGAATCTGATTTTTGCTTGCCATTTATCATTGCCTCAGACTTCCATAATTCCTTGATGTGTTGCTGCATGGGTGCTAGCCTTAATATTATTGCAAGAGACATGTATTGTAATATTAGAATAAGTTTGTATCATAAGGTGTAATGAATTGGATATGTGTGTCACCCCTGTTTAATCGCTTGTAATTATAGAATCTGTTGAGGGCCAGAAGGTCATTAAACTCACAAATGACCTTCTGACTTGCAGCAAATGATAGTACGTTTTGCTATGAGAACAGATAATGTATTTGAAACCTGAAATGCAAGTCATACATGTACATGTAATTTATTAATGTAGAATTCCATATCATAAAACTGTAGACCGAAAATATAATATAATTTCTGGTAAGAGAAAAAATATATTCCTATTCAACTAACAATGCATGGCTATGTTTAATCTGTAGTGTGTCACAAAGTGCAATTTGTATGCAAAACCTGGATTTATAGAATACATGTATGTACAGCACATTAGAAATAAAATGAAACCTACTTCTAAAATATTTTTGGTTGTCAATTTGTTTTAATATCATTTGTAGAGGTTTTGAGATGTACTTCTCCCAGAGTTTTGCTTTTGTTGTAAGTGTAACATGGTTAAAGAGGTGTTGTGAAGTAGTGGATGAGTCACCTTATTGCAGATCATAAGGTTTGGGGTTCAAGACCATGTCACAGCACTAACATCCTCTATAGACATTGTCTATTGCATTACCAGTGCTTTACAGTTTATGAACCTGAAGCAGGGTCATATTTTATAAAGCATGTGGGAAGTACATGGAGACATAAATCGTAAGCACCATTCAAGAACTAGATACTGAGAATACCAGTACATGTGTACATGCAAAACTTGCTTTTATACATGGGACTTCCATGTACAGTATTGCAGAATTCAATTTTGTATGAGATTTTCCTAGCCACCTTTACTTAACCTTCCATCTCATCTGTTTCCCTCCTCTTTCCCTACTTTCTTCAGTAATCCTTGCTATCACTCCATCACATCATTTTTCGAGAGCTTGTATTTCCTTGTGATTTTTCCCTGCAAACTTCTTTCTCTGCTCTGCCCCTTGCTCTTGCCACTGTATCTCATCTCCTCTCCTTCGCTCTATCCAGGGGGGTGTTTCATAAAGCTGTTCGTAAGTTACGCACAACTTTACGTACTACTGGTCATGTTCTTGGGTGCTAATCAGATTCTCAATCATTTACATATAGCACAAGAACATATCACCAGTCGTGCGTAAAGTCGTGCGAACTTATGAACAGCTTTATGAAACACCCCCCAGCAAACGCTTTAATTCTCTTGCATTGTTTGAAGAACTTGCTTTTGCACGAGATGTTCTAGGTAGCCCCACCCCTGCCCCCTACATCCAATTCCCTTTTTATTTCTTTCACTTCAATTCCCTCCTCTCTGATAGATTCTTATCAGCACTGCCTCTCTCACACTTTCCTTGTTTACCATTCCACTCTTCTATCATGATTCCATTCCTTGCATTAGCATGTAACTGGTAGTCGATGACTTGTACAGCAAATATTTCTTTTGACCAACAGGCACTATGCAACTAAATAATCATTCACAAAAGTCCATGGAGGGGGGGGGGGGGGAGGGTGTTTCACAAAGATTAAATTGATTTTAGATTTAGGATTGATTTTAAGCAGGGATTGATGTGATATGCCTTCGTACAGCTTAAAATTGATTCCTGATATCCTGTTTCATCATATCAATTTAATGTTGAGTAAAACTGATTGGACTGATTTCAAAATCAATTTAACTCTGTGAAACACCCCCTAGAATTTTACAACTGAGCAAGAAACACTTTCCTCTGCAGAATGTTTTTTTCTTTTGAATTATAAATCATCTTTATTAGAAAAGAGATGTTTAAAACATCATCAGAGCAGCACCAACAACCCAATTTGATTGGCCTATTTGGGACTTTCTTTAATATAGGGACATGCTGGTGTGACCAGCTAACAACATTTGCATGCACATGCATTGCTGGAGTACAATCAAACAGAGCAGCGTTACAATATCAGAACAATATCACAAGAATTATCAGAAGAATAGTACATCTTAATAATCATAGATAACATGATGAAATCAATAATTCAAAACAATCCAAAATGAAATCCTATTCATAATCATTAATTTTTCTTAAAAAAAAAAAAGGACTACATGTATTTGGCATGATTTATGGATTTTCATATGTGCAGACTATTTCATTCATGCATATTTAAAATGATCAACTATAACATACAGCAAATCATCGGTCAGGGATATGTCCTATTTAACTTTGATTTTTTTTCATACTTAACTTTCATAATTTGTAGTCCTAATTTTGCATTTAATCAATTAATATTAGCAAAGCTCTCTAGCAAAAAAAAATATAAAAAAGTAAGAAGGTACTGTCAGAATTTAAAATGGTACATTCAGTGGAGACAAGTAGGGAGTGTCTTTAGAACCATTAACCCCCCTCCCCCACAAAAACAGTCCCACACAATTATCTCCCAAATTTAATCAATTTGAAATAACACTCTTATGACACTTTAAAAATAAGCATACATCTTGCATAAAAACAAGAACAGTTAATCTATTCAAACTTACTCATGTTTATAAAGAAATAAAATACAATTCCCTTGTTTAAAAAAAATACCATGGTACCCATGGCAATTTGACTAATTTACTGTTAAATCATGCCAAGTACCATCAAATTACATGATTTTAGACTGTAATTTGGTAAAATTACCATCAAATTCTCATGAGTACTATATGGTACTTTTTTCAAAAGAAAATGCAAACATGACACAATGGAATAACTGATACTCTTTATAAGGCACATATTTCTTTTAAAAATTTACAATTTATAGTATGTACATGGATCAACTTACTTATAAGTCAGCTGCTTATTAGAAACAAAACATCTTTAACATCATCATTATTATAATTATCATTATAATTTGTAATACTTCAGTGGTAACTGTACAATATGACATCTCCATCTTGCAGTTCACTGTCACTGTCACCTTTCAGTGATGCTCATGCAGTATGACATGCTATGAAAGAGCAAAAATCACAGAATTTTTAAAGTTCATTTCTGATGCATGACACTGTGCAGTTCAGAAATAATAACTCTTAAACTGGAAAAACAAGGATTTAAAAAAAAAAAACTGTGTAAAGTCTCTAATTTGGCCCCTTTGGGTAGAATTTTAAGTCATTACTTGCATGATTTTAAATATATACATGACGTTTATGTAGAATTCTGTGATTATCATAATACCCTTTTAAATACACATGGTTTGTCATAATTTGAAGAATGCAAAAGTGAAAGATGAAAATAATTGTTGCCAATTTGAAGATGCAAAGCTGTAGATCTTAAGAATTTACTTACGTTTGTGAATCAAGTTGGCACGGGGGTAATTCTAATTTCCTTATCATCGTGCCCGTACTTCACAACAAAATAACTTTAAAAGCAGAATTATAATTTGTGGCATAACTCTACAAACACTATATAAAACTACACCATGTCATTACTCCAGTTTGCTAATAAACCATTTGATTTTTCAAAATCGATTTAAAGTCTCCCAAAGAAATTCAAGGTCAAAACCATGATAACATCAGTTTACAGTAAAACAAAAAGTTTGTGCTTTAAAATCATTATTGCAACACGTATTTTGCACATCATAGCTTTAACATAATTTGACATAGGCAAAAATTATTTTGATAACTTCAGCATTACTCTCTTTAGTATGAATTTTAAAAATAAAATGCAATAAACAACAAATGCAACTCAATCATCACAGGAATGCTAACGTTTATGGAATAACTAAAGAATAACTAAAGAATGGAAACGGTAAAATATGGAAATTTAAGCAAAAGGAAATGCATAAAATAAAAATTTGCTCTTTAGAAAAACGGTTACAAACTAACAAAATACATTTTTATAATGCATTTTACATTATATAGTCATTTAAATAGCATTATAAAACTAGTGCACAAGATTATGAAACACAAATTATTAGGACATTGGGACATATGGCAGTGCTTTAGCCGTACTTTGTAAAATACAGTAATTACATGTGCATGTAATGGATAAGGGCCCAGACATGCATTATATCAACTGAATAAAGTTAACAAAGTGAGGATTAAACAAACTAATATCAACAGTGCACCTCCTGGAGAAAATACAAACAGAAATATGAAATGCAAAGAGATGCATTGTGGACTGGACTGGATATTTAACCTAACAAATAACTGTTATTCATATCATCACTGTAACGCCATGTCCATCATTCCTTCATTGGGATGTGGGGAGGAGCTCTGATAAGAATTCTTGGACATGAGGCCAAATTTTATTAGTCTCTGTGCCATGGAACTCGGTTAAAATCCCTTTAGATCTGGAAGAGAGAAGAGAGAGAAAAAAAAACACACATAAAAGTTCAAATAAACTGAAAGAACTGAATATTACATTCAAATTTTAGATTTTAAACTAAATAAAATAATCTACAAAATAATCCATACTTTGATGATTCTATAAAAATGAAAACTTTGATCCTGATCACTGAATAAGATCTTGAAAATAATTATGCAGGACATGAGATTTTGGATGTGAGAAACATTCTGAAGACACTCTAAATGCACATGTATGAGTGCTTCCACAGTAGATAGTACAATTATTTGACAAGATGCTCTAAATAGCACTTATGCCACTGTTAAAATATCCCTTGAGTGCTTCCACAGTAGATAGTACAATTATTTGACAAGATGCTCTAAACATCTTGTCAGCACTTATGCCACTGTTAAAATATCCCTTTAAGCCAAAAATAACTTATAAAAAATATGTGATGCAGTTAACCTGGAACATCATATGTCTACAGAAGTATTGTGGGATCAAATCCCTGAATAAGCAGAGCAAATTTCTCGTCTGTAAAGCGTTCAACTATTAGACAAAGTTTTTACATCATTATTCCATATCACTATTCACTTTGCATGCGTCCAGTATTTTACTACATGTATATATATGTAACTGTGGCTAATTTATTCTTTAAAGATACATGCAGTATAATCTACAATACCTGTAGAACTCTAGGACTGGTTTTGTCAGTTGTTCGTAACCCTCAAGTCTTGCTCTAACTGTCTCTGGTTTGTCATCATCTCTCTGAATCAAATCTTCTCCAGTGACATCATCCTTGAACTAATCAATACAGACATGAAAAAAAGCATGCAGACATAATACATGTATATTCTATATCACCTATGTAAACCAGCCCATAGAATTTTAAGTATTAAAAACACAAGCAAAGCCCTTAAAAAGAAAACTTTCTGTAGATTTTCTTAAAATATTGCTCACACAAAACCATAAATTGCATCAATGCTTCCCCCCCCCCCTTCCCCTGTCAGAGTGGAGATATAGTTTACTCTCAGTGCCTAGTTAAAAGGTAAAAACAAATGATTAAAGCCTACAACATATTCCCTAAACATAAAACACACTTGGCTAAACTGTTTTAATCAACTCACAGGCACTTTGGGGGGATCCCAGTTCAAGTTATACACACGGTCACTCCCAGGGTGTATCCATCGCCATTCTAACCTTTGAACTATGACATCAAAGGGCACATCTAGGTTCAACACAGCATCAAGTTCCTGATTCTTTGACAAGGCCTCTGCTTGCGCTACAGTTCGTGGGAAACCTATTCACATGGGATATCAAGATAAAGCAAAGCATCAAATATAAAATGGACCCTGGTTATTAAACGAAGAAGTATTAGAGGTAATATAAAAAAAAATGGATATCTATGTAATATGACATTATGGGAAAAGAATTTGACCCTCGGTGACTTTTTGGTTTTACATGGCAAGTCATATTATCATTAAATATTTGATATACATAAACAGAAATAAAAACAAACTAACAAAATAGTCTCTAATGATCATGGCAAATTTTTTAAGTACACTTCACGGCGACTGAAACTAACAAATCTAAATTGACTTAATGGCCTTACAATTGCCCTGTGCCTTATTTTGTCGGTGTACAGGGTCAGAGTTAGGTTTAAGGTAAGGTTTATGGCTAGGATTAATGTTACGAAGTCTTTGGTTATGGGTCAAACTCACGTCAAAGTTAATAATTTATACATGTTGGTAGAGTAGGATATTGACAGCAGTGCAGTTGATCCCAGAGCATGAACTTACAACCACCATTATAGTGATCTAACATTTGATCTGATAAAAATTGCTCCAAGCTATAATTTGTCAAAGATTTCGGATAAGAGTTAGAGCCATGGGTGAGGCTAAGGTTAGTTATGGTCTTTAGTCCAGTGCTGGGATCAGCCAGTGTACGAAATAGAATGTGTGAGCAACTGTCTCCAGAGTATATGTGCTACAGCAAAACCATCCCCTCACCATCAGTGACTAAATATTGATCTGGACAGAGGATACAGTTCTGGACTCAATTTTATCAGATATATGTAGAGGGTTAGGATTCGTCTATGGATCGCCTTCAAGTTTCAGGATAGGTTTATGGTAAAGATTTCATGTTAGGTATCTTAGTTGAGGCTAGAAGTGAAGAATTAAATTTTGGCTAGTGTCTGAGATTAACTTTGGAGCAACTGAAGAGTTTGATTTTTTTTTTTTTAAACCAACTGATCATATATCCATTAAAAAAAAAAAACTTTTTCCTTCATACATAATGAGTGAGGTATCAAATGAAAAACATTATTACTCTGAAATATGTAAAAAATTGGCCTTTACTGGTTTTTTCCAACCAAACTTAAAGGTAGGAGATCCCATTTGCAGCTCTAAAATATTAAGATGTGTGAATATGTGTTCAATTATAAGAGAATGATTATTAAAAACTTCTGTGAAAGAAAAATGGATTGTACATGGCTAATTAACTGAACAATTAACATTTTTGATAACTCTGAACTTATTTCGGACCGAAAATATTAGATTTTTTTTCGAGATACCGCACAACGAAAGGATTCACGTTACATACAGTACAGTGCTGCTATTATGCGGTACATGTGGTAGCCACGAGCTGCGCGCAGCTGAGCTAGCTAGCTAGCTGGCTTCGCTTCTGCTGGTAAGCTGATCCGACTTGCTTATTCAAGGATGGTAGCCAGATTTTCATTTTTGTATGACCGTAAGATTAAATAAACAGTATCAGAAGGGCATATCCTAAACTCCTGCCAAATTGTATGGATTTTCAAAGATTTTGTAAAAGGGATCTCTTACCTTCAAATTACTGCAGGAGCAAATGTCGGATCTCCAGTGAGGCGATGATGGTTCTACAGTATACATGCTCTGGAGACAAATTCCTTAAATCATTATGGTCAATTTCCTGCACTACTAAAAATTCTAACCTATACATGTGCCAGCTATAACCCCCTTACCATCTAACAGCCAGTTTGGTGGCAGTCCATTGAGCTCATGTGAGATGAGTTTGACCATGACATCATCTGGAACTAGACTACCTTTGTCTATGTACTGCTTGGCTAGCACACCAACAGCTGGAAATGAAATGAAAAGTAGGACAAACATTAACCAAAAATAATGAATAAAATAGGCACATCTACATGTATGCACATTCCACTGGGGGGGGGGGGGGGGGGGGCTGGGATTTTTCAAGTGATCTCACAAAAAGAAGAAGAAAGAGAAGTATGGGGCAAGAGAGGGCAGGGTCATGCAACATGCTCTGGAGACAAATTCCTTAATCATTATGGTCAATTTCCTGCACTAACAGGATTTTTCAAGTGATCTCACAAAAAGAAGAAGAAAGAGGAGTATGGGACAAGAGAGGGCAGGGTAATGCAACTAAATAGCCCTACTTGTTCATTCAAAACATAAATACAGTCACCTGTGGGTTATCTTGCCCCCTATCAAATGCACTGGCACTGCCCATACTACATTGTATAGATGATGGAGGTGGGGAATGAATAGATAAAGATCATTCCCCCTTCCCCCACATGTATACACACATGCAATAGTACATGTAAATTGATATGCAATGCATGATCCTTGGCAACTGTCCAGCAAAACTGTTTAACTTTGTCTAACGTTACACTGCAGAAAACTTGACAAATAGAATTAAGCAAACAATTTGGACTCAAATTTACAAAATATAATCTTTGTGTTGGGGGCACATACATGTACAGGATCAGGATAAGTTGAGTTGATTTAATTTCGTTTTCCTGAAATTATGGAATTAAAATTATTCACAACTGTAATTGCTATTTTTCATATAGGTACATATCCTGAAGTACCAGACAGTCTGTAGAAAGGTATATAGTCTACTTACTCTTTATTCCTCACGCATCCCAAGTGATGCTATGCCAAGTCCGCTTAGTGTCAAATCATGTGTGGCATGCATAATGTTCACAATTTAAGTACCACTACCTGTACTAACATGTTTTGAAGTAAAATCTTACAATGTAATTACCAAGTACTGAATATAATCTACTGCTAACTTACTACTAGTAGATCTACTACTTCTATCCCAAGTGATGCTATGCCAAGTCTGCTAATTAGTGTCAAATCGTGTGTGGCATGCATAATGTTCACAAGTACCACTACCTGTACTAACATGTTTTGAAGTAAAATCTTACAATGTAATTACCAAGTACTGAATATAATCTACTGCTAACTTACTACTAGATCTAGTAGATCCACTACTACTAGACGAAATTGAAATAGACCCACTTACACAAACTTGCAGACTGAAGAAGTGGTACCCATGCTCGTCCAAGCACCTCAAAATTGGACCCTAAATGGCGTAATCTTTGGTGTCAAATTCTACCCCTAAATGGTGTAGGATGTGTAAAACAATCCCCTAAATAAATGGCATAAATGGTGTAGGAAAATGTACCAAAAAAGTCGAAGAAAGCCTATTTCTCATAAAACGTCAAATGTCAGACTGAAAAAAAACTCTTTTTCTTAAAAACATCGAACGTAAGACTGAACAAACAGCCCTTTTTCCCAAAGATGTTGTTGACACCTTGGGTCAGAAATCTGACCCTTATTCAAATTTGTTAGACACGCATGGGTACCACTTCAGTCTGTGAGTGAACCACCCCCTCCCACTTCCCCCAGCACGAATGCAACCATCATTAGTATCTAGGTCTACTCCGTTGAGTCCATGCATTTTACAGACCCTCCAAGTAACCCCCACCGTCCCCGGCCCCCTCACGGTCACCCTGCCCTCCCACTGTCCAAGAACCACCAACAACAGTCAACACCGTGACCATTTCCCACCATTTACCACCACCAATGCAATCATACCAACTGGTCCAGCAGTGTACACATCACGACCAAACATCACCAACAACCACCAAAAATCACTGCACCCGGTCCCCGGTACTGGACGGGGCTGCCTGGCCTGCTCGCGCCGCGCCCCGAAGTAAGGGGAAAGATCAACCACCTGTCTGCTGCTGAATTTGACTCCGAAGAAGGTCTCCACTTGAGAGATGATTCAGCTTGAATTCTTTCGTTATCCGAGATGAAATTGTGCCCTTTCCGGAGCCCGGTGGTCCCATGATAATGGCTCTGATCAGACGAGACATATTTGGTAGAATTCACCTTTAAAAACGAGAATTTTCTTGCAACAAATACCGTATTGGTAAGGGACGTCTGGTAATGCAACACCGCTCGTCGTATGCGCGTATATATACGAAGTATAGTAGTACTGGCCGGCGCGGCCGCGCTGGGCCGGCCTAGCGCTAGCCTGCAAGCTAAGCTAGCTGCTGCACTGCACCAGCCAATACTGCGCGCGCTGTGCTTCCGAATTCCCCGGACATCACCGCGCGCGACGCGACGACCGTACCGTACCTACCTGCCTGTAGTATACCGTACGCGTACCGGGTCGTGGCCGCGCGCCCCACATATGCAGTTCAAATTGGAAGTGAGTTCCATGACCAAGTGGAGAGCTCAGCAGTAACACCAATGGCAATATCCTGAAATTGCTTCCAGATTATCTGCAGCAGTGACTTATCCTCATTAAGCATGCAATGAGCATGTATTGAGCAGAAGTAAGGTAGATATGCACTTTCAACCCTACAACCTCTAACGTTAAATCTAGGTTCTAATTAACAGTTAAGTTACGCAGTTAAAGTCGAACTTCAAACTTCGAACTCGAAGATCATAAGAATTAAGATCAAGAATTTTTGCAGTGTTCTGTTGTGTAGGATGATGAAATATTTAATGCATATCATTCCTTTTATTTGCATATCATTCCTTCAGTTGAATGTCAGTCACCCTTAAAATTTTATGAACTTATGTTAACTTTTTTTAGTGTTTAATAAGCATTTAGACCCCTAGGTAAATTTAAAAAGAGAGATAGAGAGAGAGAGAAAGCATGTATTGTACTTTTTGTAGTTTAATTGACATGATGTCCCTGCTGCCTAACGTTAGGGCCATTTGTTTGATATGTCGAACTAACTTCTTTTTCTGTAATAATCTTCAAACCAGGAGAGCATTTCATCAACATTTGTTGTCTGACATGTTCTGTAATTCAATCAAATTTTGAAACCCATATGGAATTTAAACATCAAACGACATTATTATGGATATTATAAAAGTCATTCATGCATTGGTATTTTTCAAATTACGAAGAGAACATCACTTAACTTTTTGGCAGGAAAATGAGCATGATGATATGCTATTGATGCCAATATACGTAAGAGAGTCTATAATGAAACAAGTTCCACTGATCGTTTCAGTTCTAAATTACTCACTTAAGATGTCCTCTTTGCACTTTCCACTTTGGAGAAGCGCATTCCTCATGTTTGTTGTAACACAGCTCGGCAGTTTCTTAATGTAGGCTGCTGTGTACTCTTCTCTGCTGACAATACTGAAGGTGTCCCAGTCGATGATTCCAGGGTCTCGCTTGACAAACACCACCGAAGGCCTGCTGTGTACTCCACTGTGGATCAACGTCACATCCCCAAAATCTTTGAGGTCCGTCAGAGCTCTGGAGAACTCCACACTGCTAATGCTCATCATGGACTTAACGCATGTAGACTTGAAGGAGCGGTATGTCAGCAGGCTTCCCGGTGATTTTACAACGGTGGCGGCCACGTTGGTTGGTGTTGGTTGTTCCTTGACCGGAATGGTAACTTGGGTATAGTCATGTCTCGAAGTTCCTGTGAAATTGATTAAATTGAAAACAAAAAGAATAGATCAATCACATGATTTCCTGCAATCATCAAATCATACACATAATTTTTGACTCAATTAATAACATCAGGAAAAAATAGATGAGTGACATCATTATGTTCTGGTATAATTTAAATACACAAATTAGTGAATAGTTAATGAATTTGTTCTGTTCAAAAAATATTTTTATGACCTTCACAAACATAATTTTACTTCTTATTTACTAAATATTTGAATATAAAAGGCCTGTAGGCCTAGTATTTTATACATTAATAAAAACATGTCTGGGAATAAATTCATAAATCATTTTGTGTTTAAAGAATTTAATGGTTTAGAGATGTACTGAGGGTTAAGAAAAGTCTCTTTTTGTCCTTCTACATAGTCCACTATCTTCTGGGCTGCCACGAGACTTTGCTGGTCTGGTGGAGGTGGCGTGTTTCCCATCAGGAGGTCTTCCTCTACATGTTCATGTATTGGAGCGGCCAGTCGAATAAGGAGATCCAATTTTTTCGTCTTTGGAGAAGCGCATTCCTCATGTTTTCTTGTAACACAGCTCGGCAGTTTCTTAATGTAGGCTGCTGTGTACTCTTCTCTGCTGACAATACTGAAGGTGTCCCAGTCGATGATTCCGGGGTCTCGCTTAACAAACACCACCGAAGGCCTGCTGTGTACTCCACTGTGGATCAATGTCACATCCCCTAAATCTTTGAGGTCTGTCAGAGCTCTGGAGAACTCCACACTGCTAATGCTCCTCATGGACTTGACGCATGTAGACTTGAAGGAGCGGTACGTCGGCAGGCTTCCCGGTGATCTTACAACGGTGGCGGCCACGTTGGTTGGTGTTGGTTGTTCCTTGACCGGAGTGGTAACTTGGGTATAGTCATGTCTCGAAGTTCCTGTGAAATTGATTAAATTGAAAACAAAAAGAATAGATCAATCACATGATTTCCTGCAATCATCAAACCATACACATAATTTTTGACTCAATTAATAACATCAGGAAAAAATAGATGAGTGACATCATTATGTTCTGGTATAATTTAAATACACAAATTAGTGAATAGTTAATGAATTTGTTCTGTTCAAAAAATATTTTTATGACCTTCACAAACATAATTTTATTTCTTATTTACTAAATATTCGAATATGAAAGGCCTGTAGGCCTAGTATACACATTAATAAAAACATGTCTGGTAATAAATTTGTAAATCATTTTGTGTTTAAAGAATTTAATGGTTTAGAGATATACTTAGGGTTAAGAAAGTCTCTCTTTGTCCTTCTACATAGTCCACTATCTTCTGGGCTGCCACGAGACTTTGCTGGTCTGGTGGAGATGGTGTGTTTCCCATCACGAGGTCTTCCACTACGGACGTCAGTACATGAATTGGAGGGGCCAGTCAAATAAGGAGATCGAATTTTTTCGTCTGTGGAGGTGAAAGTCCCTCTACAATGGCTTGTTAATTGACTGTATATATACTGTTCGTTTTGCTTGTCAAGTTCCTCACATTCCTCGGTAAAGGAGTATTTCACCCCCTTTTTGTGCAGCACATGGGCAGTGGTTGGCGATCGCGATTCAATTAGACGATGGCGTGCCTCTCGCGTATATCTGGGAAATGGCCTTAGACAATCTGGGAAATGAATGATAAGTCTCTCGATCATCCCATTTCCAGTGTCCAGAGCGGTCAGGAGGTGTGCGGCTGGTCCTGGTTAGGTCGCACCTAAGATAGAGAAGGCACACCCAGCGTCTATTTCCCTTTTGCTTTGGGTTGAGTATGTCATGGATACTTTTTCATCATTAAACAGGTGACACAAAGTAGCGATATCTCTGCTTGCACTCCCTCCGTCGTTTTTGCCATTTTGAGGAGAACGTCTTGAATCTCGTTGGAAACATCATTCCATTCCCTTGGGCCAATCTGGTGAACAGTCCTGCAGAAGATGACTTCCCGATGACGAGGATTTGCGTCATCTCGTGCAGTCCCTATCACGTGTAAAGGTTCAGTTGTGCCCACTTGTATGGCCTGCAATTTCCCAGTTGAGGGAGGTCCAACGAAGTGTAGGTAGATGTTAGCCTTTGCTGACATTCCATTGTATTCAATCTATGATCTTTCCGAGATCAGATAGGCCGATGTTGCAAAAACACTGTCCACTAAATAGCCTTCACAAGTACTAATGGCGAGGGCGTGGTCTTTGAAAAAGTTCCTCACATGTCCTGGAAAAAAGGACACCATAGTCAAAAGTAGAAGAGATTAGTCTCGAACGTACATGTAGGTTTGCCTATGTCTTTGCATTTTGTTTAGAGACTGTTGTCATACAAGACATGATGGTACTTGGCAGGCCTAGCGAAAAATAAAACCTTGATGTAAAATTCTGAAAGTATCTGAAGCTGACCGTGATGAAGGTGAATTGCTACCGAGTGTGACAATTAATGAAGTGTTTATTGATGTCTTTTCCACTCTTATATCCTTGTCTTTATGTTGTAAAGATATAGCGTTCATTTCATTGTGACCACAGGTGTATTGTTCGAGCATTACTGTGGTCAAACAATGAAAAGTCATTTAACCATCTTGGCTTTTGTATTTCAAGCGCGTGCGGCTTCTAAACACCGCCATGAAAGTGGAATACAAAAGCTTTTGTTTGCTTTTATATAGTCTAAAGGGGAGAACAAAAGTGTTTGAAGTTTATCGACAAGCAGAGGTATGGAGCATGTTACGTCAATCACAAGACTTAGCTCTGGTTGATGTCAATCAAGATTACAGAAGGTTTTTACCAGTGCATGTCTGCAATTACAGTTACAATTATTTTAATTTTCTTAATCATGATATTATCAATGTTAACGAAGTGGCTTTTTCGCTGCATACCAGAACATTAAAAAAAAAAATGTTAGAACTTACATAATGCTATATTTGTGTACTCGTTTTCTGTATAAAAGTTCACTAAAGTAATCAATAACAAGTATACCAATATCATAAATTCAACAACATCCCAGTGTCATTCACTTCACTTTGTCATTGTTTTTTTTTTTAATATCTGTGAGGTTGATCCAAAATCAAAGTAGAAAGCTGTAAAGATATTGTGTTACTTTTGGTTTGGTAATAAACTACATGTAGCTTCTGAGTTACATTGATACTGGAAAATTGAGATGGAATTTTGAAATTGAAGCGTGATAAAGATTGTTAGAGGTCAGGTCAAAGTAAGTTTACTGTACTCAGCCATCTTGTTGAATTTGGACCAGAGTACTGGGCTGCATTTCTCAAAACCGTCATACATGTCTAACTTCTTTGACATCTCATGGAAACGTGTTAATTCTACAACACACGTTTTAATGGGATGTCCATGAACTTTATAGAATTATGATGGTTTCAATCAATACTAGTTCATGGTATTTATCTCATATAACCTTGCATTTGTGTAAGTTGGTACATGTATTTTCCAGACAACCTTGCACATGTGTGAGTGGTATTCCCATGGGGTAGATTATGTATGAACAAGAATATGATTCTTCAAAAGATTGTTGAGACAACTGGTTCAACAAACAGAGAAGTGAATGAATTGTGAAAACAAAAACAAAATAGTTTTCTTGGAAAGTAAACCAAGAGGACGGCAAATTACCCAAAATAAAGAAGGAAAAACTTTCATTCATTCTTTGCTATGCTTCAAGGAAGATTATCTTTTTCGTTTTTTTTTTTATCTCTAGAAGTCGCTGACTGTATCATTCTTTTGTTTCATTTTTACAGGCTGATGTGATTGGCATGTGGTGTAGTGCCACTGCCATAATGGCTGCGTCTCCCCTGCACTGTCCGTCTGCCAGGGCCACACTAAGTAGCACCACGGATATTCTCCACACTGACACATTGGTGTGATTGTTGTGACTTGGTTGAAACAGATCTCCAAGTACATACTCCAAGCCCTTGCACCAGTCGCCACATTAGGAGCGCTCCCACATCGAGAGCTACCAAGCAAGCAAGTTCTAACTAGGTAATTGTATGTATTAGATAGAGGCAAGAGTTCCATTCACAGTGAACTAGCTCTGTTGTGGCCACTCGCCATTTTCTCTACGTTTTGTCTCTCTTTTTTAGAAGCAAGGATAGAGGAAACGGCCAGGAAACGGCTACAAAATGGTTACAAAACGGCAACAAAATGTTGACAAATAAAAAGAAAGGTTGTGAGGGTGAAGTCGTTTGTAACTTTTATCTCTCTGTTATCGCCGTTTTGTAGCCGTTTAAAACAGTGAATTTTGTGCAATGCCGTATCTCCATAGGAAATAACGCAGGAAACAGAGACAAAACAACGAATTCTGTGCATTCTGCACATTTTGGTTCACTGTGACATGCACATACATAACATGGCTATATCGTGATATAAGCTACTAGGGACCTTAACGAATACCTACCAACATTTGCAGACACATCTAAAGAAATTACAGCTTGAGTTATTTTCAAAGGATTCTGTTTAAAGTCTTTTGTTTCTGATGCAAAGCTTGCTCACACAGAGTCCGAAAGTTGTTATATCAATGAATGTCAGGAAATTGCTAAATTGATAAATAATGATAATAGATAACATTTATATAGCGCTTAATACATTTTGTTAATTAGTACCAGTAATTAAATTTCTGTCATGATTAGTTACAAAATAGAGCAATCCATTACCATAGAAAACTGCTTATTAAGCCTTCGATAAGCCTTCGGTAAGCCTTCAGAATGTCTTTGAAGACTTTATAAGTCTTTGGTAACCCTTCGAAGGCCTGTTTTATTCTTTGACTGCTTATAAGCTCGTGACAGAGCAGCATTCATAAGCCTTCGAAGACTTTCATATAAACAGTCAAAAAAAGGTGACTGCTTATTAAGCAGTCACTGAAAATAAGCCCTAAAAAGAGCACCTTCACTTTCCATAAGCAGTTGAAGACAAAGCCCACAAGCAGTCGAAGAAGGAATGCTTAAATGTGAAGGCTTAATACACTAGCTGAACTTAAAAATTTCATTGGAGATTTTTCATGAAGCCTTAGGCTTAATACTTAGAAATTTTAGCAATGGTAGTGCATAAATCTGTGAGTCTGAATCATAGTTGTGAAGCGCTCTTGTGTGAAAAAAAGAAATTGTAACTATGAAATAAGTTTGTGTAGAATGAAGTAACTCACAGACCACAGATTTGATTTGGACACTTACATGTAGTTGCCTTTGTGTCACACAGCGTATAACAAAGTGAACAGTAATATTGGACTTCCAGTAAAAAAAAGTTTACTTCTGCAGATACTTTCGCAATCCATACAGAGATGTAACCATTCTACTGGTGTCTGGCAATAATAATCTAAGCAGTGTTAACAGGTAATGCATTGTGTCATCTGAGAGACCGTAACAAATCATGAAAACACACAAAAGCAATACACAAACTCCAAGTTTTCTTGTAGAACCAGGATAAATTGGTTCCTCATCTGCTGCTTTGGTATGTGATAGTTCATGTGTGTAATTTTCAGACTCAACTGCTAAAGTGTCTTCCACTTTCTCTTCAAGGACCTCAATACTCTATGTAAAGTCATCACAAAGGTCTGCATAACATTCTTTCTGCATTACAGTATGAATATCTTCTAGGAGTTTGTCCACTTCTGCATCTTCATGATGTACATGTAGTATGGGTGGCTTATACTCTGGAATCTCATCTGAATGATTATGATCTACTGATGAGTCTTGATCAATAGCAATTTTAGATTCACAGTCTCCACATTCTGATGGGCAAGAAGAAACTCCATGATCATGGGTATCACTGTTCTAGTCTATGTTTACCTGGTATTTGTTTTATCCCCAAGCAGCCAAGATGGAATATTTTTCTGTGGGTACATGTTGGGTTCTGGCATGTCACCTTTGGATGGCTGTTCTTCACTTTTGCACAAGTGCACAGTGGGGATCTGCCAGTTTCTTTGCATTCTGGTGATCGAAACCAATCATCTTTTTCCCCATGGATCATTTCCTCAGTCAATCCCATTTCACTCACAATTTCAATCTGCATTACAAAGGACAGAAAGACAAAGTAAAACATCCGTGAGTTTTTAACCACTCTCTTACAGTTTTTCACCATTCTCTTACAGTTTTTCCTTCAGTTTTAGAAGTCATACTCACTGATTTCTTATAACATGCACTGCAGAAGTTTGTAAATGTATGTTGAGTAGCCATAGTTAGAGGCTCCTCAGTTGCATTTAGAAATGGCTATCTGGCTATGTTACAGATAGGAAAAAATGCCGGGGTCCACAGAGAGTTACAGCATTAGCATTTTTTTCCTTTTTGTCTCGCCCACCGGAGGTGAAGGCGAGACTAAGGGATCCAAATGTCGTCCGTCCGTCGTCCGTCCGTCGTCCGTCCGTCCGTCACAAACGTTATGAAAGATAACTTGGCAACCGTGACTCACTTTTCAACCAAACTTGGGTTGTAGATGCACTAAGGGGACCTGCATGTTATGGTCCAGTCAGAGGTCACATGGTAAGGTCAAAGGTCATTTCAGGGCAAACGTTAAAGTTTACGTGCAAGACTCTCTTATGACACAAAACTCTGCAAACGTGACTCACTTTTCAACCAAACTTGGGTTGTAGATGCCCTAAGCGGACCTGCATGTGATGCTCTAGTCAGAGGTCACATGGTAAGGTCAAAGGTCATTTTAGGTCAAACGTTAAAATTTACGTGCAAGACTCTCTTATGACACAAAACTCTGCAACTGTGTGACACTGTTCAATCAAACTTGGGTCGTAGATGCACTAAGGGGACCTGCATCTTATTGTCCAGTCAGAGGTCACATGGTATTAAGGTCAAAGGTCATTTCAGGTCAAATGTTAAAGTTGACGTGCAAGACTCTCTTATCACACATAACTTTGCAACCGTGACTCACTTTTCAACCAAACTTGGGTTGTAGATGCACTGAGGGGACCTGCATGTTATGGTCCAGTCAGAGGTCACATGGTAAGGTCAAAGGTCATTTCAGGTCAAACGTTGAAGTTTACGTGCAAGACTCTCTTATGACTCAAAACTCTGCAACCGTGTGACACTTATCTATCAAACTTGGGTTGTCGATGCACTAAGGGGACCTGCATGTTATGGTCCAGTCATAGGTCACATGGTAAGGTCAAAGGTCATTACATGTCAAAATATTTACTAGTACACCTCCAACATAATAAGCAAATGGTCATACATTATTCTTGTATGAAGTGTGAAGTCTTATTACTAAACAAAAACAAATGCTGTGAATAATATGATTTGTGATCCGCGTCCATGTCGTGGGTGCCGGGCAACATTTTGCACTTGAAAGAATAGTACAACTATACATAAATACTCGGTGCAAAGTGGCTGAGCGATCACAATGTTTTGTCTTCTCTTCAGTTTTATGCATGCTTTTTATTGTTAATGTTACATTCAGTATTCAATTTCCATAAAAGGTTTTACTCACTAATTCTTCTTCAACAAATTTTGGTCTTTTGTTTCTCTCCCACAAACTCAATTTACATGCATACCATATTACAATTATTATGTTCAGCATTCAAATCTGGTGTTCTCATCAATTTCAGGCATGCTTTTTACTAATTATTAACAAAATGCTGCCTTTAACCTCTATCTAATTAGTCAATTTACCCCTGACAGGTTATCCGCGTCTATCTTGCGGGTGCCAGGCAACATTTTGCACTTGAAAGAATATTAAAACTATACATAAATACTCAGTGCAAAGTGGCTGAGGGATCAGTTTTCTGTTCTCTTCAATTTTATGCATGCTTTTTTTTTTTCCTGTGGCAGTATTCAATATACCATAAAAGATTTTACTCACTAACCCTTCTTCTTAACAAAACATAACTGTTCTCGTATTTCTTTTCTCTAAATTATAAGCTCATTATCACACTACATCATCTGCAGCCCTCAGCTACACTACAACCACAAACACTTTTCAACTCCACACATGTAAAATATCAATCATACAATGTTACTCATATCAGAGGGATGAGAGTAGAAGCAGGGAAAGTACATGCACGTGAAAATGCAGTACCATTTCATAAAAAACCCTTCTCGTATTTTATCAAATGTTATTCCATCCCAGTTATTTCACAATGGGCTTTCGATACAGTTCTGTTGTGTGCCATCACAGATCGCGATATTTCTAGTTATTTTCACAAGTGGGCGAGACACAACATCGCAAACGCCTTGTTTTTTTTTCAAATGGATGGAGACGGCGTTTTGTACAAAGTTCGGCACTTCGGCTGTGCTGAACGCTGCTCCAGTGCAGTGCAGCGGCGTGTGGCTTGAAAAAAATCCATGCATTTGCTTGTAGACTCTTTAAGTCATGTTTTATTTTCCCTGTTTTTTTTTTTCTGTGAATAAGATTCAGTCATGCCTTTTTCAGGTACTGGCATGTGGCATCTGAATGATGAAGAACAAAATACTTTATTTTTACTATAATTTTTTTTCAACAACGTACAAGATGTCACACAATTAGGAGCATCAATAAATTTGAATGTAACGTGGAGGACTCTCTGCTCTTCCTTTATGACCTTGTCCTCCTTTCGCTTCGCAGACCACGAATCGAAGAGAGGCTCATCGTGTACTTCCAAAGATGGCTCACGATTCAGAGTGTAGTACTGAGCGATTAGAGAAAAGATAGCCTCTACCACATTCTCCCTTCTTGCTGCCACTCGATTCCTCCAAATGATTTTGCTCAGGTGGCCTTCGAAATTTCCAATACTGGTTTCCATTGATATGTCTGAAGTGTTCTTTCAACATTTTCCAAGAACCCTCTATGGTGTTGGTGTTTACCAACATCTCCTCTCCCGTCGCCAACTCCTTGTACACTTGTACAAATGTGGTCTTGTGTTCCACCATGAAATGCAGATAGTCCCTGTCATTTAAGGAGGAGTAGGCCCTCCATCCATCAGTGTAGATGGTACTTCCCTTTTCTACACGTTTCTCAGTCAGGGGGATGAGTGTATCCTCATCAACTGGGTAGAGAATGATCCTGTTAGTTGCTCTCTTGACAATTCCCAGAATCAAGACCTTGTTGCCCCTTGGGTCGCCACAATGGTATTTGCAGCGGTGGCCAAACAAGCTCTCATCAATTTCGACATCTCCTTTGAACTTCATTTCTACTCCCCCGTAGTACAGATCATCTACAAATTTCCGGCATAAATCTTGAAAGAAATTGGCCCAATTGACCTAAGTACGTATGCCACTATTAAAGAGATTGTGGCACTTTCCATAAAGCAAATCGAGGCCAGCTTCAATGGCACAGTGATGGAGTGACGATCCAAGGACCTATTCCCGGATGAAGAATAATATCTCCTGCACATCAAAGTGAGTTTTCTTAGATATGGAAAACTTATGCACACAATAAATCTTTATGTGTTTCCACGTAATGCCTCCCTGACACCTCCACACTCTTCCACCTTTCTTGGAGGTGTTTGCGACTCTCTTACAACTTTTCTCGTGCATACTTCACAACGCATTGAAGAGGCAATTAGATGGTGTTGTTGCAGCCATTTGTATAATTCTTTATCATCCAATCAAACCAGAAGGCCATGGAAATCAAAGAGGTTTCCTCAATGCGAAAAATCCCTGGCTGATGGATCTCACTGCTTTTACTCCATGACATGTTGTAGAAGCACAAAGAAAATTTATCGTTAAAGCTATTTATATTCTACGAAATCAGATGACATAAGAACTAACACATTTCAATACCATAGCCATGTTCTATATATATATATATTTTTTTACTTATCATACTCTCTTTTGTCATTAAAGACACGTACTTACATTGTAAGGTGCTAGGAAGGCATCGTGCATGACATCAAGAGCTGGATATACCGAGTCCTCCCGTGCTGTTCTTTACACTTAGCCTCCTGCCACCCTAAGCAACGTATGCCGGCCTGAGAATGACAAAACCTAAAACACCTTAGAAAGTTACTATACAAAAATGAAATATAGATCAACACTTAATACAAAAATTAAATATGAATCATCACTTTTGATTACAAAATGAGGTATATTATTTATTTTACAGAATGATTGTGAATATGATTATGATTGGATTACCAAAATTGACGTTCTTAAAAGGAACAAATCTGCTAAATGGTGTTGGAGTAGCGGCGTACCCCGCCCGAGTTCAAATGAACATCATTGAGATTGTATCTGGTTGCCTTCAGCCCTTTGAAGGACCACACCCAGACACAATCCCGATAGAATGCCTATCTGTACTTGATCATCGAACTCCGACACGTCACTACCCTGATAGGACTTGGTCCGTGGGAATACCGGAAGAATTATTGTCGCTAGGGGTTTTACTCCCCAGCGTGCCAAGTCCTCCATGAACTCCCACAGAGCATCACAGACCTCTCGAGGCGACCGGGTAAAGAGATCATTCTTCCCGAAGTCCAGAATTAATACATCTGGACCCTGGGACAAAAATCGCTCTGATATATCGCTGCGGGTAGGTCTGTATCCGGCTGTATGACAGCCCTCCCTCCCTCCCTGATACATTGTACTCTAGTCGTACCAAAATAATGAAATTCCCCTAAAGGGGTTGCTTCTGCTGCACGAGGAAAGAAACTGTGTCCAAATAGAGTATACCTCATTATGTGATAGCAATAAGGAAGCCCACCCTTCAAATGGGAGTAAAAATAAAAGCTTTTGCGGAAGAGTATAAATACAGATATGGTATTTTTTTTAAAAATACTTTCACAACTATACCTGCCTTCTACCTGAGACAGGTAACCACATTTTCTACAAATCGTTCCAGCAACTTCTTCTTCCTACTTCTATTGAAATGGACAATTTCAATGTTTTACCGATTTAGGCAAGTGGAAAGGATTCGAATGTTGGCCTTGGGTGGCACGTGTTGAACGACACAAAGGAGAGGCCTCCTTACTCGGTAATGCCACTCCACCTCTGGTTTTTGTACTCATGTCATTCATTTTCATTTGCATTTATCTGACCAGTAAAAACATTGGAATATACAAAGACAAAAACATCAATACCATATAATATAACATAAAAAATACAACTTAAAACAATGACAACAAGGAGGTAATAATGGTCAGGGTCCCTGAGACCTGACCAAGGTTGCTTATAATTCCAGAATCTAGGGCCACCTTACATAAATTTTTTTTTTTGCTAATAAAGTTCTGAAGAGTGGTAGGTGAAACTTGTTGGACTGTCTTGTTAGGTAATGATCAAATGATCGCTTTGGGGGAACATGGCGTCGAACGTGTGTGGAAGGGTCTTGCTACTGTAGTTATACTTACATTTTCCTAAGTGAAATAGATCTAGTCATTAAGTAATGAATCAAACTTACAATGTACCCACATTAGTACTTTTGAGGCCATAATTGATATATTTCAATATGTTACATTCTACCATTTTAGTGAAAGGCAATTCAGATGTTTTATGCCCATGTTGGAAACCGCAGTGTTGGAATAATTATTATTGATCACAATACTTCTGTTACCTTCTTTCTTAGATGCCAGCTTGTATCGGATGCCAGGGAGCAATCACCAAGTCCACTGTCCAGCATGGGAAGTACATGTATATCTTTCAAGAGGAAGGGAGGCTATATGTTCTTAGAGCAAGGATTGCGAAATGAATTGGTGAGAAAAAATCTTTAAACATTTCCAGGCTATTCCTTGTAATATGGCTCTAGCTAGCTTTGGTCCTGCAGTATAGAATGTCTATGCTTGTGAATTTTGTCATTCAGATTAGATATGTTTTCAGTTTATGTGAGGAATGTTTTGAATGATTTTATGGATCACTATTGTTTTATGTCTTTCTCCTTTTTCTGCCTTTCCCTTCCTCTTCTCTGCATCTGTCTATCCATTCTCTCTCCCTATCTCACCTTTCCTATATCTGCATTTTCTCTCTGTCTCTCAGAGAGAATCTAGGGCCAGAGAGTCCATACTCTCTCTTTATATCTTTCCATTATCTCCCCTTCTCTCTCCCTTCCTGTCTCTCCATCCCTCCTTCCCTGAGGAAGATTCTCTTTCTCCATCTCTCCATTATCACTTCCATATCTTTCCAATCTTTCTGTTTCTTTCTCTTTGTTTCATTAGTGAAACTAATATGTACATTGGTTTGAATTAATGCTTGAAAACAGGTATCATGTAATATATGAAAAGGAGCAGTAATGAGTTTGCAGATTCTAAACATCTGCATTTATTTGTTTGTTTGTTCCTTTGTAGAAATGAATTAATAGACGAGGTCTTCCTCTCTCCCTCTTTGCCGTTATGGTCTCCTGAGTTCAAGCCACAGTCCTGTTCCTGTCACTAGGACAGCAAAACCAAGATGGCACCGTTGCTGCAAGAATTGCCCCTATTACCACCACTAGCATCCTAATCCCACTCCTGACACGTGTAAGTCCCTTAGCCAGAGGCCGTTGCAGGATGAAAAGGTTAGGAAAGACCCTCCACCAGGGTACCAGCATCATCACAGGGACTGGTCTTCCCTCCCTTCCATCATGGGAAATCTGCAGCTCAGATGACGCAACATGTGAATGTAGCAAAAATTAGGAAAGGTACAGTTGTGTGTTGTTTGCCCCCTTTTGCACTACAAGTTGATTTAAGCTTCTGTGATACACATTTGACTTCAGAAACTAGTATCTCCTGAAGTATAGTAGCCAAAGTATACATACCCGGATAGGAAATTACACAAAGTAATGTAAATATGCACTCAAAAGTAATGTAGAAGGTGAAAGAAAAAAAAGTTTACTTAGACTTAAATGATGAAATTAGGATATATTTTGTTTAACATATTTCTTGTCATAACTTGTTTCCTAAGCCTGGCTATGGCAATAATATGCTTGCAAAATTCATTCAGATCTTTACAATGTATAATTGTCATGTATCTATGATTGTGTCTTAAGGAAACATGGACATTAATTCTTATGCAAAATTCATAAGGGTTACATCATGAAGTGTTCCATCTTGTATTATTGCATGTATAGCATTTTCAGTGATAAGATACCTTCAATTGTTACCAAATTTGTATCCATATGCCATTTCGTGACAAGAGTTATAACTTCCAAAAACCTCTTCCTTTTTTTTGTTTCTTTGTCTGTGTTAAAAATGATTTTTGACACTTGAATTTTGCATAGGTATATGTAACTTAGTGAAATGGTGGGGCAATGTTTGATTGATATTCAATATTGTATTTTTTTCTGTGGTAAAATGACAAAAAATATTGTGGTTTTAGTAATGAAACCAATAAAACCACTAATAATTAGTGGTTTTAGCACACCATGTTCGGAGAATTAACAAATTTTGGTATCCCTAGGAAATTTAATGAGAAACATGATTCTTGACAACTTTTTCTTTTAATAGATAGGTTGCAGTTTCAAGGAAACATACTTCTATCATTTTCTCAAATCTGTACTTTATGGCAGGGTATCTTTGTGTCCAAGGTGCAATCGGACGGCCGGTCCTGCAGACCACTGCCTGCTTCCTGGAGATACTGTCAACCAGGACTTTCTTCACATTAATCAGGAACAGGCCGTCCAGATACTCAAGAAAAGTAACCCATTGTCAATGTTGATCAGCAGAGAAGCATGAGAACTTCTCCAGCCGCATTGCCAACGACCAGGACATTCTTGACTCTGATCACGGACAGGCTGTCCAGATCTTCAAGAACAGTCAATACAGTACCGATGGTGATCAGCGGAGACACCTGAGAACTTCCTCCAGCCCTGATGTCAACAACCAGGATTTCCTTGACATTGATCTTAAACAGGCAGTCCAGATCCTCAAGAACAGAACCCATTGTCCATGGTGATCAACAGAGAAAGGGGATTATTGTTCAACTGAGCAACCGGGGGGGGGGTGTTTCACAAAGAGTTAAGTTTGACTTAGAGTCTTGCTTAAGCGCCAATGCGCATCTGATATTTAATGCGTAATCTCATTGATAGACTTCCAATAGTGTGCGTCTCCTGAGCATGATCTGACCAATAGGGTGATGCATAATATAGAGCACGCAAGTAGGAATTTAAGTGCGACTTTAGTCAAACTTAAATCTTTTTGAAACACACCCCAGGACTTTGTTGACATCAAAAGCGAGTAGGCCGTCCAAAATAACCCATTTAACCCATAGTATTACAGAGTTTTCTTCGTAAAGTTTTTCAACTTCCCCTCCTGAAATTGACTCCAATTTTTTTTCAGCTTCTACATAGTTTGAAACAAGTTACATGGGACAGTATGAATGACAATTGCAAAATTTAACCAAAAATTACCAAGTTCAATATGAAAGTAATGATCATATATATCTAACAAGAATTTAATGATTTGCTGCTATCAGAACTTTCCTATTCATCAAAGGTACCATTAAAGGTACAATATATTACATTGAAAATAGACTCCAAATTTCCTGTGATTTTTAACTCTCCCTGCTTATGTCACACTTAATGTTTATTCCTAGCCCTCTGGATCAGCAGATAATACAAGAGTCTCTAAAACAAGGAAACACAATAACTGCTTTTGGTTAAAGGTGCACCCTTCCATAAATGTGGCTTCTACCTGAGAGCATGCTTTTGTTGTAGAGCAGTAGGACAGCTTTCAGGGTGCATTTTTGATGACTTCTGTTCCACACTTTACTGTATTAGATGTGGTGAAGAAAAATGATAAGTAACTTTGGAAAAATATTTAAAGATTTTCTTTTTTTAAAGGCTATTGGGGATGAAAGAAGCATCTACAGGGACGGAGAAAAGAGTAGATGGTTGGTTGGTTTTTTAGTTTAGAGGCGCTTATCACTTCTAAATTAGAATATTTGCGCCTAGAGTAGAGAAATAAACAGATAATGTGTTTCCAGTTGTACTTCGAAGTATGCAGCTTATTTTAGAGAAGTTTCTGTAAAAATCTTATGAAATTCACAAATCAGTGCTGATTTAAGTTTATTCATATTCATTGTATATACACGCACCAAAGAGAGGTAGGAGAGGTAGAGTTGGGAATAGACTCTGTATTTTATGCTTTCTTTATAATATGCATTTGATTATATGTTCTAGTAGTTTTTAGAGGGGGGGGGGGGTATTTGCCAGTCTGTGGGGTCAAAGAAGAAACTGTATCAGTTGATCTTGCTGTGTGATTTCTATTTATAATTAATTTGTTTTTTGTCATATTTTCAAAAAGTCTTTCTAATAACCCCTAGTTATTATGTTAAAAAAGTTCAGGTAATCGAATTAATTATTGTGAAAATTGTTAATTTACAAAATACTGAAAGTCTTCAAAGGAAATTTAAAAACAAGGAATGCCTGTTTTGTAACAAAATTATTAATCATAACTGATAAATTCTGATGATCAACTGTTGTTTCTTTCTTGACTTAATATTTTTGTGTAGTAATGTGGTTTACTGGGGAGGGGGAAAATAGAACAAATCAATGAGGTAATGGTATATTGTATGTACTGCATGTTCTATTTAACATATCTTTCCACAACAATGACATTTAAATTTTTTGTATGGATGACCAAACCTTTTTTTCAAGTGGGCATCGGACAAGTGACTCGATATCCACATAAAATATACCTTTGTAGGAAAACATTTGTCACTGAAACTCAAACAATTTTGATTTATATAATGCCATTTCACATTTAGACGAAGGGGGGGGGGGGGCTGTTGATCGTTTTGTAAGCAGTTCACTCTTGTAGTAGTAGTAGTATTTAAGAAGACTTACAACTTTGGAATCTGTAGAATTGTTCTGTTAATATGTAAAATGGGTAGTAGTTCTTGTACAAATTTGTTACCTTGCAGTAGACTTTATGACAAAATATAGTGTGTTTCTTTAATAAGGAAACCTAACTTCTCTTATCCATTACTTGATAAGTGATCATATCTTGGCAAGTTTGTGTTATTTGTGTCAAAGGCCAATTTACCCTCTTTGATATGATACAAAATGTTATGAACTTGATGTGCACAAGTGAATACGAATTATCAACTGAGTCTTTTCAAAAGCAGTGTGCACACAAAAGTAATGAACATTGTAATTACCTTTAATTACAATAAAACAAAATAGAAAAAGGTAAAGGCAAAGACAGGTGAATTTTCAAGATGTTCTTTTACTCTTTACTCACATTTTCTTTTTAGTTTGACATGAAATTGGAGTCCACATTTAGTCCCAAAGTCCTTCCACATAACCCCCTCTCTGCACACATGCACACATGAAAGCATAGAGTGATTCAATCAATGGATCAATTCATTGTGTTGACCAGTACTCCTGTGGGCAAATCACTTTAACATTGGGAATTTAGAATTGTTATATTTCAAGTGTTCCTAACTCCATCACAAACATGGTGCCTCATGAAAAAAGATAAAACATTGCCTTGATATGATTTATTCTCTTTGTTTATTTAAAAGTTATTGCTCAGGAAAACTGGGTTTCCTTGTTTAAGAAACGCACTGTGTACTTTCTCATGATTGTGTATTATACAACAAATTCCCCATTTCTTTTCAAGTACTTGACCGATTTGGACAGGGTCTCTGATTCGTAGAGAATTAGTTATAGTTACATAATCTACACTGACTTATCATGTTGCAAAATTTCTTTCATAATCGATACTTATAGGCTGATCTTAAAAGGGGGGGGGGGGGGGGGAACATACTGTATAAAACAAATGATGCAGGCCATCGTTCGTTCATTATTGGATCTGTCATGCCTTAACTTGTGCATCATAGATAGATGGATAAGTCCAAGCTATATTTAACCCTAAAAGAAAGTTCCCTCTGATACATTTTAATATAATGCTGGACATATTTGTTATTTGTTTCCATAAATAACAAAATATGCAGAATTTTGTACCCATATTTTGATCAGTTTTTTATATCTAATCATGATTTTAATATAATTTTTTTTTTGGTTTTATTAAATCAAATCATTTATTTCCACTATAAATTATAGTACCGTACTGCTACAAGAAACAAGCAGTTGCACTTTGCATTTCATAGTATTGGATTATGAAAAATTATGATATGCTTTGAATATTCTATACTCAAAATTCAATTCCCCCCCCCCCCCCCCCCCCAATCATGTAAGAGTCAGTGATTTTTTATATGGGGGATGTTGTGAAATTTATTTGTGAATACCAGGTTCCATGGAATCTAAATGCAATTTATAACCTTTGTATATCAGCAGTGGTGGCTAGGTAAATGACTTCAAATCAGTTGCACAATTTTGTTAAGATTATGTAAAATTTGAAACCTTTTTTTTTTTTTTTTTCAGATTCCCCTCACGGAATGGTTGAAAACACCCCAAAGCCCAATGGTTTTAGGGTCATTTAAAAGATAAAAGATAGAAAGATTAGATAAGACTATACATGTGTCTTATCGTAATCCATTGCATTATGAAATGCAAAGTGCATCATTTTTACCACATGCAACCCCCCCCCCCCCCCCCCAGTTTCACAGCAAAAATGTCAATTCCAAATTAACCAATCAAAACATGATTGAGAAAATGGTGAATGATCTGATTATTTACCAAACAATTTCATCAAATTTTCTAGAGCTATAGTGAAGTGTATCAGAAAGGAACTTAAAATTTGTATTGTGCACCTGCATATCAAAGTTAAAAAGCCCTATATTGTAATAAGATAGTGGTCAGACAGATTAGGAAGCAAGTGACGTATCAACCAAATTTTGAATTACTGATATTTTCACATTACACTTAGTGTGATCTTCTTCTGGGCCAAATTTTATGCATGATGTTAAGAGATATTTTATTTTTTCATCATGTTAAGAGATATGTTAGGCAAGACATCATGGTATTGCATTGACATCATTGTAAATGACAGATACACTTTGCTTTCTTTACAGGAAATTTCACTTTTGTTACTTGCTTCCTTTCGCCAAATTAGAGCAGACTTGGTAGCATATAATAGACTTAATAGCTTGGAAGCCCAGTAACAGTTAATAATGGCAAGCAAACAAATAATTTTTATGCCTCCGCCCACCGTAGGTGGTTGCCGGAGGCATTATGTTTTCGGGTCGTCCGTCCGTCCGTCCGTCCGTCCGTCCATCCGTACGGCTGTCCGTCCGTCCGTCCGTCCGTCCCGTTTTCGTTCTCGCGATAACTTAAGAACCGTATGACGGATCAACTTCAAACTTGGCTCGTGATGCATATGGGAGGGACAATGATCTGATTAGATTTTGGAGTCTCAAGGTCAAAGGTCAAGGTCATAGAGCTAATAATACACATAAAAATGGCTCGTTCTCGCGATAACTTAAGAACCATTTGACAGATTGGCTTCAAACTTGGCTCATGTATGCACATGGAAGGGACAATGATCTGATTAGATTTTGGGGTCACAAGGTCAAAGGTCAAAGGTCATAGCGGTCATTATGTACATAGAAATGGTTCGTTTTCACCATAACTCAACAACCATTTGACCGATCAACCTCAAACGTGGCACAGGTATGCATATGGGAGGGACAATTATCTGATTAGATTTTGGAGTCTCAAGGTCAAAGGTCAAGGTCATAGAGGTAATAATACACTTAAAAATGGCTCGTTCTCGCGATAACTTAAGAACCATTTGACAGATTGGCTTCAAACTTGGCTCATGTATACACATGGAAGGGACAATGATCTGATTAGATTTTGGGGTCACAAGGTCAAAGGTCCAAGGTCATAGCGGTCATTATGTACATAGAAATGGTTCGTTTTCACCATAACTCAACAACCATTTGACCGATCAACCTCAAACGTGGCACAGGTATGCATATGGAAGGGACAATGATCTGATTAGATTTTGGGGTCTCAAGGTCAAAGGTCAAAGGTCATAGAGGTCATTATGTACATAGAAATGGTTCGTTCTTGTGATAACTCAGTAACCATTTGATGGTTGAACAAACTTGGCTCATGTATGCATATGGAAAGGGCAATACTCTCATTAGATTTGGGGGTCACAAGGTCAAAGGTCAAGGTCATAGAGCTAATAATACACATAAAAATGGCTCGTTCTCGCGATAACTTAAGAACCATTTGACAGATTGGCTTCAAACTTGGCTCATGTATGCACATGGAAGGGACAATGATCTGATTAGATTTTGGGGTCACAAGGTCAAAGGTCGAAGGTCTTAGAGGTCATTATGTACATAGAAATGGTTCGTTTTCAGCATAACTCAACAACCATTTGACCGATCAACCTCAAACTTGGCACAGGTATGCATATGGGAGGGACAATTATCTGATTAGATTTTGGAGTCTCAAGGTCAAAGGTCAAGGTCATAGAGGTAATAATACACTTAAAAATGGCTCGTTCTCGCGATAACTTAAGAACCATTTGACAGATTGGCTTCAAACTTGGCTCATGTATACACATGGAAGGGACAATGATCTGATTAGATTTTGGGGTCACAAGGTCAAAGGTCCAAGGTCATAGCGGTCATTATGTACATAGAAATGGTTCGTTTTCACCATAACTCAACAACCATTTGACCGATCAACCTCAAACGTGGCACAGGTATGCATATGGAAGGGACAATGATCTGATTAGATTTTGGGGTCTCAAGGTCAAAGGTCAAAGGTCATAGAGGTCATTATGTACATAGAAATGGTTCGTTCTTGTGATAACTCAGTAACCATTTGATGGTTGAACAAACTTGGCTCATGTATGCATATGGAAAGGGCAATACTCTCATTAGATTTGGGGGTCACAAGGTCAAAGGTCAAGGTCAAAGATGTCATTGTATAAATGAAAATAAAGCAACATGAAGTGCCATATATTTCTGATCTGGTAATGGCGGAGGCATAAAGTTCAACCACGCGTGGTCGAAGATTCATCTAGTCTTTTTTGAGAAAACATCCTACCACAGACTTGGCAATTGGTTCTATAAATTTCAAGAAAGAATTGTTATCTAGGTCTTTAGGTTATGAAAAATTATTATATTCTTTGATGTTCAGTTTAGTACAATGTAGAAACCTCCTTCCCCTCAAAAAGAAGAGGCGGTGATATTTGCTGTGGGGATGTTACTAAATTTGATCATGAATACTAAGGTCCATAGAACACCTGTTGAAATATTGGAGGGAAGTGATGCAGATGCCAGGCTTTTTGTAAAGTACTCATAATTATGGAATCTAATAGCATTGTATAACCTTTTTATATCAGCAACATTAGTCGCACGGGTAAGTGACATATCAATTTGCACATTTTTGTCAAGATTTCCTCAAATTCAAAACTGTACCCCTGTCAGATTGGCCCTTCTGTGGTGTAAGGGACATTTGGGGCTTTTGAAGCTGAACTTCAAATTTGAATACCATCTGTTGAACATTTTTTAATTTTTGTTATATCCTCTTGAAATACCCCTTTTAAAATTTTTAATATTGACATATTCTGAAAGGTTACCGGTTATTACAAGAGACCATTTAAATCTGGCAATTTTTTTCTCTGTCCAAGCAACGTAATGTCCAGTGACCTCTTGACCTTTGCATATTTTCTATACCATTGTGTTCCAGCTTCTCTTGAAGTTGGCAAGGAAGCTGATTTTTTTCAGTGTTTTGGCTTGTGATTTCTATGTATCGGTACTTCAGAACAGTAAAATACCCATTGTGCATGACATCTTCCATTCCATAACATCATATGCAGGCAACATTATCATGAAACTGGGTAGCAAAAAGCATTGTGTGGAATGGGAGGTGTGATACATAATGAGTGTTATGTTCTGAATGAAAAAAATGTAAAAATTAAGAAAAAATCAGCCTTTTTGAAAACCTCCTGAGAAGCTGGATAGCAAACAGTGTAGAAAATAAGTCAAAATGAAAGTGGTTATTGCATATTATGTTGAGATCGAAGACAATGCCCCTCCCCGTTAAAAAGAAAAAGAAAAAAAAAACTTAATGGCATGTAAAACCTTTCTAAATATGTCTGTATTAAAAAATGTGGTTTCAAAATAACCACCCCCCCAAAAAAAAAAAAAAAGAAAAACCAAACTAACAAAAACAAGAAACCAAAGTGTTTTTTTGGGGGTCTATGCATGTCTGCAAAATACATGCATTTCAGCTTTAAAACCTTCAATTATTCTTTATATCATATCAAGGCTAATTTGAAAGGGCTTTTTTTTTGGGGGGGGGGGTGTTAAAATCTTGACAAATATGCAAGTAGATTGTCATTTTTTGAAGACTAATGCTGTTGAATTATATAGGTTATGTTATTAGATTCCATAGAGGAAAATACTTAAAGCCTGAATCTGCACGCTCCCTTTCCAATATCAACAGGTTTGACCATGCAGTATTCATAAAATTTGGTGACATCCCCAGTATAGCAAATGTCACCGCCTTTTTTTGGGGGGGGGGGGATGTTGAAGAGAGCAGAGTGCAATAAAATTTGCATACAGAAATATTTGTTTTCTCTTTTATTTATATATTGTCATGTTGTACATGTATAAATGTACAAATAAAAATAGTCAAACCACATTTTTAATCCATTTCTCATTTTATTCACATAGCGATTATACATTTTATGCATACAGGTACATGTAATATATAGCTAAATCTAAAAAACCCTAGCCCCATTCCAACCTACATCTTTAAAAAAAAAAGTTGGCAAGAAGCCACCCCACCATTATATGCTCTGGATGTATGATTTCCCCCCCCCCAATAGCAAAAATTATACTAAAACCAACCACCCCCTCCCCCATATTAATCGAAAAGTGTGGGGGGGGGGGGCGAATTCCCTTTTCGGTGCAGTATGTTATGTATTTTGAACAGATTTGGGGTTTATTTTTGGAAAGCATTAAATTCAAAAGGTAACAAACTATTTTTTACATCCAGAGCATTTTTTTGGGGGGGGGGGGGTGTTACATCCCATTTTGGGCCTTTGCATCAAAAGTTGTTTAATTGCAACTAAAAAGAAAAAAAAAAAAAATCAACCATATAATCCACTTCTAATTGTCTGATTGGTGGAAAGTTATTGCATTTAATTTTTTTTTTTTTTTTTTGAGTTGTGTTTAAATGCAACATTTTGTGCAAAAGGGCCCTGAATGGGAAAATCTTTCATTTTAAAACAAAAATTGAAAAATTTTATGCCATACCTCATCCTTCCAACAAAATTTGGGCCATAGGCTTTTCATGGAAAAAAAAAAACCAACCTGAATATTACGGGGGCATTTGACAAAGTTTCGAACATGGGGTATTGTTGACTTGATGTGTTTTGATAGAGGCTTGTTCCGGGGGCCCTTGGGGTTAAATCTGACATTCCCTTTGATCTCCTTTTTATGTTTAAACTGGACTTTGTGTGTATTTTGCTTTTTTTTTTTTTAATTCACCGTGACAAAGAAACCCATAAAGAAATTAATTTATCTGAATTGTCAAAGTGTAGTATGGAAGGGTCCTTTGGGGGAGTTTACAGGGGAGGGAGGGAGACCTGCCAGATCCCTTTAGATTGGCACAGATTTTGTGCACTGAGCTCTTTGAAAATGAAATTCTAAATTCTTAACTCCATCCACTGATGGTTTTCTTTTGCAAAATGGTTATGGCATTCCCAAGGCATGTTTGTTGGTGAAAAATAACATTCTGAAATGTTTAAATGATACTTGCATATTTTAAAAGCTAACAACTCAAATAGTCGAATTGGTCATTTTCCATTTCCAAACAGCATGAAGAGCAATGACCTCTTTCATACAACCATCTTCTAGATTGGGAAATCTGGAGACAAATTTTGGTGTATCATAAAGTTGGCAAAAAGCTGATTTTCACTTTTTTCCAAATGATCATTTCATGGAAAAAAAAAAAAAATTGTCAGTAATTCATTCAGAACAAGATAACACCCATTGCAAGCATAACATCTGCCATTCCACAACATCTTATTCAGGCAACATCATGAAATCGGGTAGCATAAGCATTGTGCAGAATGACAGGTGTGATAAGCAAGGGGTACCGACATGTTCTGAATTGCATATCAATATTCTCTGATTGTCTAGTTTTGGGGTGTCAAAAATGAAAATGATCTGTTTTGCTAACTTTAAGAGAAGCCCAAAATCAATATGTTATTCCCTTATCCACAAGGTCAAAGTAAAGGTTAAGAGGCCATATTACTTATTGTTGTTTGAACATGGAAATCATTACAAGCTTTGATTGCTTGACAATTTTGAAAATGTGTTTCAAGATCAACAAAGTTGATCCAGCAATTACAATTTTTTTTTTTTCAAAATTAAAAAAAAAAATTGCTTACTTCATGCTTGAGGAATGTGTGCCACTGTGCACAAAATTTAAACAAATGAGGCTCCAAATAGAAATTTTGATAATTTTATTTGAAAATAATTACCTAGTGTACCAAATGTGGGCCAATATGAAGTGGGTAGGGTCTCCTATTCCCTGCAGACTCCCCTTAAAAAAGAACACTTCCATATGACCCTATGACAAGAAGTCAGATAAATCATTTCATTAATAGTTATTTGTAAAGTTTTGGGATCAAAGTGAGGTCAAAATAATCAAGCTTTTAAAGTTTTGGGCATGATTTGAATAGGAAGGGGAAAGGCCAGGAGAGAGCGGGAGTTATAGGGTAGGATGAAACATGGCATATATTCAATCTAATTTACAGAGGGATAGATATGAGAACACAAACACACAAATAAAATACACAGGAAGAAGGAAAAGGGTGCCTAGGAAAGAGAGAGGAAGAAGGGGAAAGAGATAGAGGAACAAATTCCAAACATTTTTTTTTTCTAACATAAAAGGAGAAAGAAACCTGAGAGCAAAGCAAAACAAAATTATCAGTATATTACAGTTCGCCACCTATAGGATGCCACGTAAAGGCCAAATTCCAACTGCCAGACTCGACATCAGCACTGTTGTGTGGCCATTCCATCAACAGAATTTTTCTCCAAAATTCTAAACAGGGAAGCGTGAGCATGTTTTAATGCTTCACAAATTTCAAAGCTTTGCCAAAAGTGGAGGAGGCATTCAGCAAATATTGTCCAAACATCGCCAGAAAATATCCGGCTTCACAAGATGTTGTGAATTTTGGGCTGTCTAATGCATCCAATAGGTGGCGGATCGTATTGTGAATACGCAGATATCATACCGATGGAAAGAAATTAAAGATTAAGTAGAGTTCTGGTCAATGTGAAAGAAACTAAAGGCTGATTATGTAAAGAATTAAATGTAGTTACTGTGAAGTTTTGTAATGATATAAACAATAAGATATGACTCCATCTTCTGAAAGTTCCATGGAGTGCACAAAGATATGGGTACACTGGACTAAACACATGTGGCATGTAGTTTAGTCAACAGGTTTCAACTACTAGTATTTTTCATAATTCAAATATGAGGGCATATGAAAAGCTGTTATTTTCAGGAAACATTTCTACTGTGACATTTTTCCACACTGGTATTCAAAGAATAAGAAAGCCAAGTCATATTTTCACCTTTCCCAGAACTCCACCTTCTCTTCAGTACTTAACTACCATGATTTAAAAAAGCTTCAAGTGTCCCAATTACCTGAAAAAATTAATATGTGTACAGCTGGTACATGTACATGTAAAAAAAAAACTGAAAATATTTACCAATCATTCTTGGGATTCAGTGGTTAAGGAGTTTACAGAACATCTAGGATAACAGGATTACAATGCGTGGATATCAAAAAATATTCCGAACTGAATGATAGCGCCTTTAAAACTAAAATAACAATGACGAATGGCTGTTCAATTCTGTACTGCACCTTAATTGATGCCCCTGTGTGCGCATATGTCAACTAATTGACCTTATACAGGAATTTGTAATACCTTTCTATAAATGTAATATTTGAATTTCTGATTTTGAAAAGTGACTTTGAACCCCTAACATACAGAGCTAGAAGTCTTCTGGTGATTGGTACACTATGAATATTAACCATAAAACAAATAAATTAGAATGCTATTAAAACAAAAGCTCATGCACAGTTTTGGTAGCAAAAAGAAAATGAGCATGAAACTGGGTCATATATGATATTCCATTCATGATTTCTGGTGAATTTTCATCGCAAACATCTGAAATATCTGAGAGGATTCCAAGACGATATACAAGCTGATGTTGTTGGAGTTTACGTCCCTGTTCCGGGATCTACTATTTTTACACCCCCGCCAAAAGAAGTTTTTATACCCCGGTCAGTTGGTTGGAAATCTTGCGAATCTAACTACTTCCTCATTTTTCAAGCAATGCTCATGAAATTTGGCTCACACATTGGTCTTGGCATGAAGATGTGCAAGACATTTTTTTTTAATGTGTCGGAAACTGCACTGCCATGGTAACGGCATATTATCGCAAAAAATTAGGGGAAACTCTTGTGGATCGAACTACTTCATTTCTCAAGCAATACTCTGAAATCCGGCACACGCATTGCTCTTTGGATGAAGATGTGCAAGAGACATTTTTGAATGTGTCGAAAATTGCATTGCCATGGTAAAGGCATATTATTGCAATAAATCAGGGGAAAATCTTGCGGATCAAACTACTTCCTCATTTTTCGAGCAATGCTTATGAAATTTCGCACAGACATTAGTCTTGAGATGAAGATGTGCAAGACATATTTTCTGTATGTGTTGCCATGGTAACAGCATATCATTGTAATAAATCAGGGGGAAAATATTGCAGATCAAACTACTACCTTATTTTTTGAGCAATGCTCATGAAACTCAGTAAACACATTGGGGCGGGGATATTAATTACCTTCAGTGATATTTCTCATTCTTTTTTGTCTTTCATTTGTTTAATATTCAACTAGAAAATCATGGCATCTTAATTCTGTTAGAGTCTCGTTAATCATTATCCAAAAGCAAAGCAACCTGACAAAGATTTTTTGTGGGCCTACCAAAACTGTACATACAACATGTAACCTTTAAAAGACAATGCCACAGACTGCTGAACATGATCTGTTTGGCGCTCAGATATTTATCTTGTGATGATGACATTCTATGTTATGCTCAGTCAATGATCACATTATCTTAAAAACTTGACAGATACACTGTATCATGCTGTCTCCAAAAAAACTCAAACTTTATCTAAATGATATCCTGTTATATTCAAGTTAAACGATGGAAGCAGTCTTCCTGAGGTGGTATTCTGAAATCCATTATATGTCAGATAAAATCACTGAGATAAAACACCCTTAAAATCTTTTTAAATTAGTATTCTGAGAACCATTATAGCAAGATTTTATCTCAACTAAGACACACCCATTTATGATGCAACAACCAGTAAAAAATGTTGTTAGATCGCACTCAGCCAATGAAATTGCTTTCCATCAGTAGGTGAAACAAACAGTGCGAATGGGTTATTTTGACAAATTTCAGTGTGCTTGCATGGAAGTGCACATTTCAGGGACAATATCAGTCAACATTAAGCAAAGTACATGTATGTTGATATCTTTATTATATAACGCAATGTGTGTATTTACATGATTGCATTTTTCGTAATTAATGATCAAATCAATTTCAAAGATCTTTAAATCTACTTGGATTATCCTGTGGGAATGTAATTACAGCAAATTTTTCATTTCAATCTCAAGACAAGTAGCAAATTTATCCAGATATATTGCACATACTGGGTGTCAGAGAGATGAAATAGCCCCTACCCTATTTTAAGTTTTATTTGAGCTTTTCCTTAAAAGTTAGATGGGATTAAAGCGCAATAGTTGCATTTGTGTAGCTGTATTAGGTACGTGTGCTGAGAATGAGAGATTGAGATAAAATGAAAGATCAAAAAATGAGATAAAAGTGGACCACTTAGAGACAAAATGCAAAGACACTCAGAATACCACCCCAGGGGTCAAAATTGTTCATCTGTGATGCAGATTACATTCAGATAACAACATTTCTTGGAAGAACATTCTTCAGAAACATCTGGCATGTCGTACAGCAATCTATCCCATCTTGGACGAAGACTGCATGGTGGACTTCCATTTTCATCATTCTGGGCTTGTTGTCGACTTGTTGTGACTGTCATGATCCATCCACGTCCCTAGAGAATTGATGCAAGGAGATTTTCTTGATTCCTGTTGTGAAAATGAAAATAATCATGATTATAGTTTGGTTTTAATGTCAAGTGTCTCTCATTTCTCTCCTTTCTCAATTAGCCTCCCTCACTCAGTCCATCTTCTATCCTCTCTCAATGAGCCTCCCTCACTCAGTCCATCTTCTTTGCTTTCCTGTCTTATATACCTCCTCGCCCTCTCTCCCCTTTTCATTCTCATTCTCCTCCTTTCTCTCTTCCTTCATCTATCAATCCTCTGCCTTTCTTTCTTACTCCTGTTTATGATTACTATATATGCAATCCTCTTTGCTTTCTAAGTTGACGGAACAGAGTAACTATGTGTTACATCTGTACAAAAGATTTTTGATGTTTTCCACAATGTTTCTGCTTTCACAAACTGACCCTTTACTTATAAAGCCTATGTTTACGTCACTATGCAAAACCAACCAATGACAAATAACCCACTGCTTGAAATGAATTACATTCTTTTATAATGAAGTTTAGACGCTACAAATGTATTTTCAACTGCTCAAGAATACTGTAATATTGCAGAAAAACACATTTGATTAAAGCCAAACAAAAAGCACTTTCGAAAGTGTCTGTGATCTTGAACATCTACTGTAGGAAAAGGAGGCCCAGGCTTAGACCACCTCCATGAGGACATGACCTAGTCCTCACTGTTTATGTCCAGTTTGGTCTCTATGCTCATCTTGGCTTTCCTCTGATCATGAGCAGTGTCCTGTACGTAGAAAAAAGAAAAATAGTTCTTTGCATGAAAGGGAATGAGAAGTACTTAGGAAATATATATATTTAACTTGTTTTAGGATATTGCCATGTCCAAAAGTCACTCATAATATACATGTAGATGAAGGCCAAAATTAAACTTTGAAAGAGGCAAAATGACCCAGAATTGGCGAATATAGCAACATTTTTAACTCCATAAGCTAGCCCGTCACGCCGCGATAGCACAGCGCTGGGCATCATAAAAATGTTTCTCTTTCTCCTTCCTCTCTCTCTTTCTCTCTATCACCCTGTCAAGGTCACTTCTCCGGCAGGGGGATAACACTGCTCATTGCTTTTGTTTATTTAGGCTTACTGCAATCTCAAGTGTCTAGAAGTTGCCAAAGTCAAATCAGGTTTCAGTTTCAAATGAAGGGTTTTCATCATGAGAATGGTTTCAAAAGATGCAGAGGAAATAGTTAAGATCAATATTTTTTTAAAGTTTAATCAACTGAACACAACTCTGTGAAGCACATATTTGGTCTGAATTGAAAATTCAATATATTTTCCATTATCTTCAATTTGGCCTATAAATACATAGTCTATAACTATAAGATTTGTTTAATTCAGATACTGAGTGGAAAAGAAGCATCCATAAATATGAACACATTTACAAAGCAATCAACTTTGCATAGCTAGTCACTTTATCAAGAAAATGGCAATACCCACGTTGTGGTGCAGTCAATCTTACTTTACCACCTTTCTCATACAACTTGATTGGAAATCTTATAGATTAATGGGCAAATATAGAATTAACGTCTTGGAATATTTAAGTTAATGCTTCAGGTTCAGTTTCCCTTAAAAGAAATTGTGTCAGTTGTTTTAGACAGAAAAAACAGAAAGTCACAATGAAACATAAAACAGATTAACACATTTCACTACCTACTTGTAGGAGGCCTTCAAATTTTCAAAAATTGGTCAAATGTCCATCAAAAAAGTTTCATTGAATTTGAACAAATTCTTTTAAAATGGGGGAATTACTTCAAAATCTTAACCTTAAGTTTTTTAATGTCATTTAACTCAACTGACCTCAACTGACCTTTGACCTTATCTTAAAGTCAAGAAAATTTGAGATCCTTGATAACCCTTGTACACAAATTTCATGGAAAGTGAACACATGCTTTCAGCTGCTGCCATTGTCTGAAAGGTGATGCCTATGTCTCATTCATGCTGCACAGGCGGTGAGACATAAGACCAATACATTTAGCTTTAAACCAGCATAAACTTATTCAATCTTTATGAATACTTTCGCTTACCTGGGGCATGCAGTTCTTAGTCTTCCTCTGACAGGCAGTCCATGACATTGTTAAAGACCTCTTCAACCAGCATCTTCTCATCCTGGGTGATGAAAACCAGTTTGAAGACTTGAAGGCCACACTTTACATTCTTTCTAGCTCTCCAGTTTGGACACCTAAAGGCCGTACACCTCACATTCCTCTAGCCGAAGTCAGTTTGGATACTCAGAGGCCATGTCTCACATTCCTTCTAGCCAAAGTCTAGTTTCGAGACGTGAAGGCTACACACCTCACATTCCTCTAGCCGAAGTAAGTTTGGATACCTGAAGGCCATATGTCTCACATTCCTTCTAGCCGAAGTCTAGTTTGGAGACTCAGAGGCCATTCACCTCATGTTCCTTCCAGCCTAGGTCCAGTTTGGAGACGTGAAGGCCACACACCTCACATTCCTCTAGCCGAAGTCAGCTTAGATACCCAAAGGCCATACGTCTCACATTCCTTCTCTCCATCACCATCTTGACAACCTTGAAGATGTAGGATGTCCCTGGTGGGAAAGGATAATAGAGTATTAATTCCAGTAATCATATTCAAGCCACTATTAACAGTCACCAATTTTTGAGAGAGTATTTGTATATACCCCTTCAGCTTTGACCTGGGCCTCTATTCACAGTTAAGTATTCATTTTAGTGTTTCATATGGTATACATGCATGTAATGTATGTACAGCCTCCCAGTTTGAAGACTCGAAGGCCACATCTTCGTCATCCTCAAGCACTCGGGGAATCTTTGCATGATTCTCAACATGAAGAGAATCAACAAATTCATACTTGTTCATTTTTGAAATTATGTTTGATTTCCTGTATGCATTTCCTTTTAACTTGCAACAAAATGTATGATGTATGTTTGTATTCCTAAGCCTATGATAAAATGTGCATATTGTAATTCATTACGAGTGCTTTTCAAGGTAGTGAACATTTGGAGGTTGAGGAAAAATGGTATAAAGTATACGAAAACTCCCAATTGTCACCTTTCCAGTGGTAATTTGATTATGAAGTATAATGTCAGTCATGCTTTTTAATACTTGTCAGGAGTATTTAATAGAAACAAATATGTCATCAACAACTAATAATATCAAGTATTAGCAGACCTGATTTCAGCATAAGCTCAATATCAGAGCTTTTTATCTGAATCGTGTTTGCATTCGTCTGCAGAAATACTGAGACATACAACACATAGAGTTTATAGCAAAGGATCCATTGCACGAGCCAGCAAGCTCTCGGGCATATTAGGAAATCAACTGGCCATGGATTCATTCTTCTCAAAGAGAATCTGCCTGATGGAACACCTGCATTGCACAGCCCAGCAAAGGCAATAGGAACTCCTTGCTTTGAGAGGTACAAGGTGGATATATCCATATTTGTCGATAAGTTTGGCAAAGCTTTTTTCAGGAGGTGAAAGGTCAAACCATCTTGACCCACGTTTCCAAAGAAATAGCACAAGTTCAAGCAGTCTCTATGAAAAATACAATAACAGAACTGAATTTAAAAAAATTGATAAAGAGGTGATCTTTTCACCGTCACATATTTTTTCCCGTTCGGAAATACAATGGATTGGTTACATGGTTTTATGTACCAATTGTACACGAGTTCCACAAATAAGGAGTCCTATGAACAGTAAGAAACGATGATGAAAGATTGCCAAAGGTATAAATATCTGGATCACCTGCAATGCAGCACAAGATATGGTACCAGAAACCCCACAAGAAAAGACAAGGAAGATGCTCCAATATCGACGAGGCACATTGTACTGGAGCATTCTACAAACTCCTAAACTGAAGATCTAGCAACACCGTACTGCACCAAGCGATGCTATATGGCAGACTGAAAACATCCTCACAGAAAATATTTCAGTCATCGCAAAATGCAGGAGTACCAAGACGAATTTGCAACAACAAAAAAACCCCAAAAAAATACTGCAGAATACTGCAGATACATGTAGGTTAGATACCAACTGCACAGGAGTTTCACAAATAAGCTACATTGTATGAACAGTAAGAGGCAATAAATAAACCAAGTAATTTTCTCCTGAAAATAGATACTTCTTTATTCTATTTGTTCACATTAAACAATGAAACTATTGTTTGCAGAAGCTTCTGCAAGGTGCTCGGGTACCTGAGCAAACTACTTCGACAAGCCAACTTTATTTTTTCTTCAATAGCATGATAAATTTTGAAATTTACTTTTGTTTCATGTATAAATTTTATCATTTGTAAATAATTGTGTGACTTATGTTTCTATTTCTAAGCCTTTTAAATTTTTAATATGGATGGAGTAATGACAGGTCAGTTTAGGGCAGGGGTGACCACATGCCTTAAAGGGGGTACCCAATGCTGAAACAATGTTAGCTCATTTAAAAGAGCATGATTTTATTAGTAGAAAATCATCTGCCTAAAGTTTTTTAAAAAGTCGTGTTGCCAAGGAAACCCCAAAATGTGGTAAGATTTCAGGATATTTTTGACCCCTCAGCTGTGACCCAGTTTCAACTGGGTACCCACTTTGACGTAAAAATGACGTCAAAGTGGGTACCTTGCCGCGCACTTCTAGCAAAATGCGCGCAAGGTATAATACATATTGTACAGTCTAGCGCGCAGGACAACTGCAATGCGCGAAGCTGGGTACCCACCTTTACGTCATACCTCATACTCAAATTTTTTGGGCAACTCTTGACTTTTTACGAGAAAATTAGCCAAAACGCATTGATTTCGATTAAAAATCATCAAATTTTTAATGTTATTCTTCTTAGAATTCTATTCCCGATCATATATCAAAAAAAAATTTACCATTGTGTAATCACTTTAATAGGTATTGGCGTTTTGAATGGAATGGTGGGCTATTGTTTCTTTGTTGGTATCCTAAAAGAGTGAAGGTGCTATTATTAGGCTGCTATAGTGTACTATCATTTGGACCAATCAAGAGATGTTCTTTCACTGAAGTGATAAGCTTCGAACAATCCTTATGCGACAAACCAACCTCTGAAAATGGTTTACGTAATCTAGAGGTGGAGTATTCTGACACCCTATATCATTCAGGGATTTCAACCCAAGTCAATCAAATTTAATTCAAAATTTCTAACTGAAGGAGACCTCAAATTATGTCATGATCTTGAACAAAAAAAGTACCAAGAGATACTGGATGCATTTGACAGCGACTACACGACCAGTATCCTGTCATGGAATCGCTTGGTATCCCTGTTATCGGCGGAGATCGTCACCAGCCAGCACAACACTGAACCAGCCTAAAAAGCCGGACCAGCCCCGAACAGTGGACCAGCAAACAATGCACTAGCACAGAGTACTGGACCAGCTTAAAACACAGCACCAGCTCAAAATACCTCACCAGCCCAGAACACCAAGCTTGTTAAGAAGAAAGTATGGCATTGGAATTTTTCATAACACCCAACATACTGTGTATGCTATATTTCCACCATAAGATAGTCAAATCAGCAATAGTGGACCATGTTTGTTTAAAATCTTTGTTTCCACAATTCTATTCGATTTTAAAGAAGAACAAAAATTGCCATTCAGTATCCATTTAATCAAACACTTTTCATCATCTTATAATATGGGAGATAGGTCATTCCATCTGGATTCACCCAATGAGTTACACCCAACTTTCAAATGGCCATTGTGCCAGAACAGGTTGACCAATTTTCATGAAACTGGTACCATTCCTAAGGATATTCAGAAAGGAATCCAAAAAATACATCAAAACAAGTGCTAGAGCATTATAAAACGTGATTTGGCCCCATTCGGTATTGTCCGTTTGCATATTTGGCCCCGCAGCGGACACATACACCTGACAATACAACAGAATTACAACCAAGTCGAATCAGCTAAGCTCACCAACCACCTCACCTTCCTCAAACGCTGCCGCGACTCCAACACCATCCCTTCAGGCCTACAACTCAAATCCTCCATCGATACCCCCAAAGCTCAGTATATCCTGCACCAAGCCGGTAAAGACCTCACCCGCGAACGTATCGCGCACACCCGTCACCAGCTCCATGACCTCGACTCAGCCATCTCTACAACTCAATCACAGCTAAGCCAACTACTCAATCCAGACGATCTACACAAGGATCAGACCTTCAGCACCCACATGGCTCGCTAAGCTTTCAAGACCACCCGACTCAAGCAGATTAGGAAATTCGACCGACTCCACTCCCGCAAGCCGACCCAAACCAACCACCAACCCATGATTCAACCACCCAAGGACACCGTCATCAACCTCAGCCAATACCAACTTACACAAGCCGAACACAACGTACTCTCCCTAGGACTCAACTTTGCCGTAGCTCCCAAGAAAGTCCCCTTCTCTGACATCGTCCAACAAGTGGAACCCAAACTTCGTTTCCTCTCCAAAGCAGCTGCCAACGACATCAGACTTAAAGTCGCCAACGCCCTCTCTGACGCCAAACCGCCCAAACCACTATCCACATCCTCCAGGCAGACAAGGGCAACGCCACCGTCGTCATGGACAAAGAAGAATATGACAACAAGATCCAGGACCTACTCAAAGACCAAGACACCTACACCAAACTCAAGAGAGACCCAACCCCGGCCACCGAAAGGAAGATTAATCAACAGCTACTGACTCTACACAGATACGACGAACTACCCAAGGCACTCTACTTTCAACTCAGGTCTTCCTCAGCCAAGTCACCCATCCTATTCGGCCAACCCAAGATACACAAGCCTCTCACCCCACTCTGCCCTATCATCTCTACTCGAGGATCTCCTTGCTACAGCACAGCACGCCATCTCGCCACCATACTCCAACCCCTCGTAGGTCAATCCCAGCACCATGTCACCAACTCTCAGCACTTCGTCGACATCATCTCCAAGACCAAGATCCAGCCCTCCGACACACTCGTCAGCTTTGATGCTGTATCCCTCTTCACCAGCGTTCCCGTCGACCAAGCCTGTGACATCATCAAACTACGGCTCATCTCAGACCCAGACCTTGGAACTAGGACCAAACTCACACCAAACCAAATCTACAACCTCCTCACCGACTACTACAAGCAACTCAAAGGAGCAGCCATGGGATCCCCACTCTCACCCATCATCGCCCAAATCTTCATGGAACACTTCGAACACCAAGCACTCAAGACCACCAACAACGCCCCTCTCTCTGGCTCCGATACGTCGACGACACCTTCGTCATCTGGCCTCACAGCACTTCAGGCCTCCACCAATTCCTCGACCACATCAATGACCAGCATCCGAGCATCCAATTCACCATGGAAACCCAGCAAGACGACTCAATCCCTTTCCTAGACGTCCTCATCAAGAAGACACCCTCCGGATTCCCTTCTCATCAAGTCTACCGAAAACCAACCCACACCGACCGATACCTCAACTTCCGCTCACACCACCACCCCTGCAACCACCAGTCAGTCTCGGACACCCTCATCAGACGAGCTCACCAACTCAGCGACAAGGAACATCTCCACCAGGAACATGTCACCCACGCTCTCACCACCATCAACCACTACCCCAGAAGGAGAACCAACACCCAACCTCCTCACAGCCGCACCACCACTAGCACCGCCGACGACCAACCCACCACCAAGCCGACTACCACCATAGTACTCCCCTACATCGGCAAGACCTCCCATCGACTACAACGCGCATCCTCCGATCAGCGAACATCCTAGTCAGACACCGATCCTCCCACAAGCTCCATTCCATCCTCCATTCGCACAAGGACAAGCATCCACCCAACAAGCAACCAGGCGTCTACAAGATTCCATGCAACTGCGGCAAAGTCTACATCGGAGAAACCGGCTGTGACTTCGACACCAGACTCAAGGAACACAAGACCTATCAGCGACACAGCGACTGGGAGAGATCCGCCATCGTCAAGCACGCTCAACAAGAAAACCACCGCATACACTGGGAGAACAGTCAACTCATCACTACCATCCGACACTGGAACAACAGGAGAGTCCGAAAAGCCATCGAAATTCACCGACACAACACCGTACCCCAAGACCCAGGACTTCACATCAACAACATCCGGCACCCAATTCTACATCACCAGACCACTCCACCCAGCTCAGCGACACCGACTACTGCCACTCCATTGACCCAAGACAAGACCTGCACCGACGCCCATCCCACACAGCCTGCACAGCCTGTCACCTCCACCACCCTCCATCCGCCGCAGAACCAACCCACCACGCCGCCGACACACACACCCTGCTACCACCTCCGCCGACGCAACACAACATCTGGATATCAACCCACCCACACCTTCCCGCCAAGCCTTCCCGCCGATTCCGCCACCACAGACCCGCCCACACAGAGCGCCACCACCGACAGCCGTTCACCACACCGCCGACCCCGCCGGCCGTCTCACTCCTCTACGTCCGCATATCTGCCCACACAGAGCGCCACCACCAACAGCCGTTCACCATGCCACCGACCCCGCCGGCTGTCTCACTCCTCTATGTCCTCAATGTTCCACAATGGTGGAAGTATAGTTTCCAAATGCATACTAAGTGCATGTTTAAAGAAGAAATATGTACCAATGATTCAACCATGTCATTAATAATGAAAAATACACAATAACATGCACACTTACTGACTCACCTTTCCTTACAGATAGATGAAATCCTGAACGACTACCCCAGAGTTGGCAGGTAGCAAGAAAAAGGCTGCCTACTGTAAAGCTATCACCATGGTCATCCTCCATAGGATCTGGAATCAATTCCTCTATGTAACTTGAGCCCTGACAGCTTCTGGAAAGAGTTCCTCTTGCGACAGCCACCCAATTTTTTAAAGTAAAAAATGGTTCTCTTCAGTTTCACACCTTTCTTGATTTTTCATCTCTTTCTTTTTTTTCTTGACTTACCATACCTGACGAGACTCGAACCTGTACCATCAGACCATTCACTTCTCAGCTCAAGACTGACGCCTTATCGACTGCGCTAGCGAGAGATCGCTGAAAGTGAAGGGTCTCCTAATGATTATAAGCCGGAAGCCGGAAGTCCGGATCAGTCAAACTCCCAGAATGCATTGCTCTTATTTTTCTGACTGTAAATAAACCGAGGTCAACGTGAAATGCACGGTATCGCAGCTCAGGTAAGCTTTTAATTTTTGACGGAATAAACCATATTTATAGGATTTTTATGGGTGCTATAGATCTACACCCTCTAGATTAGACCTAGATCTAGACTCTAGAACATCATTCCAAGTCGTATCCCTAAATTTGGGTGGCTGTCGCAAAAGGAACTCTTCCCCAGCTTCTCAAAAGGCATCATGCTCCTGTAAAAAATAGATATACAAAAACAATATTTATGTAAGGTTGAAAAGTAAAGAAGAAAAGAATAAACAGTCATAATGTCAAGGCTTGCTATTCCCTGGTTAAGGTCAACATGTTAAATTTAACTACAAAGCACAATCAAACTGTCAATATTCCCCTCACAATTTTTTTTTTTATGTTTCAGTACGTTTTTAAGACTCTTCCACAGAAGCCTATTAAGACCACATGGAGGGCATAGTAGTGATCTACCCAACTTGAAATTGAATGTAAGAAGAGCCACAATTTGACTTGATGATTTCAGCTCGAAATTAACAAAAACTGCACAAAATACATATAAAAATTGTAACTTATCTGGCTGCCAGAAAAAAAGCCTACAATCATTTCAACAAAGCAAGTGAAACTCCTCACATCACACAAAACCAATACACTTTTAAATTCTATCATTCATGTTCACTCAACCTCTTTAAGCCCAAGTTCTTTCATTTGAATAAGAATGCCATACCAATCACAGCTCTTGATCCCTGGACTAAACCTAAACAATGAGCACACCAAAGGAATGTTGGTTAAAGAAAAGAGAAAGAGAGACACCTGGCTATTGTTTTGAAGGATTAGTGACTTTCTTTGCAAGCCACATGGCTCAACTCTCTGTGATTGTGGTCCATCTACCATGCAAAATGCTTGGGTCTTGCCAGAAAGAACAGGCCGCTTTAACAATGTTTAAATTCATTTTGAATTTGATCTTGAATAGCGATTTTCAAATGTATAATGTACAGTCCATGTTTTATGGGAAAATACCTGTTTTATGTCGAAATAATTCGTGCCTAGTCTTTGGTCGATAAAAACTACTTGGCAAGAAACTCCCTGTAGAAAAGAATATTTTATGGCACAATCAATATATTGTTTTCAATAAGAGACCTTTGTTCTATAAAGAATGGTTTGACAGTGGAGTTGTCTTTTTGGAGGACATTTTGACTCTGAATGGGAGTTTTGAAAGTGTGGAAGAAATATCTTTATTGAATTTTAGAAACAGTAAGAGATCCGCAATTTTTTATTATGCAAAATTACGTCAAGCCATACCTAAAATCTGGCTTGCACAAATATCCAGCGACAAAAAACAAGATATCTCACAGCTAACTGTCTCAAAAATAAAAATAGGAAAATCAGTTAAGGACTTACGTGATGTAACTTCTAGATATTTTTATTACCATCTGATGCAGCAGGAAGGGGAAAGTACACAATGCTGTTTCTTTTGGGAAAATATTTTAAGGATGAACACAACTTGGAAAATATGTTTTGAACGAAGCTTATTGAAAGTAAAAGAAAACAAATTGAGAGAATTCAATTTTAAAGTGATGTATAACTTGTTGCCAGTGAAAAGAAATCTCTGTAAATGGAGAATGAGTGAAGATGCAGAATGTCATGTCAAGTAGATGAAGATGTAACACATGCTTTGGTTTATGTAAGTTGAATAAAAGCTTTTAGGCATAAATTACTTGGTTGATCGAAAAAGTTTTTCACAAGCAGAATGAAATTAACATTGATCTTTTAATCAAAAACAACGAAAATGAGGAGAGAGACAATTTTATTACAATAGCTTTTTGGACAATTTATAAATTGATTCTGGTACGCAATTATAAGGGTGTTGATAATAGGGAATCTAGTTTAAGATATTTGTTTGCCTCTGAGTTACGAAAGAGGCTGGAGGTAAACAGATTGTGTACCGGAAAACCTCTGTTCAGACTCCCAAATTAATAATTTGACTTTGTTTGATTTTGTTTAATGTTATAAGTGAATGTAAAATGAAATTTTTGATGTTCTTGTGGATGTTAAAGTGATCGTGAATAAATGCGATCGGAAAGAGAAAGAAAAAAAAGTTTAAATTCTAACATGCTATACTAATAAGGAATGATGAAATGCACCATCAGGCAGAAGTCTGCCTTTAACATGAAAAAGATACATCTAACATTTTTCGACAAACAAGATCTTCAGCTTTCCTGTCTATCTTTTTTTCTTTTTTCTTTCACATATCTCTGACATGCTAAAATAAAACACTCCCAAAAATGCAGACAACAGGCCTAACTTTTAAGATGTTTTTCTAGATCAAATTGTAGGAAGGGAGGCATCACTGTCTCCATAGGGTTTCCAAATTCCACCCATAGCATTCATCTATTCCAAGTCAATGTTCTTCCATCAAGTTTGATGGACATCACAAACATTAAACATTGCTAGGTCAGGCAAACATGGGGGGTGCATATATGGGGATTCTAACTGCACTTTAATCCATTTGTGACAGAGGGTCCACATTTTGTGGTCTGGCCTACTATCTTTTGATGCAAAGCCCTAAAAATCATACCAAATACATGAGCAGAAAAAGCATAAAATTCTACACATACTGTCCCCATTTTGGTTGCGTCAATATTCGTTGTTTGATGCTGAAAATTTCTTAAAGGAAAATAAGCATTAAAATCTTTAAATTGGCAATGTGATAGAAAGTTTAAAATCACAGTTTTCCCCTGCAAAGACAATGGTCGTATCTGACAGATGAAGGTGTGATGTATTTTTGTACTTTTGATGGTTTTTCAACTTAGTTTTGTCAGTAAAAGTTCGATTGCAGCATCGAAGCCGTAGTAAACGGGTGCCCTCAATCTTACCGTTTTCAAAGTCATGTTTTCACTCATTGAAATTTACGCCAAAGTACATAATGATAATGTTTCTTGACTTCAAAGCCCTTTCTGTTGATGTTTGTACCCATTTCACATTGCTTACGGAAACCTGAGTAGGGAGTACGGCTTCTCACACAAACAGGCTTCATGAGTCAAAAGCGAGTCGGAGATGTGATACATAATACAGTAGGACACCTATTCTATGAAAATTTATAGGGTATATAGAGCGGTCTATTTGCTATAAAATATCTATTTCCTTGGTGTTGTGGATGATTGTAAATGCAGAGGCGGCGCCAGTTTATTTTCATAGGGGGAGGCAAGATGACCATAGGATTTATTGACCTTTTTATCACTTGAAAAATCATAGGGGAGCATTCGGCCCCTGCCCTGCCCCCCCCCCCCCCCCCCCCCCCCCGTAGCGCTGCCCCTGTGTAAATGGTCAGTAATATTTTTCTGTCTGTACGAAATGAAAATAAAATGAAATCAATGGGAAAACTGCCCACAACGTTTACGTCTCCCAGGCTTTAAGGTGAATTGGATGGAGAATAAAAGAGCCTGGAAGCTGGGCGGGAGACTCGGATTAAATGAAGGCCGGAGAAGCGAGGTCAGAGGTATAGAAACAAAAAACATATACCGTAGATAAATCCATTTAAAAATCTCCTTGAAAATGAACATTTTGTTTATTAAAGCATATCTCAGAAGTGAATAAACAATACGAAACAAAGGATTTCATTCATAAGTACTTACAAAATGGCACATCAAATCTCTTCATCTTCCTTTTTGTTTTATGCAGGAGAATAATGAGATTCAAGAAACCCTGTCATGCACCTACACCCATGTTAAGTAAAGGTTTCTTTGCTTGTCATACTTGTACAGATGAACAGTTCTGTTCTCTCTCCCCCTCTCTCTGTTCCTTTTTTTTTTTTTTTTTTTTTTTTGCTTAGGGAGAGCGGATGTTTGCATTATCATCAAGATTTTTGTCAAGAACTTAAGTGACAGATTAAACAGTGGGACTATGCTCTGAAAATAATTTTCTCTAAAACTGAACATCTGCCATATTTCTCTGATGCTGTGAACTCAATGCAACTATCAGTCTGGGCATTTACTGATTATTAACCTCCGTCAGCATTATTTTAAACGAAGGTGACATAGCATGAGGTGATAACATATCGTTTAACATACTTATACAATGTATTTGAATTTGGGGACCGTAAACACATATCATATTCCATCAGTGGCGGCACCAAGAAGGGCATGGGGGGCATTTGCCCCCCAGTTGCCCTCCCCCCCCCCCCGAAATTTTGAGGACTGAAAAGAAAAATTATACAGTAATTTGTAACTAGATGTTGTCATAAGCATCATATTCAAGCTGTGAAGTGCTCTAAAATACCATTTTTTGGCTCTTCAAAACTTCCATTGAAAACCAAAAAAGTGGTTTTTTTTGGCTCGCTCGCTCGTCGTATTTTTACATTTCTTCTCTAAAATGCGATTAAAATCAAGAAAAGTAGCCTTTTTGGCTCGCTTGCTTTGCTCGCTCGCCATATTTCAGAATATTTATTCGAAAATACGATTAAAAACCAAAAAAGCGCTTATTTTTTGTTCGCTCGCTTCGCTCGCTCGCAAAATTGATATCAAAATGTGTGTAAGAGGAAAAAAAATAGTCCATTATCTCCCCTCCCTCCACTCTTCAAAGTGGATTTACTCACTTGCCAAATGTGTTTGCTTTCTGAAAACATCCTGTATCTAAATATAATACGAGCGAGCACAGCGAGCGAGGAAAAAAATATGCTCTGTTTCTTGTAAGCAGTGTTATTTCGTAGTCAAAATGCCCAAGCATTTTATTGCTTTTACGGTTATCAATAATATTTTCTTATTACTGTTCTTCCTATATAGGATGGAATAATGCTCGTAGAAATATGGAAGCAGTGTGCTGTGAGTGGAAGGAGAGGACTGGAAAGTTGTTGCCCGGAGTACAACTTAATCGAGGTGTGACGAGAAAAGACAAAATCATTCGTTCCATCCAACAGTCAAGATATACACGAGCCTTTGGCTTGTTAAAATCATCAAAAGCAGCCAACAGAGTGTGGAGGAGTGACCTCAGAAAAACTATCAGGAAAGAGGTGGCAGCACTTGCAAGAAACAAGGCCCTCTTCCCTGCGTCGTACGAATCAAAATATGCTCATACTAACCAACATGCCCAATTTGACTGGACAAGTATTCTTGACAAAGTAAAGATTGCTGCCCCCACCTTGTTCGCTGCCTGCTTATCTGCGATATCCAGACAGGATCAGGAGCCGAGGTAAACGTCAATTAACATTTCATTTGAACACTTTGCACACGAACAACTTTCTACACATTGCAATGACTGCTGTTCTGCATATGGTTCAAATAACCCTGTAGAGAAATTGCAGAGACACTGTAGAGACATTACGGGTCGTGAATTTCGCATCCCGGGTCATGAATTTCACGATTGGGTCTGTTGTCGAGCGTACTTCAGGGCCACCATACCACCATAGTAACCTTGCAAAAATTGCAACCCGTAAAGAAAAGACTAAAAGAATGAATGGGGGGGGGGGGGAGAGAGAGAGAGAGAGAGAGAGAGAGGAGAAGGGGAAGAAAGAGAGAGAAAGAAAGAAAGAAAGAGACAGGGTGTAAGAAAGGAGGATGGAGGTAATTCGATTTAAAGTAGGTATATACGAAAATCCTTTATGTGAATTTTCGCATCGTACAATTTAATGGTGTCATTAATTGAGCACATCTATTCTGCTTATATTACATACAGTACGTTCCAGAACCTTATGAAGAGCAGACTAGGTATGATGATTCTGATCCCGCTGTATCACAGAAAACCACGCCTGCACAAAGCGTTACCTGTATCAGTAGTTTCTACATTGTGGCGATGTGGCACAAAGGGAAAGGGAGCACACAAATAAATTATTATTAAGATGCTTTGTGGTAACATATGAAAGGCCCATCAATGTTTGCCATTTCACGTTTTCTATTTGTACAAGTTAATATAATTCCAACTTGCTCCAACAGTCCCAGGATCAACTGATTGTAGCAAACACTCCTCCTGCCTTCATTTTGCACCCTCTCTCCCTCTCTCTTTCTCTCTTTGCCTCTTAGTATCTCTCTCTCTCTCTCTCTTTGTGCAAAAATATATCGGGATTGATGAAGTCAGATGGGAGAATGATAATCGCGACAAGAAAAGGACAAGAGAGAAATGTAATATTCATGCACTGTGGGGTCCCCCTACATGAACAACAGGAAACCGACACATACATTATTCTTTTTGAATAATATTTTGTGATAATTAGGATGAAATTCAATGTTAGGACAAAAATAATTCATTCAATCTAATTCTACTGTCATTCCATGAACAGATCATAAGTTCCCTTCGAGGACTTGGTGTAGCAACATCAGTGACAACCACAAGGAGACACGCCGACAGGCAAATCAATGAAACGGATGAAATCATATCCTCATTGAAAAAGTCTATAGAGGTTGGTAATTACGTGTAGCAATTAAGAAATGATTTCAAATAACGGGAATGACATGGACCATATAATGCCGAGAAGCGGAACACATATTCAGAACTTGCTGACATCCTGTAAATCACCCGTAACACGAATTCAAAACAAGTTAATTGAATGTTTTACTTAACGGAGGGGTAGCGCCAGGGTAACTGATAGGGGCAAGATAACTCACATAAGTGGGTTTCCCCTGTTTTTAATTGTAAAATAATACAGGTGTTTTATTTTGGCATGACCCAGTCTTTCCCCATTCTCTTCTTTCTTCTTTCTTGTTTCTCATCTTCTTTTTTTATTAACTTGAAATATCGTAGGAATGGTCGCCCCCTGACCCCCTGTATATAGCGTCACCCATGAGTTATTCAGTCCTCTTATCATACATCTTTCAGAGAGAGAAGTCTAAATCAGCACCTTCGGAAGAAATTGTTACAAGAGCAGCACCTCCCAAAACCGTTACAAGAGCAGCAACAGCAAGCTCACCAACTGAAGCTGATGTCATGGATGTAGCTCCAGCAACACAAGCCAAGCGTGAGTGTATGCTTGTTACCGAAATAACTATCACCTGTGTTACGTCGAGAACATTTTCATTTTATCCCTTGGGAAGTAGTAAAGGTGGCCTTATGAATATGAAAACAAAAACATTGCCCGCTCCCCAAAATGCATGCCACTGTTTTTACCCTCTCCATGTACTGTGCCGTTATTTCAAAAGATTTTGATAACTTTAACCCTGTATTCACACCCACAAATACAAAATATGTATTCACTTTTAATAGATCAAAATTGGGAAAAAACTAATAAACACAAAATACTTATCATTCAACGTTCTACACAGATCGGGGCTATGCTCTGTTCTCTGACAACGTGCAGTGGAATCAGCTGAGGGGACATGTGACGAGCGAGTCACAAAATACCATGTGTCTTGTTACCAACAATTACGCAGTTAAAAACAGAGTGTCGTTTCGTGACGTTCCAGATACAGGCCTTGTCAAAGCATGTGACCTGCCAATCATCACATATTTACCAAGCCAGCACGATTACGAAGAACTGCGAATGAGAATGCGCATATTGGTAGAAAGGATTCTCAAAGGAAACTTAGAAATGTACGCTGAAGAGTCTCCTGTAGAACACATACCTCACAAATATTCCAAGGAAAGCTCGCAAAAAAGCGAATACGTGAGTTCTTCATCAGGATATCCATTCTTTTCTTTAAAATAGCTAGGTTTAGTTTAAAACCTGGCTGCGTTTAGAGATGCTGCGAGAATCAACATTTATGAAATATCTTAAATGCTACAGAAAATTGAATCACACGTATTAAATTTACAAAGCATAAAAGAGAAATGATAGAGAATCAAAGTTAAAGGAAGGAGCAGTAAAAGAACTTAAACAGCTTTGTGTATTTTAGTAATATCAAAATACAAGCAGCAATTTTTTGGCATAAATGAAATATCGTTTTGTATGTAATTTTCTTTCTTACAGGTGAATCTCGGAATCATCGAAGAAAATCCCAACACTACTAGTGGGATGTTAAAGGTCTTGACACAACTTTCGAAATACATCCCTGATGGCTTTCATATGCTTCTTCATGGTGACCAGAGGACCGTTGAAGTGGCATCCACGGCAAAAATCGCTGCCTCAACCATCCCTACCCCTAAAAATAGGCTGAGAGAAATAATTCCTGTTCCTCAAGATTTCCATTTTCGATCAGTAGTGATTCGAGTAAGAAATTTTCGCATATTTCTTAGACCTCTTTTTCAATCACTTCTTAGAACGCTCTTACGGAATTATAAACATACAGGTCGCTCCAGAAGCACTCATTAGTCCAGGAAACCACCTCGCGATGAGGTCCATAGCGACTCCTCGCTGGAGCTCTACTACCACTCAAGCCATCTATACAACAAGAAAGAGGAAAATGATGAAATAAAAAAGAGAGAGAAACATGGAAAGTTTATAGACAGAGGAGGATAAAATGAAAATAAGCAATAACAGGAAAACAAAATCAGGAAGGAGAGAGAGAGAGAGAGAGAGAGAGAGAGAGAGAAGATAGAAGTATAAAACAAAGAGAATCATAAGGAATGATAGATAACGATGGATAGATTGAAAAGAAGGAATAGCTTAAAGAAGGATAGAGAGAGTTGATAATAGAAATATAAAAGCAAACAAAAACAAAAGATTGACGAAAGCATAAATCAAAGAACATGGAAATATAGAGATAGAGATACAGAATAAAACAAAGAATGAGCAAGGAAGATAGAAAAGATACTAGAACAATAGAAAGCAAAGAGAGTGATAATAGAAGAATGAAAACAATCATAGAGAAAAAAGACGGATACAATGAAAGAAGGAAATAAAAAAGAGAAAGGAAAATGAAAGCATATAAAACTAGATGAATCTTCGACCACGCGTGGTCGAACTTTATGCCTCCACCATTACCAGATCAGAAATAAATGGCACTTCATGTTGCTTTATTTTCATTTATACAATGACATCTTTGACCTTTGACCTACACAAACTGTGCCCATTTTGGTTGCGTCAATATTCGTTGTTTGATGCTGAAAATTTTTTAAAAGGAAAATAAGCATTAAAATCCTTAAATTGGCAGTGTGATAGAAAGTTTAAAATCACCATTTTTCCCTGCAAATTGGTAACTTTTTGACTTCTTATCATTATTTCTGTCAATTTATATTCATTTCAGATACATGACATTTTATAAGAAAAATGTAGCAATAAAATAAAAATGTTGATGTTGCCAATTTGAAGAATAAAAGCTGAACAAATTATGCTTTAGATAATTCCAGTCACGAATGGGTTACAGTCGTGAAAATTAGGGGGGCAGCATGTCCCCAAATTTTCACACTAGTACGGCACTTGAGTTTACTACTCTATCAAATGAACAAAGTAATGTAAGTAGGCAAATGAGAATTTGGTTATTTTTGTACAAGGTATAAGCTTACGCTATTTTGCAATGAAGTTTTTTCGTAGGCATGTCTGCAAAAGAAGAGGAGTAATTTCAGGAATACGGTTATTAATGGAAGATTTTCAATATTATAAACTCTATCTCATTACTAGTTCGTGGCCTTTTGGCAATCTCCACAAATGTATTCTACTTGATCCCGCAAATCAGAAAAACGTTGTTGTCAATTTTTCGGATGCCCTTAGGTGACCTTAATCCAAGGTCAAAGGTCAAAGGTCATTATCTTGAACATACTTCACTTAAAGTATATGGAGTTTGGTATCAGAATGTAGCAAATTTTATGACAAGTGTGTCTATGATGTTAATTTTCTTGTTACATTGCTCAAATTTTTACCCAAAAATGCAAATTTATGGAAATGACTTGAAAATATACATGTACACGCATTCATTGTTTTGAAATTATTCATTACGTGAATCCTGTGTTTAAAAAATACCCCACCAGCTTATAACACAGGAACCCCATTGCCCTGCGTGTTATGTCAATGGGAGGTCAGGTGGGGAATCTGAAACCCCAATTTCAGATTTTGGGAGAGCTTCAATTCTCTCGTTTAAACTGGGGTGGGGTTCATTTGACTGCTGATAAGGCCTTGCATGTAAGTCAATGGGAACTCAAGTGGGGTATCGACACCCCATTTTCAGTTTTTGGGGAAAGTTGGGTTTTTCTTGTTTAAACTGGGGTGGGGTCGACTGCAGCTGCTGATAAGAGCCGAACAAACACCGCGCTGGAAACCGCAACAGGCCGATGAACAGCGTGGAGTGAGATTGCAGCTGTACTCCTTACGTAATAGGATAAACAAACTATTAAGAGCTTCCTGGCTGAAAGTAATCTTGAAATAATGACTTTGTATTATATTTGTTTTAGGACATTAGCATGTCGAAAAACGATTCAAAAATTTGATGAAGATCGAAATAAAATTTTGATCGATGCAAAATGACCCACAATTGCCGAAATAACAGTAAGTAAAAAAAATCTCCCAGACAAGTTTTGAGCTTGCATAATAACCAAGCGCCGCCGCATAAGCCGAGCTCGCTCGCCTATCGCCTAAGTAGCTAGCGTGCTCGATCGCTCTCAGCGGATACTTGGGAACTGCTAAACCGTATTACATTGCGTATAGATATTACGTTTTTCCATTTTAATCATCCATTATTTTTTGCTTAAAATTGTCTAAACTTGTTTTCTTCAACTAGGACCGGAATCTAAAATTCAATTTCTTCCTTGAAATATCACTACTTTTGCCTTTTAAATATTCCCCAATCAAAGTATTTTTTTCCTCCGCGGAGTAATAATCGGCAGTGCGACGTTCAGTTTCAACAACACGTGCATTCATCAACAGCGCAAGGACAGAAGCTGTTGTTTTTTCTTTTTTTCACAATTTTGAGGTTGGAACCAGTATGTGCTGCTAAAGTTTAATAGGATGGCAGAAATCATCATGATAGGGATAGGCGACAAAGGCCTCTTATTGTCATACATTTAGTCTTGTGCATGTCACAGCTCCACTATTTATTTTGTATTTGTTATACAAACATACACAAATATTCAAATTTTCTGATGCTTGAGAAGTGTTTAAGATCATGATTGCTTCTTTTTTATCAAAAGGGTTACATGCATGAAAAATTAAATATGATTAAAAAAAAAACAAATAGAAAAGAAAAAGATGGGATATGAAATTAGTTTGCTCCTTATTTTGATCGGCCTATACTAGGTTAAAGAATTGTTATATCAACAACAACAAAATGATAATTGTGTTATTTTCATTTGTTTAGCAAGAAATCGTAACTCTGTTATATTCGATGAAATTAGAAATATGAAATGCAGTAGAAACTCATTACAAAGTCCTTCACTATCTCCAACATGTAAATGTTATTCTTATTCAAGATTTTTGTGACATCAAACTTATAATGCAATTCACTGTTTCACCTATCAAAAAAGAAGAGTAAAACACAATACAAATAATTAAATATATAGATGGAATAATAAGACAGAGAGAGAAATGATTTCGAAATTTCAATATTACACTTACAGTCAAATCTATATATTGAAATTGTTTTAGTCTAATGGCAAAAAAATTCAGGCATGAAACCATCACGGATACAAATGCACCCTCACTGCATTGTGAAAGAAAACAGTTCCGGACTCACATGTTTATAATACCTCTCTCTCTCTCTCCCTCTCTCTCTCCCTCTGCCTGGCCGTATGAAGGTCACTTCTCCTTGGGGGGAAGGTGGATTATCTGGCAGAGTGTGTGGTTGTTTACTTAAGGATTACCATTCCTGCTGATATCGGGATGGGGGGGGGGGGCAGTGAGAGAAGCTTGGAATTTGAAATTGGGGTGTCAGAGGAGATCTGTTTTTAAACACAAATTTTCGTAATGTTATACATTTTTTATTCTGCCATGTGTCCCTTTAAACAAAAGACAACTATCCAGTGAAGAAATGAATAGTCGTGTTCTTTAAATAAGATTTACTACATTTTGATACCAAGGTCAATATACTTTAAGTGAAGTATGGTCAAGATAATGTCTTTTGTCCTTTGACCTTGGGTTAAGGTCACTGAAGGTCATCCGAAAAAAATGGCAACATTATTTTTCTGATTTGCGGGATCAGGTAAAATACATATATGGAGGTTGCCCAAAATTAATATGAAGTGCACACGAACCCAAATTTTACTATACATAGGCCCCTGACTATCAACAAATCAAATGTTTCGACCTTTGATCACCTGAAAGAGGTGCGACCACAATGTCCACCAAGACTTTATCCGGTGTTTACATGTAGTCGGTTTCACAGTCCTAATTTAACTATAACAGTGTAACCTAGAAGAGTTCTTTCCGTTGAAGCTTTTTGGCTGATTTATGATCCTATGTGGTCTATGAACATTTTCCGCTTAGTTGCCCAAACAGCAACTTTGAGCAATTTGCATAAATTGCATAAATCTGTAAACATATAGCACAAAGACAATAAACACAAAACATTCAATCTAGGGTACGTTCTAATGGTGTTTTTGCTCTTATACAGAACTCTAATAGTGTTGCCCATCTCGTGAATGCAACCTGTGATAAAACAAATTACCTTATAATACACACAATCAGATATGGATGCACATCCAATTACGGGTTGGTGGGACATGGAAATCATTGCAATGTCATGTTTACAATCAGAAATCACACTTTTGTAGTAAGAATCATGTTGCTATCTACTTGCTTATCTGTAAACAACAGTGAGTGTACGTTTTTACACCTACAATGAGAGTAGGTCTGCTCCTAATGAACCGGTATTAATGTTCGCTAGCGGGTCGGCAGCCTTCTTGTTATATATTTTTTTGTCCCTTTTAGGGTACATCTTCGTGTAATGGTAGCCGTATGGATTAAATCAACGTTATTTGAACACCCTAACACCGCAAGTATGTTTCCAATGCAATTGTACATTTGGAAAAGATGGACTTTTTAATCAGATACGTTTGTTAAAATCATATAGGGCGCATAATGATGTAAATTTATTCAATGATTAGACTTTGTATTTGGTTGAAATGCTAGAGCCCAAAATTTTCAACCACTGAAATGTGATTCTGTGCGACGGTGAACGCTACTTAAGTTAAGTCCGACTAGAATATGGCTGCAGTATTATATAGTTTACATTATTAAAACAAAATCGTGAAATATCTACGATAATACATGTCTTCAAATTTTGTGAACTTAATCTTTTTCAAACTTCTGTTAATCTTGCATACTTTTCCGCTGAAATTTTAAGTCGCTTTTCCTTTATGAGGTATTTCACATTTTCCAAAAGACCTCTGTTAGATTCAGGAAACATAACTATGGAATTGAACTGTTTACGTGTGAAATTACTTAAAACATACACCATGTATATGATATATTGAGCGAACAACAGGATAACATTGAGAAGAAGAATATTTTAATTATCAATGTCATATCCGATAACTAATATTTTTTCATCAATATAGATCTTTAGATTATAAACAATATAGATGAGATATTTTACTTCACACCAGAATGCAATTACTGCAGGGCAGTATATAGTAAAACAAGGAAAGTATTTTCATCTCTCTTGCAATGTTTGCAAGCAATTTCAGATGTAATCTTCCAAATATATAGATTATGCTTAGAATGGTAAAATTTTATGAAGTAACTTGAAGTTATATTTCATTTTAAGTGAATCAACACATATATTCTTATTACTTGTATCTTTTTATACCCTCCCATATCTGCAAAAGGGAGGAGAGAAGAGGAATAAGAAGAAGATGAAGAAAAAGAAGAAAGATGTATATTGTTGTATCATCATAAATTTAATGAAATGATTCATGAAATGAAGGAAGGGCAGATATGATTCCACATTGGAAAACTTATTTCTCAAGGATTATGAGATAATAAGTCTTCTTATGAAATAATGTATAAAGAGGTGGTTACACTAGGAAAAACACGTTCAATGATTCACATTCCTACAATTATGATAATGTAAGAAAAGGGCAAGAATACGTGCATATTTTTCTTACACCCAATGTGCATGGCATGAAAGAGGAAGCAAGTTGCATATAATTATTGTCATTTTCTTAATTATGGAAACAGCATTATCATTTCGTTCATGTTTAGTTACTCTGCTGAGAGGTTATAGAAAAAAATGTAGTACTGTCCTTCGCTTTGGGCTGTACGATAAGATCGTCAGTGGTATCATTTTGATTGACTGCATTGTTATCACCATAAGAGCTGTGAGTTGAAAGCATTATGACTTCTCAGTGTAAATTATATCGCAAAAACATTTCACTGTTATGATGGCCAAATAGGTATATTGTGTTTTGACATAATAATCGAAAAATAAAGAATAAATATTAGTACCTACTGGTGCTAACCCACCGTCCAGAACAAAGCTTGCCTTTGTCATTATTTTATTCTCCGGTTTTCACTACCTGCATGCATATCATGATATTTACATAGTAAGGTATTAATGATGGGAATAGAGTTGGAGAATTAGGAACCCTGCCCCCCCCAAAAAAAAAAAAAAAAAAAAAAAAAAACAAAAAAAAATGAAACAAACAAACAACAAAAAAAAAACCCAGAAAGTTCAGGCAAACCAATGAGAGAGAGAAAAAAAAAAAATTCTAATTCACTAATCAAGAAGGGTATTTTACCTCACTATTTCTTTTGCTTGACGCTCACAATGATTTCGATAGCATGGTTTAAAAATGTTACATTATGGAAGACATATGCATAAAATGCATAAAAAAGAAAGATATTGCCCTCCCCTGTAACCATACCCCCGACTTCGCCAAAAAATATAGACTGCATTTTGTTAAATGCCGTCGATTGTTGACTTTATGAGAGCTGTCACTAATTCATGTTCACGAGTGACTGAATTAAGTAACTTTATTTTAAAAATTGTGAAGGTATGTGTGTGGAAGGAGTAATGATGGGGTTGGTGCATTCATATTATCATCATTTCATTATTTTCCTTCTTTTATCAATAGCGGAAATGATGTGAGAGTGAGAAAGGATGAAAAGGGAGTCGATTAAACGAAATGCAAACCTAAAAATCTGTCTTTTATGAAACATATATTCTCCAATATAGTGGCAACCTAGTGACCATCCATATATTCTAATCATGATTTAGCATAGTATACATCTCGCTTTCTGAAAATTGCAATACAATTCATAATTTGCATTGATATTGTAAATATTTCTTGAAATTCTATTAGTGATCTGAAATGAAAATAAAATCATGTGGGGAGGAGTGGCATTCATAATGTAAATTTATTGTTGCATACATACAAAAAGCAAAAAAGAAATTCGACAGTTTTGGTGCCACACCAGTAAACAACAACGAAAATTCGCTTCAGGCAGCTAGTAATCATGGGTGTCGATGGGGGGGGGGGGGGGGGCAGTATGACTTTTTAAGACTAATTAATTTCACACATTGTCACATTTTACTGACAAACATAATTCTTCAGAATCTTTCAGTGACTCTGATGCACAGTCTTCGGTATGATTCCTTACATCGTTATCATCGCTGATGGCGCTACTACCGAAAATATCGCTGAATATGAGATGAAGCCAAATCCTTTCAAAATAATATATCTAACAGCGTGGAACGAAACAAGTTGTGCGAGGATTCTCGAACTTTGACCTGTAAACAACGAATTATCTGAAAAGAATCGACGCCCTCTTTCGAAGGGAAGGTGTACATGGACGTTACCTCAAAAATGTGTTATGTTCCCAGCGCTCGGGCAAGAAAAATTAATTGTAAATTCTGACTTTGGATGGAAGAGTTTCAAAGGTCTTCAGCAGATTGTCTGGTAAGATTCATACATTTCGTTGATCCTGTTTATACCAACATTAAATGTCTAACAAGTGCGCTTATATTGCATTTACGCTACATAGCCTACGGTATACTGAAAATTGCACACGCCGATGCAGCAATGGCTCCCTGAGTGCCCCCAACACAAAGCCTGGACAGCTGCTCAAAAGGCTATGGCCAAAGCAAACAGGAGTAGTGACCACACCCCTATCGCTACTGTCAAAAAGGTAATATATAAATACAACATACATCATTATATGCATGTATCATGGAAAATTATAGAATACACAGTCATATGTTAAGGATAATGATTCCCAGGTTATATTAACAAATCTAATTACAAAGCATGAATGAACTGTCAATATTCCCCTCACATTTTTTTATTCAAACTATATCCAGGCTACATGGAAAGCATAGTTGTGATCTCATCAACTTGACACTGAATCTGGTATAAGAAGAGCCATAATGGCTTAACATCTTCATCTTGAAATTCTTACTAAAATACATATAAAATTCAACTTAGCTGGCAACAAGAAAGAAACATGGCCTCCCTCCTCTGATACATCACATCCACCGCCCAGCCATTTCAAGACAATCACTATGAACACGACGGACAAAGAAAGTGGACAAAATAAACAACCTCTCATTCTACCCATCACAATGGTTCTGGTAGTCAAAAGAACATCCCTTCACTGCTATTATCTGAAATATGTGGGACAGGTGTCACATGCATATTCACCTGGAACTACTGATTATTAATAGCTGTGAAAGGATGTCCTTTTGACTACCAGAACCATTGTGAAGGGTAGAATGAGGGGCTGTTTATTTTGTCCGCTTTCTTTGTCCTTCATGTTCATAGTGAATGTCCAATGAAACATACCTCTCACATCACATACACATGTGCAACCAACACACTTTCACATTGTACCATTCATGTTCACTCAACCTCTGTAAGCTCAAGTTCTTTCATTTGAATAAGAATGCCACATCACAGCTCTCACTATGAACATGACGGACAAAGAAAGCGGACAAAATAAACAACCCCTCATTCTACCCTTCACAATGGTTCTGGTAGTCAAAAGAACATCCCTTCACGGCTATTATCTAAAATATGTGGAACAGGTGTAACATGCATATTCACCTGGAACTACTGATTAAACATATAATAGCTGTGAAGGGATGTTCTTTTGACTACCAGAACCATTGTGAAGGGTAGGATGAGGACTTGTTTACTTTGTCCACTTTCTTTGTCTGTCATGTTCATAGTGTCTTCCCTGGACTAAACCTAAACAAAAGGCTTAAGAATGTTGGTTAAAGAAAATACGAAGGAAAGACACATGAAGACATAGCAACAATTAATGCATGCAAATTGGATTCCATCAATTCAGATGCAATTATGCAGAACAGGTGAAATGAATAGTTGGTAACCAAGGGTTCTCAACATGCGTAACTCTATAGTGTACAAAAATCTGCCTTAAAACATCAGGAAGATACATTTTCTGATAAACAAACATCCTCAGCTTTTTATTTAAATTCATACATCCCTTATATGCAAAAATAAATAAACCAAACCAAATCCCAAAGAGGCAAAAAAAGGGGGCTTATTACCTGTTGGGGGATGTCTTTCCTGATCAATTGGTGGGAAAGGGGGAGCAGGGGCACTCGTCTCCCTAGAGTTTTCATCCATTGCATTAATCTGTGGAAATGTAATATGCATATTTGGAATATTAGGTAGAGTACTTTATAATGAATAAAAACATGGGTCCAAAAATTATGAAAGTGAAAAGGAAAATTTTCTAAAAATGGCTTCTTTTATTTTGGTAAAACCTAAATGTTGCACAGACAATATGAAAATATTAGGTGGCAAATTCAACCCCTTTCTTCATATAACAATACAAAACAACTGCTTAGAAATTATCACAGGCAGTTTATTTTTGTTTCATGTCTACAAGGAGAATGGGAGGAAAATGTGTCAACAGACTAAAAAAAAAAAAAAATTTAAATCACACCAATGATTTAGTACTTGTAAAATTGAAAGAGTGTAATGTAGGAGAAATAATATCACTACATGAGTTGTGTCTATTGGGGTGTTGCAAGAAGGTTGCAATCAATTGCAAATAATTGCTAATTTTGAAACAACCATTCTGATTGGCTCAGGGTCTGCCCTTTTAAGAAGACATGCATGCAACAATGATTTTGATTGGCCAGTGACAATCAGGTGCAACTTGCAATCGATTGCAACTTTCTTGCAACACCCCATATGAGTCATAATATGAATATATTACACTTTGCATTGTTACTTTTCACATAGATTCTTTATTTCATAATAATTGCAATTTCGTATACTTACTCTTCAAGGTGTCTGAATAGTGGCTGACCATCTTGCAGCTTCCTCCATCCAAGGAAATCTGAAGCTCTTGTTACAGATTTTGGTAAGTCCTTGATAGTGGATGTTGCAGCACGTTGTAAAGTGATCCCAGCCTTAACTAGATGATTGTCATATCGAGTACACTGTACATCAGATGTTTACATTTGTGCGATGTGAAAGTTTGCAACAGACCTTTCACCCCACATATACTTCAAGTTCACACGGACTGACATAGGAGAAATGTGGACTGCTGACTGCATCAGAGATAGAAATGGCCCTGTAACACACAGGACATAGTGCTGTATTACATTTCTTATAATCTAGTCAATCTAGTTATAATTTAGTCAAGCAATCACTACAAAAGTTGTGTTCACATTGCGTATGAACACATTCCCAACAAGATATGATGCACTGACACAGAGGGCATGTAAAAACATGTGCATCATGATCATGTATTGCTGAAAGATTTTTGGAGCTCGGTATAACAGTAGTCCCTCTGTGTAAGTGCTGGAACAAGTTTCCATCATGTGTGGGCACCGAGATGTTTGGGGGGGGGGGGAAATTTGTTTTCTTTTTTCGTTTTACCGGCATCTGGGTTTGGTTACACACCTGGCAATTTATACGGAGATGCTTCTGTATAATTCTTGTGTTCATTTGCTGTCATATTCTCTTCTTCCAGAGGCATAGTGTTGCAGTTTCCCCAAGCATCTGCAAGAAACATGCTTTGGACGGACATCATCCTCGTCGTAGAATGTGTTCACAGCAAATACGTCCGAATGCACTTTTGCTCCACATACGCGGCAGAGGCAATCTATGTCCTTTTTATGGCTTTCAAAGCTCATAATGAAATGATGCTATTGAGTAATAAACAGTTATTAGAAAAAGATTATAATGTAGTGTTATGTTCTTTTGCAAAAAGAGGAATAATTTGTAACATTTATGCTTAGGCAAGTTATACTTTTGTACATGCATATTTCAGGGGCAAATTATTGACATTATTGGTTTCCTAAAGCAAGGGGGAGAAAGGTGCATAAACAGCTATTAAGTCATTGTTAACTTAATAGAAGTACTAATTGCCAAAAATGTATAGTGTAAACGCTGTTATTTCCGCGCGATTGATTTTTCGTGTGAGCGACCCAAAAACATATTCGCGGGTTCTTAAATTCGTGCTGCACAATTACTTACTCGCAAAGTGCAAGATTTGATTTGATATTTCAATGCATGACAATCATTTTTCTGCCCTAGCTATTGCTCAAAATGGTCACATCTGAACATGAATAACCAGCATGGCTCGATTTATCTTTTAACACATACACTGTCCATCCAAATGCATATGGCAGACATAAAGGTACTCTAAACTGAATTGGATTAAACATGCATTTCAGCAGCTGAAGCGCAATTCAGTATCCGTTCAAAACAAGCATTAGAAATTGCTAATATTTTCGCGAGTTCTAGAATTCACGCTTGCTGAAAATAGCGCGAAATCCGCGAAAATTAATGTACTGCGAATATTTCTGCATTTACAGTATACTAAAAGCATTTTGGTTTGTAATATGATTTCAGAGTTCAATTAGTGCAAGATGTCCGATGATTAAGTTCAATCCTTCAAGACTCGAAAGGGGCAAACGTGAAATACCTATATTATGCAGCAAATTAAAAAAAATAATTTATGGTGTTAAATACTTGTTAAAGACCAGCAGCTTTCTATGATTTGTATCTAAAGATCTTCCCTGCCTCTTGCTGAGAAAACTTGTTTAGAGGTAGAGGGCAATGTAAGCGACATGATGATATCAATAATAATAATTTTCTTTGATTTAAAAATTACATTCTAATTTATGTTTGAAATCAAAATCTTCACTAAATAAAGTTCAGTGAATTCATGGTACTCGTAATGAATAATGCACTTAATGTTTTTTTCTAACACTTATGTCTAGACTAATGTTACTTTTAAAAAAATGTCCATTTTCTTTGTTTTGTTTAGATTTTGTTTTCAGTTTTTTGTACTTGTCCATATTCATTATAATTGAGATTGTTCTATATGTTAGTTCCAGTTAACAGGCTAACAGTTTGCTAATACTATTTTTATACTTTGGATTAATATTTATTAACAGATTATGGAAGTAAATTCAACTTTTCAGGGCCTTATATTTCTTTGAAATAAACTTCAGAGAATTTTTTTTTTTACAATATCTTTTATCTTTGCATCGTGCTACTAGCTAGCTAAAAGGCAGAGAAATCTCACAAATGTTTTTTGAGGGCCTTACAAAAGCTGTACATAACATTTCATCAAGTCTGTTGGATGTAATAACTTCAACTCACCCCCCTCCCCCCTCCCAATTTTCCTTGTTGCATTTTGTTCCTCACCTTAAAGCTAATAAAACGATTAGAAGATCTGTGCAAAATTGGTCCATTTGAACCATGATAGCAAGCAATTATTTCAGGTTTTGTTGTATTTGTTTTTGTGCCCCATGTCTGTGCACACAGGACATGTTTCCATCTGGCTTGGGTGCCTGCACATTCTCAGGTTCAGTGGGGGAGGGGGGGGGGGGTGAAAATATGCCTTCTTTCTACGTTCGAAGGGCTTTTGAGGTTTGCTTACACACCTGGAAATTAATGTGAGGATGTTTCTGCCAATCATGCTGAAGTTTTGTCCAACATCTTCAACACAAGTGCTTGGGGTGAACGTCATCCTCATCTTTGATGGTGTTAGCGAATGCTGTTTAGAGAAATGAAATCGGCATCACTATTCAATTCATTCCATTCAATTTCAGTTTTATTGTAAAAAATTGGTGCATGATAAAAGTCCAAAGACTAATATCATATTTACAAGGTCATAAGATAAAACATAATATTTATATACATGTACATGTAGCACTTGAAAAGGAAATTGCATCAATATACAGAAGAAACAATACTAGATGTAAAAATTGAATTATGAAAATCACTATTTGAGTTGTCATTATGATTCATATACATTTCACCATTTATATTCACAATTATATTTTATATTCACCATTTATTTTCTTTATTTCATAATAACTGCAATTTTGTATACTTACCTGTATTCTTCCAGGTGTCTGACCGTCTTGCATCTTTGAAGGTACATTATGTAATAACAGCGAATACCACCAGAAACTCTTTCCGGTACTTCAATGTAGCACATTCCTTCAGCTTCTCATCAGAATGGACTTTTCTTCCATACACTCAGCAGAGGGACTCTACAGCCTTTTGGTGACTTTTATAGCTCATTATGGAGTGCTGCTATTGAGTAACAAACAGTGACTTGAAAAAGTTTATTGCTTTGATGTACCTGTAATGTAGCATTATAAAAAGATGAAAAAATATTTCAACATTTATGCTTAAGCAACTTATACATGTTTTACATATTGCAGGTGCAAATTATCAAAATTATTGGTTTCCAAAAGCAAGGGGGAGGGGCATAAGCAGATTGAACGCTATTAAGCCGTTGCTGTCTTAGTGGATGTACTTATTTTCCAAAATTAAAGCTAGGTTAAGTACTAAAAGCAACTTAGTTTATAAGATTGATTTCAGAGTTCAAAAATATCACCGAAGATGACTAATTAATACCCCCGCCTCAATGTGTGTATCAAATTTCATGAGCATTGCTCAAAAAATGAGGAAGTTAGTCTGATTGGCAATATATTTCTCCGATTTTCCTCGTAAATAAGTTTCTGACACATTCAAAAAATATGTCTCACACATCTGTGTGTGCCAATTAATTCCATGAGCATTGCTAAAAAAAATTTGGAAGTAGTTTGATCCGCAAGATTTTTCCCTTGATTTACTGCAATTACATGCCGTTCCCATGGCAACACATTTTCCGACACATTGAAAAAAACAACTTTTTGTAGTACATCTTCATCCAAAGACCAATGTTTGCGCCAAATTTCAAGAGCATTGCTCGAAAAATGAGGAAGTAGTTTGATCCGCAAGAATTGCAACGGACTGACTGTCCGCCCTGCTGTACATTGATTCCTGAGTGAAAGATGTCCAATGGCGAAGTTCATTCGTTCATGACAGGAAAAGGGCAATTGTATAATATTATGTACTAAAAAATTAAAAAACAGCCCAAATTTATGTTGTTACGTACTTGTGAGTGTCTTGCAGCTTCCTCTGATTTGAATCCAACTCTCTATAATCTGTAGTTGAAAAGAAAAGGAATGAAGGGTTTCAAATATCTTGGGATAATGCTTGATGAGCAACTGCTATGGAAATAACACTTTGACTAAAGAAAAGTACCCCAATGAATAGGTTTCTCATCTCATACCATTGCACTTATATTCAGGGTGATCATGGTCTGATGTCTTCGATTTACACCCAAATTCCTTGGATGAAAAAGTGCAAGCAGGTCTTGGACTCATGGGAGAACAAGGAGGAGAGGGAATGTAACAACATTCTGCACAAGATTTTGAGCAGCTTCACATCCCAAAATGGTGATTACAACTCTAGTGCAGTGAAGTCCCAGTGGGCACACTACAACCCAGCTGCCACAACCTAAAGAGAAAGACAGAGCTACTGCCTTGAAGTATGATGTTCTCTTTAAACACTCCTGCAAGAATCACAATCTCTTTAAGCCCAAGTTCTTAGATTTAAGAATAGGCCACTTCAACAATGTTTTAATTCATAAATGTTACACCTGGTGAGGAATAATAAGATGCACAACAGACCAATTTACTAATTTCATGCATTGTAGTTGAAGTTTGTCTGAGGCTTGCCAACATAGCAACAATTTACGTATGCAAATTGGATGCAGTTATGCATAACAGATGAAGTGAATAGTTGGTAACCAAGGGTTCCCTAGAGAAATATGCGTAACTTTAAATACATTAGTAAACTGGTGAGCGTTTCATGAAGAGTTTTGTCAGTGATTTTCACTGACAAATGTTATAAGCTGCTGAAAATCCTTTTGATTTCCATTCGATTGGCTGAGAGCGTTATTAGTCAGTGACAGTCACCGACAAGACTCTTCATGAAACGCTCCCTAGGTCTATAGGGCAGAACAATCTGCCTTAAAATATCAGAGAGATACATCTTCTGATAAATAAACAACAAGACTCTCAGCTTTTTTATTCAATTCCACATCCCCTAGAGGATGATGCCCATCCAAAGCATGTTTCTTGCAGATGCTTGAGGAAACTACAACACTATGATGCTGGCAGAAGAATATATGACAGCAAATGAACACAAGAATTGTGAATGGCAGAAGCATCTCCGCATTAATTGCCAGGTGTGTAACCAAACCCAGATGCGGGTAAAACGAAAAAAGAAAACATATTTTCACACCCCCCCCCCCCAACATCTAGGTGCCCACACATGATGGAAACTTGTTCCAGCTTTTACACAGAGGGACTACTGTTATACCAAGCTCTGAAAATCTTTCAGCAATACATGATCACGATTCACATGTTTTTACATGTCCTCCATGTCAGTGCATCATATCCTGTGGGGAAAGTATCCAGACGCAATGTGAACAAAACTTCTGTAGCGATTGCCTGACTAAAAACTTTGATACTAAGAAATGCAATACAGCACCATGTCCTGTGTGTTGCGAGGACATTTCTATTGCCAGTGCAGTCAGCAGTCCACATTTCTTCTATGTCAGTCCGTGTGAACTTGAAGTATATTGCAAGTGTGGGGTGAAAGGTCTGTTGCAAACTTTCACATCGCACAAATGTAAACATCTGATGTACAGTGTACTCAACTTGCCTAAGCATAAATGTTACAATGTTATTCCTCTTTTTGCAAAAGAACATAACACTACATTATGATAATCTTTTTCTAATAACTGTCTATTACTCAATAGCATCATTTCATTATTGTGCTTTGAAAGCCATAAAAAGGACACAGATTGCCTCTGCCGCGTATGTGGAGCAAAAGTGCATTCGGACGTCAAGCTAAAGGAAGCTGCTACACTCCTGAACAGGGAAGAGTTGTGGGCAGTATTTGCTGTGAACACATTCTACGAAGAGGATGACGTCCGTCCAAAGCATGTTTCTTGCAGATGCTTGGGGAAACTGCAACACTATGCCGCTGGAAGAAGAGAATATGACAGCAAATGAACACAAGAATTATACAGAAGCATCTCCGTATAAATTGCCAGGTGTGTAACCAAACCTAGATGCCGGTAAAACGACAAAAAAGAAAACATATTTTCATCCCTCCCCCCAATATCTAGGTGCCCACACATGATGGAAACTTGTCCCAGCTTTTACACAGAGGGACTACTGTTATACCAAGCTCTGAAAATCTTTCAGCAATACATGATCACAATTCACATGTTTTTACATGTCCTCCATGTCAGTGCATCATATCTTGTGGGGAAAGTATCCAGACGCAATGTGAACACAATTTCTGTAGTGATTGCCTGACTAAAAAACTTTGATACTAAGAAATGCAATACAGCACAACGTCCTGTGTTGCAAGGACATTTCCAGTTCAGTCAGCAGTCCACATTTTTTCTATGTCAATCCATGTGAACTTGAAGTATATTGCAAGTGTGGGGTGAAAGGTCTGTTGCAAACTTTCACATCGCACAAATGTAAACATCTGATGTACAGTGTACTCAACTCGCCTAAGCATAAATGTTACATTGTTATTCCTCTTTTTGCAAAAGAACATAACACTACATTATGATAATCTTTTTCTAATAACTGTTTATTACTCAATAGCATCATTTCATTATGAGCTTTGAAAGCCATAAAAAGGACATAGATTGCCTCTGCCGCGTATGTGGAGCAAAAGTGCATTCGGACGTATTTGCCGTGAACACATTCTATGACGAGGATGATGTCCATCCAAAGCATGTTTCTTGCAGATGCTTGGGGAAACTGCAACACTATGCCGCTGGAAGAAGAGAATATGACAGCAAATGAACACAAAAATTATACAGAGGCATCTCCGTATAAATTGCCTGGTGTGTAACCAAACCCAGATGCTGGTAAAACGAAAAAAAGAAAACATATTTTCACCAGAGAAACATGCATAACTTTAAATACATTAGTAAAAGTCTACAGGGCAGAAAAATCTGCCTTAAAATATCAGAAAGATATATCTTCTGATAAATAAACAACAAGCCTCTCAGCTTTTTTATTCAATTCCACATCCCCTAGAGGATGATGCCCATCCAAAGCATGATTCTTGCAGATGCTTGAGGAAACTACAACACTATGACGCTGGCAGAAGAATATATGACAGCAAATGAACACAAGAATTGTGAATGGCAGAAGCATCTCCGCATTAATTGCCAGGTGTGCAACCAAACCCAGAAGCCTCTTAGATGAAAAAGAAAATTTTCACCCCCCCCCCTCCCCCCTGAGCACATCTGGGTGCCCACACATGATGGAAACTTGTTCCAGCACTTACACAGAGGGACTACTGTTATACCAAGCTCCGAAAATCTTTCAGCAATACATGATCATGATTCACATGTTTTTACATGTCCTCCGTGTCAGTGCATCATATCTTGTGGGGAAAGTATCCAGACGCAATGTGAACACAACTTCTGTAGCGATTGCCTGACTAAAAACTTTGATACTAAGAAATGCAATACAGCTAGCACCATGTCCTGTGTGTTGCGAGGACATTTCTATTGCCAGTGCAGTCAGCAGTCCACATTTCTTCTATGTCAGTCCGTGTGAACTTGAAGTATATTGCAAGTGTGGGGTGAAAGGTCTGTTGCAAACTTTCACATCGCACAAATGTAAACATTTGATGTACAGTGTACTCAACTTGCCTAGGCATAAATGTTACATTGTTATTCCTCTTTTTGCAAAAGAACATAACACTACATTATGATAATCTTTTTCTAATAACTGTCTATTACTCAATAGCATCATTTCATTATTGTGCTTTGAAAGCCATAAAAAGGACACAGATTGCCTCTGCCACATATGTGAAGCAAAAGTGCATTTGGACGTCAAGCTAAAGGAAGCTGATACACTCCTGATCAGAGAAGAGTTGTGGGCAGTATTTGCTGTGAACACATTCTACAAAGAGGATGATGTCCATCCAAAGCATGTTTCTTGCAGATGCTTGGGGAAACTGCAACACTATGCCACTGGAAGAAGAGAATATGATGTCACAGCAAATGAACACAAGAATTATACAGAAGCATCTCCGTATAAATTGCCAGGTGTGTAACCAAACCCAGATGCCGGTAAAACAACAAAAAAGAAAACATATTTTCATCCCTCCCCCCAATATCTAGGTGCCCACACATGATTGAAACTTGTTCCAGCCCTTACACAGAGGGACTACTGTTATACCAAGTTCCGAAAATCTTTCAGCCATACATGATCATGATGCACATGTTTTTACATGCCCTCTGTGTCAGTGCATCATATCTTGTGGGGAATGTGTTCATATGCAATGTGAACACAACTTCTGTAGTGATTACCTGACTAAAAACTTTGATACTAAGAAATGCAATACAGCTAGCACCATGTCCTGTGTTGCGAGGACATTTCTATTGCCAGTGCAGTCAGCAGTCCACATTTTTTCTATGTCAGTCCGTGTGAAGTATATTGAAAGTGTGGGGTGAAAGGTCTGTTGCAAACTTTCACATTGCACAAATGTAAACATCTGATTTACAGTGTACTCAATATGACATTCATCTAGTTAAGGCTGGGATCACTTTACAACAAGCTGCAACATCCAGTATCAAGGAATTACTCAAATCTATAACGAGAGCTTCAGATTATTATTTTGGAGGTGGTTTTTGGTAACATTTTTACATGTTTTGTATGCAGCTCAGTATATAATGCGTGGTGGGTATGTGCCGCGGAGAAGACCCCCATTTTTACACTGAAATTTCCGTTCCAAAGCATAGCATTTTTATCTTATTCAGAAAAAGTACAAAGAAAGCCGTTCCAAAGCATAGCATTTTCTTCTTATCGAGAAAAAAGAAGAAAGAAATCGATTCCAAAGCTTCGCATATTTTTCGTTACGCCGTTCCGGCCGCATTGATCAGCTACAATGAGCTGCATTTTTGGTGAAAAGCGGCCCGCGGATGTGGCATGACTGATAAGTACCCTGTGTGTATAATACGTATTAAGCAGTTTGATTGGAAAATAATTTTCATTTTAAAAAAGTATGTCGGAACTAACTGACCCTTGTCAACAAGTACTACATCAGAGAAATCTGGAAGACTTCAGCTTTTAGAAACTATACTCCACAAGCCAATGATATCAGTGTCCAAGAGATGTACTGCTCCAAAGAAAGACAGCAAAAACTGGGAAAATCCCAACAATTTCGACGTCTCACCATACACAAAAGGAGTAACGTAGCAGAATTCTCTTCAAATGTGTATGACTGTTACACTGATGACAAGACAATGATGATTTATACATGAAAGTAATCCCTTCAAAATGTAATTTTCAAATCAGGGTACCAGAATTCAACTGATTCTATGGTTAAAAAGTTATGACACGTTATATGAAGAAAAAAAAAAAAGATGCATATTTGATGTTTTAGAGCTTGTTTCACATTTTGCAGCGTCTGCGCAGAAGCTTGCTTTCGCAGATGATATTTTCTACATGATAGTAGAAAACTCAATCAACTATTCAATCAACCAGGCATATCCAGACAACCACCACTTGAACAATGATCCCCCGTCACTTCCCCAGGACAATTAGCCCACCTAAAGTTACTTGTGAAATATTAGACACTGGACCTTAATTGTTATGAAGATGAAAGATCATTACAAATTGTGGAATTGATGCAAAAGATTTCTTGCTCTCTTCAATTCATTGTGAAGCAGGGTTGGCGGATTTAAATCACGTTGATTTAAATCATGATTTAAATCGCGATTTAAATCACCATGATTTTTAAAAAAAAATCATTGATTTAAATCACTTCCATTGAAACGTGTACAAATCATTGACAAATTGTTTGTTCAAGGCAGTTTTAATTCTTCAAATCAACTGAAAAACTTTGAATTAACTTTATATCAATTGAAAAACTTTGAATTAACATTATATCAACAAAAAATCAACAAATCCTTCCTATCTACTTGAAACAAATTAAAATCAAGTCAATAAAATCAGCTGATTCCTTAAAAATTAGAGATTTGTGTCATCAACAGTTACTCCATTTTTTGTAAATGTCAAGTTTTTCTTCTGAAATTTTACATTCTTTGTCAGTTATTGATAGTGAAACAAGTTTCTTATTTATTTCTGATCATTTATCACACAATCCAAGACTTTTCAGAGAGCAGTAGTGTAAAAAATATAATATGTAAAATCAATGACAAAAGGTTTGTTGGCAGTTTTCCAGTTTTGATCCTTCACAGTTATACTTCTATCATGTGAAATTAAAAAAAAAATCATCTAATCAACAGATTCCACATGCTTATTTCTTCTTGTTACATTTATCATACAATTAACATAATGTAGTACAGTCACAATTTGACTGTTGAAAAAATCTTTCTCATATACCTTTTAAGTCACTAGCTCATTTTATATTCACTGCTATGGAAGTTTTGTATTTGCATTTAGCAATGGAAAGAGGATCTATAAAAACAATTTGCAAAACTCAAAATAAACTTTTAAAACTACATTTAAATCTTAAGATGTAGGTACTTACATGTAAGTTACAATCAATTACAGTTGTAAGTTGTGTCTGATTTAAAATACAATACTTCTTTTTGTAATACAGTAATATCAGCAGTTTTGCTAGTTTTATCCTTTAAGTCAAACTTACAGTTGTATAGGGTCAAATTTTTTTTTTTCCTACTTCATGTATCAAACAGATTTTTTGAGAACATGTGAATAAGAATTATAGATTAATGTAAAACTCACAGTAACATAATGTAGTGTAGTCACCCTTTGACTAAGCTGTCTCTTATATTGGTCTCCAACACTGACAGTTTTGCATCTCTATCTATAGCAATGGATGAGCTTTAATACCAATTTGTAAAACTGTCACAAAGCTGTTGAGTGCACATTTAGATACAATTTTCACTGAGGAGTGTCTGGAGATTTTCCTGTGGGATTTTTTTTAATACTGAGTGGAAATTCACAGAGGGGAATATTCTCTCCTTGCTGGGAATTCCTCATGGAAGTTTCCTTCATAGCCCTACATGTATGTATGATAGAATTAAGTTCATGTACATGATTCCTCAAATTGATTTTTATTTGCCCATTTTGACTAGATTTAATTACAAATCATTATGGTTAAGAAAAATATTAGGAGTGAAATGTATGATAACATTAAAGTTGATGTCATTGTAGGGTGAGGTCTTTTGGTAATTAAACTTTTTTTCGAATGAACTTTAAAAAAATCAAAAAAATCAAAAAAATCTGATTTAAATCAAAAAAATCTGATTTAAATTTTAAAAATCCGATTTTTTTGATTTTTTTTAAAAAATCAAAAAAATCGCCAACCCTGTTGTGAAGTCACTGATATCAAGGCTTATAATTACCTTCTCTTCTATAGGACATCCGACTTCCCCTAAGAAACAAAATGCACTTGGTTGATAGCCACTTAGTTCTTTGGATGAAAAAGTGCGGTCAAGTCTTGGACTCATGGGAGAAGAGGGAGAGGGAATGCATGTGCAAGTGGACAACATTCTTTGCAACATGAAGATTCAACTCTCTGCAGTGAAGTCCAAGAGCGCACACTCAAACCCGCTGCCTCCTTCAAGAATCGCTGTCAAGGAGTTACCAAGAGTATCAAGTGATTAATTTCCTACATTTTTAGTAACTATTACCGAGGTCGTAGGCTGGAGTATATATGATGTAAAAAGGATCACACACATTGTATCATCCCAACAATAAAACTGCTGTTGTGAGCACTACAATCTCTGGAATGTACTACAACAATATGACGGTGATGGTCTGAAAGTCTCTGGACTTTATTTATTTCATTTATTTATCGATTTATTTTATTAAGTCTTTTTTTACGCAGGGTGGCTTTATCAGTGCGTTGGTGGGGTGATATAACCTTGTATCTCAAAGTTTAGTGAAAATTACTTATTTGTATTAGACTCCAGATTATCAGTCAAGTGATGTCCTGTCCAAATTCCAGCTCTCTTACAACAAAAACGAAGCCACCACGGCATGTCAAAGGAAAGGCAATACCATTGCTTATGATGCTTTGGCAGCCATGTTTTTTCACTTTCCTGAACATTTGATTTTTTTGAGATACGAGGTTTTGTCCCCCCACGAGTGGTTCAGAGATTGTTTTATGTGAAGGCCTGAAAATTAACAATAGTATATTATACCACAAGTTACACACATGGCAAGCACACATGTAAGATTGATCACACAAATATCACAGTAAACAGGACACTAAATTATAAAATCAGCCAGTTCAGATCAAAATATATCATGCATCCACAAATTTTCAAAAAGAAACCTGATAACTCCATCAGAATCTGTCTCAAATAAAAATCTGAAATCTAAAATATGACCTTATAATGATCAACTTTTCAATAATTTCAAAGCAATATTCATCCCAAATGATCAGCTGTGAGCATGTTCACTTCGGTCCTGAGAAAAGAAGTTTGCAGCCATCAACAATCTTTACCTGATGGCCTCCAAGGGCACCTGCTCGTGATAGGTTCTTCCCAGTGTAACTGGTTCCTTGCAGGAGTACACCAACGTGTAAGAGCCCAAACCAAAATCAGATTGTTTGATTTGTATCACGTTTGGATGATACTTGCATTTAATCTTCTTTTTCTCTAATACAGGAATAATTAACTATTCATAACTAATGGCAAATTTAATTAAGGCTTTTCCTTTTTCATTAATCTGATATAAAATGCAGTAGATTTTATGATGAATTATTAGAGAATTTTCTACGTCAAGCATAGTCATCTACTTCTAATAGAGAATGATATATGTGCAGTATGCAGATAATTCTTGGCTACACTGTACACACACTACTTGTTAGTGATAACCATTTATACTCTGTATGAGATATAAAGGGAACTGGATTTTTGACAGATCCTGATCTTCTTTAAAAAGGTCTCGTTCAAAATCGTATTACATACCTCCAGGTAGCTGCCTCCAGTCTTTGGATCTGATCAGCTACATGGCTTAGCCCAAATTTCATGTTGCAAACGTTTTCCTGGTTCAGGAAGAGGGTAATTATGCGAGTGTTAAACTGTTCGGGTTCCAGGACATTTGCCACTTGCAACATTAGTTTGAAGGAGTCTCCACCTTTATCACCACCTAGTTTGACCCATATCTGGTTCCCAGGGATTGCATCTAGATGCCAGATCTACACTCCAAGCCTGTAAACGAGGAAACAGATGTACATGTTTGAAGTAAAAAAACCAAGTTTACGACAGTACCCCCGCCCCAATGTGTGTGCTGAATTTTATGAGCATTGCTCGAAAAATGAGGCAGTTTGATCCACAATATTTTCCCCAATTTATTACAGTAATATGCCATTGCCATGGCATCTGATTTTCAGATACATTCGAAAAACATGCCTTGCACATCTTCATCCCAAGACCAATGTGCATGCCGAATGTCATGAGCATTGCTTGAAAAATGAGGTAGTTCAATCCACTAGATTTTCCTGATTTATTGCAATAATGTGCCATTACAATAACAACACAGTTTCTGACACATTCCACAAATGTGCCTTTCATATCTTCATCTCAAGACCAGTGTGTGTGCCGAATTTCATGAGCATTAATGAGGAAGTAGTTCGATTCCACAAGAATTGCAACCGACTGATCCGCCCACTGATTCCTATATACCCCCCCTCCCAAACTTCGTTTGGCGGGGGTATAATTATACAAATGACTGACTGTGAAGTATTTGCTAATACAGTTAGAAGCCCTGAGAGAGCATGAAATTCAATACCTTAGATTCATCATTCAAATGTTGCAATGACGTTCCCTTGTGCAGCCACACCATTCATGTCTCTTTCATCTACTACTCTCTCCTCTTATTCATCTTCATCACTGTTCATCACTGCTTTATCCCATTTCTTCATCTGGCTCTCCATACTGCTTGGCAAGGTTGTAGAGTACACAACAAGCATTAATGACATGACATCACCTCTCTGGACTGAATGGAAGACCACGACCAAGCAGGCACCGAAATTTGTTCTTGAGCTGTCCATTTACTTGCTCTATTATGGATCTTGTCTTGCAATGCAGGGCTCTGTAAATGTAAAAATATAATGAATAAGACAGATTTAGATGTGACTGCATCTCCGGTATGAATTCAATTATATGATACTTTATGTATTTAGCATTATGTAGTCATTAACATGTATTCATTATTATCGACCAAGTATTCATTGGTATTTAAAAATGTAATTCATTTCTTGAAACCTGCATATATAATGGAGTTGTCATCGGTTTTCTAGAACTGCTGTATAATTGGAAATACATTCCACTCGTGTTTTAGCAAGGCGTTCTGGGCCAAACTTATTACCCCTTTATAACGAAATTTTCCTTTACTGTATATGTGCACATATTTGTAGATGGAACCACGTACCACATAGCTGCCAACATTTTGAAATTCAAATTAGTAACAAAACAAAAGCAAAGCAAACACACATGCATGCACTTTTACGTCAAAATGACGTCAAAGTGGGTACCTTGTCGTGCACTTCTAGCAAAATGCGCGCAAGGTATACTACATATTATAGTCTAGCGCGTAGCACAACTGCAATGTGTGAAGCTGGGTACCCACTTTTACGTCATACCTCATACTCAAATTTTTTGGTCAGCTCTTGACTTTTTATGATAAAATTAGCCAAAATGCACTGATTTCGATTGAAAAATCATATTTTTATCGTAATTTTTCTCAGAATTCTATTCTCGATCATATATCCAAAAAAAAATTTACCATTGTGTAATCACTTTAAGCATTTCAACTCCCTGACGAATGCGTGCCATCTGTTAGATCTAAAGATCGCCAAGCACCTCGCCACCACTACGGCCGAGATGGAAGCTGCCCACCAAGCGTTTAAGCAGGAAGTGGAGAAGTTGGTCCTTGAGGCCAAGGTTTGTGAAAAGATCATATGAAATTCAGTAATGGTATCATTCTCTGTGATAACTTTAAATACATATTCTGTTGTCTCCATAGGAAAAAGAAATCTCCAAATTCCCCAAGCTACCTTTTGGTACTGGCCCCATTATGCAACGACTGGAGAAAGTCTTGCAGGACATGAACGTGTGCAGGCAAGCATTCCACGAGGGAGCTTTCGTTGGAGATCATGTTCACATTAGTCTCCAAGTGAGTTTTCAGTTTAACAATATTTTGTAAAGAGTTTCAATGCACTCTTCATAGCAGACGTCAATGAACAAGACTTGACTTGTGTATTCACAAATTTTATTAACATAACAGCTGACGCATGAACACGACTTGTTTTAAATAAATAATAAACTACAATGTAAAATGAGAAAACAAGTTTCATGGTTAAAAGCACAAGCCTGAATTCAAGATGTCCGTGTACTGCCAAAGAAACCGAACATTTATCTACAAATACTTCATTTCTTCAACAGCCACAGAATGTGGATGCCATCACAGATTCTCTGGAAAAAGTTGTGGAGTTGACATGTGCAGATGATGCAGCACTTAAGGCAGAGGCAGGTGCAGTTGCTGGGAAATACAACCAACTATTCCATTTGTTTGGCGCCTGTCACAGGGGCAAGAATAGCGGAACATTCCTTGATGAAGTACATTAGCTATTACAAAAGCTGGGTAAGATCATGAAGAGCGATTTACACCAAAAGAAAAACAAATACACATTCACATACGTAAAAAAAGACATACTGACTTCAATAAGTTTGATATGTTATGAACGATCACAGCTGCAGCAAAGGGGCAGGGCTAAAATATTTCATGATCAACCAAAAGCAAGCATACTGGATACTTTCGGGATCGAAAGGCATGTATAAAGGTGCTAAGCCAAAGCAGACTGAACAGCAGTCTAAGTCGAAGCCAAAGATGGTGAAATGCAAGTTCTGTGGTAAACAGCATGAACAGCTAATGAAAGAGAAGTGCCCTGCATTTGGAAAGGAATGTGCAAAATGTGGGAAGATGAACCACTTCAAAGCAGTCTGCAAGACCAAGCTTCCAGAGAAAGTCCATGAAGTGGAGGAAGATCCTGACCAGTTGAATTCTGTGGAATAAATAAAGACTCAAAGAGACGGAATCTTATTGTCATTCCTGTCAAAATGAGCTACTTTACCAACACTACAAAAATGAAGTTTAGGTTGAACACCAGTACGTGTAGTGGCGGTATCAATTTTATTTTACGAGGCACCATTCCAGATCAGCCAAGAAATTTCATGTCAACACGTTATTGATCATAAGTAAGAGCTTGAATGTTAAATTTTGATCCTTTTCTTAAGTATTTAAATATTTTGACTTCAAAATGATGTTTTATCTTTTAGCATTTTCGTATGTCACACTTGTTCCCTAAAATTTAGGGGTGGACACCACACAATTATAACACCTAAAAAAAATTATTCGAGTTGAGGAGAGACCAGTCCAGAGTTTGATTACGTTAGATATAGACTAACAGTTACCTAGTAATTATCACTTGCTAAAATAAAAAGCTTAGAAGAATTTAGATCTAGACCCCTAGTAGACCCTAAATCATGAATGATACTTGCCTTAATCATTACAGTTTTTATGTATTTTCATTCACATGAATGTCGAATCCAATTCAACTTTGTCACTTGCTCAAATTTCTTATTACCATATTTGCCTAGATAATATGTCTGACTGAGACTGACTGTGATGAGTGACTAGATCTAGGCCAAGTGTGTGAGTGTGAATGATACTTGCCTGGCTACAGTTTGTGTGAGTGCTAAGGTAGTGGTTAGGCTCAGGCCAGGGGTTTCTGACACGTTTTCTTCTCTGTACTGCTGTGCCAGCGTAGAGAAATGCTTTGAAATTCCGTACAAATCAGTCTTCTTGTCCAAACCTCTCTGACTCTGTTCCTGCTGGCACTTATTTTCGTAAAATTTGTGAGACAGCATGATGAGCCAGCAGAAATTAGCGGTATAGCTAAAGTTACACGTACATGGCCACGTGTAGAACAGCACCATCTACGTCTAGTCAGATCCAGTACAGGCTCAGAGCTTTAGCTAACATACACAAGGATTTGGACAGTATACCATTATTTGCATAGTATATTAACATCTTCTGTAGATAGGAAAATGAAATACATACATCTATAGGCTCATGACCGTATGCACATGGGGGGGGGGGGCTGGGGGCAGTTGCCCCTCCCCCTAGAAAGTTTCAAAACCCCACTTTTTTCCATTTTTTCCTTACATTTTTATTTAAAATTTCAATTTCCCGAAATTCCACCCAAAGTGTGCACCGGCCAGGGGAGCGTTTCATGAAAGGACTTGTCGGATGTTTTATCCGACAAAGTCTATTTTATCCGACAGTTGCCATAGTAACGATGCTTCTCAGCCAATCAAAATCAAGGAAAGATGTCAGATGTGACAACTTGTCAGACAACAAATGTTGATGAAACGCTCCCCTGATCGTTCAATTTCAGTTCTAAAAATGCAAAGCTCCCACTCGCTCCCTCACTTGCGTGTTCACTCAAATATTGAATATATTCTTGCCCCCCCCCCTAGGAAAATATTCCTGTAAGGCCTTGCATAAGCTCTGGAAGTGGGGGAGGGGCCGGGGATAGGGAGGGAGCTAGTGCCCCTCAATTTTTCAAGTGGGGGGGGGGGAATTGTTTGCCCCATTTACCGGCCTCCCTGACAAGGGGAGAGAAAATGTAAAGGCCTAGGCAATAACAAAATGACAACGCAATAACAACAGCAACAACAACCACAAGATCCTAGAGAAATAAGATAGAAAGAATGATTCTCATCTTCAAGATAGCTAGGAACTTTATACAAAGATTAAGTACCGTAAATTTACACAAATTTTCTCTAAAAAAGGATTGGTCAAAATGACCAATACTGTGGTTAATAGGCCTATGTGTCCGACCAAACGTATTGGTTATTTAGATTGACCAATATGATATAAATTATTGGTTAAAATGTACCAAAATTTAATTTTGACCAGTTAAGTTGGTCGGACACATACATCAACGCACTTCGACCAATCCTTTTTAAAATATAAATGCTGAGCAGTGGCGGCGATTTCACGTAACGATTGGAGGGGAGGGGGGGGGGGGGTGGGGACAACACACCGAAGGTTAAATGATGATACCCTCCGGCGCGGAAAAAAAAAACGGCCGGATGATGGCACTAATTCGAAATAAACTGACCTAATTAATTTGCTCAAATTAGGAAGACACGAATGAAATGCTGGAAGGTTTAACAAGTGGAACAGATTTCAGGAATACTTTAAGCTGAATCGTGATTATGGACTCACCGTATAGCTTCCCCCCCCCCCCCCTGCATTAACACAGTTTAATAATTTATTTCCATCACATTTACCCTTTGAACCGGTTTGCAGATACAAAATCCATCAAAAAAAGTGCTAACAAAATAGAATTTTTTTTAAAGCTTTAAAATTTAAAGGCAGTAGGACAATCCCCCCCCCCCGAAAAAAATCGAGGGGGGGGGGGAGAGACACATCCCCCCCCCCCCCCCATCGCCGTCCATGGTGCTGAGCTAAGAACTTGAGAGAACATTACTAAAGGATTGCATAAAATGATAAAGATTCGAATCAAATACAATTGAAAGAAGAAATGTAAAGGAGCAATCTGAGCAAATCATAGTTGCATAGAGGAAAGCGGACATAATATTTTATAGAAAAGAAAATGCTGACTGAACAAAAAAAATATTGGACACTAAACGACGATTGAAGAAGTGAAGTAAAGCACTTCTTATATGAATATCCATAAGTACCCTTCAAGTTGACTGACTCCTTTTCGTTTCCTATCATGCACGTAAATATCATGGACGGACAAGAGAATAGACGAGTTTTGTTCCCTCTTTTACCTCTATGTTGTTTCGATTTTCGATTTTCTGTCATTAATTCATGCGATTTTACTCTGATGAGTGCATGTCGAAAGGCTTAAGTATGTCTGTGTTTAATCATGCTATTTTCCGAGAAAGGAGAGAAAAGAAAAAAAAGAGAGAGGAGAGGATAAAAAAAAGAGGAGAGAAAAGAATCGGGGAAAAGAAAAGGAAAGAGAAGAGGGAAAATAATTAAAGAAAAGGGAAAACCTGGAATCACCCACTCGCTTCGCTTGTTCGCATTAGCTATCACTATTCTTATGCAGAGGAAATGGGTTTGCATCTTGCGTCTCTGTAGTCATAATACTACAACTGCAAGGAAACCAGCTGCAAGTTGACTGCAACATACTAGGTATATACCAGGGAAATGTAACTTTTTCCGTTTACATGACTGTACGGTATAGGCCTATCATCAGGGGGCATTTCATCAACATTTGTCGTCTGAAAAGCTGTCAGATCTGACATCTTTCCTTGATTATGAGTGGCTGAGAAGCATTGTTACTATGGCAACTGTCGGATAAAACAGACTTTGTCAGATAAAACATCCGACAAGTCCTTTCATGAAACGCTCCCCTGATCATCTTTTCGCTGCCAAATGACTTTATTTTGACACCTCGCTGGTAGCGGAACCACCCTGTTTCTAGCGAGCGAGAGAAAAAAAAAACACAAAACAACAACACACATTTTTTGACCGTAGAAGCAGGTCTGCGCCAGGGTGTTTTAATGGGGGGGGGGGGGGGGGGAGATGACCCATAGATGACTTTATTTACTTTTTAAATGGAAAAATAGGGGTAGGCCCATTATATAGTTGCATGACCCAACCCTCTTTTTTCCCATAATATTCTTTCTTCTCCCTTTTCTTTTTTCTTTCTTCCCCCTCCTTTTTATTCTTTATTTTTTGGTCACTTAAAAAAAATCATAGAGGAGGGGGGGGGGGGGGGGGGGAAGGTCGCCCCCTTCCCCCTTATCACCGCCCCTGTGAAAAAGTGTTATTTCGTTATCAAATTACTTTTTTTAAAAGGTAGATTCGTCACCAAATGATATTCAGGCATCTCGCTGCTGCTGGAGTGTTTGCTGTCCGAAATCATCTTGTTTCTGAATTTTTGAGCAAGCGTAGCGAGGAGCAAGAGAAAAATATGGAATGTTGTATATTGAGAACAATTTCAAGAACAAATCAATTCTCATGATCTTAGTAACGTACATTTTAACGGTTTCTTCCGTTCTCATAGTGGGTTTGATAGGCGCAGGCATCGGTCACTGTCGTAATCTCCAGAAAGATTTTGTGGTCAAGCTTGCCGCCCGATTCCTTGCACAGTAATCAGTATAGAAGAATAGTTCAACATCAGATAGAGACACAAGATGCAAAACATTTTCTTTTCATAAGAACTGTAATCGGCATTTGTTGAGAGTCTAGACTTAATGTGAAAGAGCGAAGCGGTTCCAGTTCAAGTTCTTTTTGCTTGTTTCTTTCCTCTTCCTCTTCTCTTTGTCTTTCATTTTCCTTCTTTTCTTTTCTTTCCTTTTTTTTTTCTTATATATTTTCTGCCCGAAAATGTGTATGTGGGTGTGGGGCGGCCCCCGCCCCCTTTTCCGCCGGCCATGAGTGCAGTCATTAGTTCCCTTTTTTGTTTTTCTGGTAAGTTTCCTTTTCCATTCTGGATTTGCCCCACCACCAGCTGATTTGTGATAAGTGCCCCTTTGCTTTCTAGTGCCGTTTCCAGTGGCGTAACAACCGGGGGGGGGGGGCAGGGGGGCAGAGTGCCCTCCTGAAGGATTTCAGCGGGAAAATCCACCAAACCACCGGGAAAAAAACGGGAAAAAATGAAAGGGAGGGAAAGGAAGAAAAGGGAAGGGAGAAAGGGAAAGGAAGAAGAAGAAAGGAAAAGAAAGAGGAAGAAAGGAAAAGAAATGAGAAAGGGAAAGAAAGAAAGGAGAAAGGGAAAGGAAGAAAGAGAAAGGGAAAGAAAAAAGGGGAAGGGGGAGAAAGAAGAAGAGAGAGAGAGGGAAAAGAGGGAAAGGAGGAAAAAAAAGAAGAAAGCAAAGGGAAACAAAAGAAATGAGGGAAACTTTAGTACCAAAACCTCAGAGTTTCTGGGGGCTCCACTCCCTGGACCCCCGCAGTGGCTTTCATCAGGGGCCCTAAGCCAGAACCCTGGGCCCCACTGCTAAGGGCTTCGCAAAAAGCAACTCGCGGTGCGGGCTCACCTCCGCATATTCTATTTCTAGACTTAGTTACCGGGAAATTTTCGGCTCTTCCCCCCCCCCCCCCGATAACAGGCAGGGAATGCAAGAGACCGGGAACAGACAACGAACAATTCAAAGAAAAGTCAGAGCTTCCGCGCTTCGCGCGGGAGGGGAAATCACCATCCCTGCACCCTCCCCCTAGCATGCCTAGGGAGCGCGCTTTGCACTATCGTCCTCCTAAAATGAAATACTAGCTACACCACTGATTCTAGACTTATTTACCGGGGAAATTTTTGGGTATGCGTATGCCCCCCCCCCCCTCCCGATAACAGGCAGAGAGCATAAGAAGAGCGGGAACTGACAGCGAAAAAACGTCGGAGCTTCCGCGCTTTGCGCGGGAGGGGGAAACTCCCCCTCCCTGCCCCCCCCCCCCCCCTAGGGAGCACTACCGTCCTCCTAAAATGAAATCCTAGTTGCGCCGCAGAAGATAGACTTAATTACTGACAACTAACAATTTTAAAAAAACGTCGGAGATTCCGCGCTACGCGCGGAAAGGGGGAAACTCCCCCTCCCTGCACCCTCCCCTCTAGGGAGCCCTACATTGGCGTAAATTCCGGGGGGGGACCTATCACCCCCACTTGTGAGAGAGGGGGAATGGTGTGTACAAATTTCCCCCCATGCAGACACAATTTTTAAGGAAGAAAATATATTTTAATTAATCAGTTAACAAAAATTCTGAACATCTATCATAAACAACCATCATATTTTAGAATTTCTATTTGAAAATGCTATTGAAAACAAAAACAGCGGTTATTTTTGGCTCGCTCGCTTCGCTCGCTCATCAAAATCTGAGGATTTCCATCCGAAAATGCGATCAAAATCGAGAAAAGTGGTTATTTTTGGCTCTCTTGTTTCACTCTTTCGTCATATTTTAGAATTTTTCTTCAAAAATGCGATTCAGAACCGGAAAAAGGGTTATTTTCTGCTCGCTCGCTTCGCTCGCTCGCAAAATAGATATCAAATTGTGTGTGAGAGGGGGAAAAAAATCGTTTTAAAAGTTTTTCATCCCCCACTCCTTTAATTGGATTTACACCGGTGGAGCACTACCGTCCTCCTAAAATTCAGTCCTAGCTACGCCACAGATTCTAGACATAGACTAGTTACCGGGAAATTTTGGGTTCTGCCCCCCCCCTGATAACAGGTACCTGTTACGCCCCTGGCCGTTTCCCCTTACGATAAAGCCCCTTCGAATGGGATGAGTGTCCTGTTTGATTATTATAAGTGTCCCTTTCTATTTCAAGTATTGCAATAATTTTCCTTCTGATAAGGGCCCTTTTAAATCTGACACATATCCTTTTTTACGACTGACTCATTTTTAGCGCTCCTTTTCTTTCTTGTGACTTTTCCCCTCTTTTGGTTATTCTTATCACCTCTATTAGGTGCAAGTCCGAAAATAGCCCTATACCTAGCTAAAAATAATTAGAGGCTTCATATTTGTTATTGATATAGTAACAGTTTGAGGCACGGTGGATCAGAGCCAGGAGCTAGGGGCGCAACGCCCAAAACTTTAATAAGAAGAACGGTGCCGCTAAATGAAAGCAAGAAAGATATTTTTCTCGCCTCCAAAGTGTGTTGTAAACATAGTTATGAGGGCTAATCATTATGTCGAGACCGTACTAGTACTTAAAATCCCCCCCCCCCCCACCCCAATTCAATTAGGAATTTCTTCTCTAAAATGATAGGTCGCGATGACATTTCAAGAATGTATTAAAAAACTGTGGATGAAAATAACAATGTTAGGGAAGAACACAAAAATGAATTTTTGTCACCAAGTCACTATGTAATGCAAATGCTATGGCCTTCAGCAAAACTTTACGAAGTATTTTTGCTTGCTCGCTTCGTTAGCTCGCAAATGAGTAACGAGCAGTAAATGCAACGGAGTGATTGTCATGTAAAGAATAGAAAAAATATGTAAAAATGATCCTTAAAAGTGTATTAAATAGATTGTAGGGACGCATGTATGCCCCAAAGCTATTTTCCTTCCTTTGTTCACCCTTTATAGTTGCCCTCTCCCCCAAAGTGCCCCTATTCGCTCCAGCGACCACCACCCTTTAAAATACTCCGCCATCAGGCTGCGGCGGCATGTTCCATTTTCAAACAAAGTTGCTGGATCCACTATACTTATTATGTTTTTCTCACTTGCTTCGCTCACTTGTAGATAAAACCAAAACACCCGAACAAATTGTTGTATGTTTACCCCCCCCCCCCACTCGCCCCTAAGATATATAAATAAATATTGGGGTGATATTTTTGAAAGAAAGGAAGAGGGGAAAGAAAATAACTTGACCTCCGTAGTCAATACTGATAGTTCTAGATTAGCATTTTTATGAAATTAAATCTGAGCAAGCGGCATGACTGATGCAATATGCACTCCAAAAGAAAAGAAAAAAAAGTAAATACTTTTGCAAGTTCAGATATTTCATAGAAGACTTAAATAAAAATCATTATGTTATATATCAAATTAAAGGGAATTTAATATTCTTTAAAGCTGTAGGTTAACACTAAGAGAAATTTTACGCCTGAGTGAACACATTAATGTTTCTCTTCCAGGGTACAGAAGTGGAAGTTTCAAAAATGGATAGTTTGTCATTCACGTGTAAATGGAAATGCCCTTCCACATAACGATGGGAAAAAAGATCAAACTTACACAATGAGAGACTTGTTGAAATTGCATAATAAATTGAGCCAACGCTCTCTTTACCTCTTTTCAGCTCCCCCCCCCCAAAAAAAAAGCGGGGGGGGGGGGAGAAGTTTCTGCTAATTTCAAGTATGAATGACACCTGGAGCAGACACAAGGGTGACTAAGTGCCCCAACTTTGAAATTTTTAAAATTAATTTCTTGATTAGGAAATCTAATTATTTTTCAGCCTATTAGGTGAACACAAAATGGAAATTTTTGCATGAGCGAACACATTCATTTATCTGTTTCAAAGGGCCAAAATACAAGTTTCAAAGATGGAAAAATCTTTACTTTTTTTTGTAAAAAAGTACAAAAAACGTGAAATCAGTGGTCATTTTGCACTGCAATTTGCAAACAACATGAACAAAGCATGATAAAAGTTTGCATGGTTTGTTGTACTTGAAAAGAAAATCAATCTTCAAATCTAAAAACATGAAAAATGGGCCAAGGAATAGCCAAAGTTGCATAGCATGAGGGACAATGCCTTTGGATGTATACACTACTGAAAACAAAGTTAGTCAGGTTCCCTGGGAATGGAGCGTACTTAATTCCACAAGCTACGCCACTGAGTAACCATATTCATTTGACTCATAAATTCATGAATTGATAATTTACATAATAATGAAAAAAAAATCAAATTTGGGGGCATTTAAACATCCTTGTAGCTACAGATGTCATTTAAATTTGTACTAAACAGAAGCTTCTTCTCTCTTTTTTCTTTTGTTTTCTTTTTTTGGTGGGGGGCTGGAAAGAGATATAAAGAACGAAGACTCAATAATGCAATTTCAGTTAAGTCTCTCATTGTGTAAATTTGATATTTTGTTTTTGTTCCCATCGTGATGTGGAAGGGCATTTACACATGAAAAACAAATTGTCCATTTTTGCAAGTTTTTCCTTTTTTACCCTGGAAGAGAAAAACGAATGTGTTCACTCATGCGCAAAAAGTTCTTCTTAGTGTTCACCTGCCAGCTTTAAAGACTATAAAACTTCCTTTAATTTGATATATAATCTATTGATTTTTATGTAAGTCTTCTATTAAAAATCTGAACTTGGAAAAGTGTTTACCTCCTTTTTTGTTGAGTGTATAGCCACTAACCGACAATTCGAACGTGTTTTTTTTTTCTTTTTTTTACTTGACGATACCGTATTTTCTATTTTGAAATTTTGGTGAATTTCTTCCGTGACGTTTTGCCGCGAGTTTTGAGTTTGTTTCGCTGTAAACAGTACGGTAAATGGTAAGCACAACCAACTTAATTACTGTAATTTCTTTGATTTCAGAGGTGACTTATTCACGATTAGGCCCCGATCCTTTGTAACACATTTTGATTAGATTTCAAGAAGTGAATGTCAAGAGATCGGTGAAATAAGGTACGGAGGAGGCGAAGCAGTGGCCAGTGCTGTTCCTGCCGCTGGATGGTTGAGACTATATTGGCGTGGATCCGGCAGATTCATTATTCATGAGCTTGAAAATCTCGATCGGCCGGCCGATGACGTATGGGTCATTAATATTAACGCCTTGGAAATTGCGGGCGCGCGGAACAAGCCCAACGCACGTACGGTACACGTTATACGAATTGCATGGTCACTTCTCCATTCATTATCATACATGTGCAGTTTAAAACTGGCGTAAATTCAGCATCTTTGGCGCAAATCCGGCAGTTTTTATGAAAATAATCAGAACAATGCCAATGAACCCAAATCAAAGTGTTGGTTTGTCCAACCTTAATTGCAAAGACAGCATTGAACTAGTAAACCAGAATTTATTCATGAAAAATAATTCACAACATGCATTTTAATTTCTCCCTTCATGTCAATGTACATAGAATTGGCGTAAATCCAGCATCTTTGGCGTAAATCCGGCAGTTTTTATGAAAATAACCAAAATAATGACAATGAACCCAAAGCAAAGTGTTAGTTTGTCCAACTTGATTACAAAGACAGGAATGGACTAGTCAAACAGAAATTATTCATGAAAAATAGTTCACAACTTGTATTTTAATTTCTCCCTTCATGTCAATGTACATAGAACTGGCGTAAATCCAGCATCTTTGGCGTAAATCCGGCAGTTTTTATGAAAATAACCAAAATAATGACAATGAACCAAAATCAAAGTGTTAGTTTGTTCAACTTTATTACAAAGACAGGAATGGACTAGTAAAACAGAAATTATTCATGAAAAATAGTTCACAACTTGTATTTTAATTTCTCCCTTCATGTCAATGTACATAGAACTGGCGTAAATCCAGCATCTTTGGCGTAAATCCGGCAGTTTTTATGAACATAACCAAAATAATGACAATGAACCCAAATCAAAGTGTTAGTTTGTTCAACTTGGTTGCAAAGACAGCATTGGACTAGTCAAACAGAAATTATTCATGAAAATTAATTCACAACTTATATTTTTATTTCTCCCTTCATGTCAATGTACATAGAACACTGGAGTAAATCCAGCATCTTGGGCGCCAATCCGGCAGTTTTTATGGAAATAACCAAAATAAGGACAATGAACCCAAAGCAAAGTGTTAGTTTGTCCAACTTCATTGCAAAGACAGCATGGAACTAGTCAAACGGAGATTATTCATGAAAAATAATTCAAAACTTGTATTTTCATTTCTCCCTTCATGTCAATGTGCATAGAACACTGGAGTAAATCCAGCATCTTGGGCGCAAATCCGGCAGTTTTTATGAACATAACCAAAATAAGGACAATGAACCCAAAGCAAAGTGTTAGTTTGTCCAACTTGATTGCAAAGACAGCATGGAACTAGTCAAACAGAAATTATTCATGAAAATTAATTCACAACTTATATTATTATTTCTCCCTTCATGTCAATGTACATAGAACACTGGAGTAAATCCAGCATCTTGGGCGCAAATCCGGCAGTTTTTATGGAAATAACCAAAATAAGGACAATGAACCCAAATCAAAGTGTTAGTTTGTCCAACTTCATTGCAAAGACAGCATGGAACTAGTCAAACGGAGATTATTCATGAAAAATAATTCAAAACTTGTATTTTCATTTCTCCCTTCATGTCAATGTGCATAGAACACTGGCGTAAATCCAGCATCTTGGGCGCAAATCCGGCAGTTTTTGAGAATATAACCAAAATAATGACAATGAACCCAAATCAAAGTGTTAGTTTGTCCAACTTCATTGCAAAGACAGCATGGAACTAGTCAAACAGAGATTATTCATGAAAAATAATTCAAAACTTGTATTTTCATTTCTCCCTTCATGTCAATGTGCATAGAACACTGGCGTAAATCCAGCATCTTGGGCGCAAATCCGGCAGTTTTTGAGAATATAACCAAAATAATCACAATGAACCCAAAGCAAAGTGTTAGTTTGTCCAACTTCATTGCAAAGACAGCATGGAACTAGTCAAACAGAAATTATTCATGAAAAATAATTCACAACTTGTATTTTCCTTTCTCCCTTCATGTCAATGTGCATAGAACACTGGCGTAAATCCAGCATCTTTGGCGCAAATCCGGCAGTTTTTATGGAAATAACCAAAATAATGACAATGAACCCAAATCAAAGTGTTAGTTTGTTCAACTTGGTTGCAAAGACAGCACTGGACTTGTAAAATTGAAATTATTCATGAAAAATAGTTCACAACTTGCATTATTTTCTCCCGGCATGTCCATGTATATATAACTGACGTACATCCAGAAAATCAAAGGAAGAAGGAGAAAAGGAAAGAAAGAAAGGAGAAAGGGAAAGGAAGAAGGAGAAAGGGAACGAAAAAAGGAGAAAGGGGAGAAAGAAGAAGAGGGAGGGGGGAAAGAGGGAAAGGAGGAAAAAAAGAAGAAAGCAAAGGGAAACAAAAGAAATGAGGGAAAATTAAGTACCAAAACCCCAGAGTTTCTGGGGGCTCCACTCCCTGGACCCCCGCAGTGGCTTTCATCAGGGGCCCTATAAGCCAGAACCCTGGGCCCCACCGCTAAGGGCTTCGCAAAAAGCAACTCGCGGTGCGGGCTCACCTCCGCATATTCTATTTCTAGACTTAGTTACCGGGAAATTTTCGGCTCTGCCCCCCCCCCCCCCAATAACAGGCAGAGAATGTAAGAGACCGGGAACAGACAACGAACAATTCAAAGAAAGGTCAGAGCTTCTTCGCTTCGTGCGGGAGGGGAAAATCACCTTCCCTGCACCCTCCCCCTAGCATGCCTATAGGGAGCGCCCTTTGCACTATGGTCCTCATAAAATGAAATCCTAGCTACACCACTGATTCTAGACATATGGGGTGTTGCAAGAAAGTTGCAATCAATTGCAAATAATTGCTAATTTTGACACAACCATTCTGATTGGCTTAGGGTCTGCCCTTTTAAGAAGACATGCATGCAACAATGATTTTGATTGGCCAGTGACAATCAGTTGCAACTTGCAATCGATTGCAACTTTCTTGCAACACCCCATTAGACTACTTACCGGGAAATTTTGGGCTCTGCCCCCCCCCCCCCCCTGAAAACAGGTACCTGTTACGCCCTTGCGTAAATCAAGCATCTTCGGCGCAATTCCGGCAGATTTTATTAAAATAACGAAAATAATGACAATGAACTCAAATCAAAGGGTGACAACCCACTTCACCGAAGGCCCGCGAGACCGAAAATAGCAAATTGTAATCTATAATGTACATCGCTCTGACTACCTGTGCCAGAAGGAAGTTAAAGGGCAGCGGAAAGTTTTACATTGAAGGTGTGGGACATCCGGAAACGAGGACCAAACATGTCTAAAGGAGACATTATAATACCGATATAGCACATCATGACTGATGAAGGAAAATACGATACGAGAAAAGTCGGCCTCGCGGGCCTTCGGTCAAGTAGGCGGACCCCAGTCAGAGTTAGTTTGACCCGGTTTGACCAACCTGGGGGGCGTTTCATGAAACAATTAGTCGATGGTTTTCACAGACTAATTTGCTTTCAGGAAATCAGATGCGAGTATTTTCAGTGGCTTATAACATTATTTTGTCGGTGATTTTCACCGACAAAACTCTTCATGAAACGCTCCCCAGATTGCAACTACAGGGGAACGTTTCATCAACATTTGTTGTCTGACAAGTTGTCAGATGTGACATCTTTCCTTGATTTTGATTGGCTGAGAAGTATCGTTACTATGACAACTGTCGGATAAAACAGACTTTGTCGGATAAAACATCCGACAATAAGTCCTTAACGCTCCCCCGCATTGAACTATTAAAACAGAAATCATTCTGAAAATTGTCTTAACTTTTCTATTATCTTTTATCTTATCTCAGTAAGATAATAGCTCGCTAGTATTATCTTAAATCGGTATTCTGAAAATTACATTAAGTCTGTAAGGACCACCCATATATTATCTCTGACATGCCCAATCTTCTCTCGTTAAACAATCATTAAAGATTTTATATGAGTTCCTCAACCAGTAGAAGTGTCCCTTATGTAAATGTAAAACCATTATGATGCGCGTCGTGCATCATTAACAGATACTATAGGCTATCTTGCGTGCATTGTGCGCTATCGTCTGCAACACTTATTTTTCAACTTTAACAAGCCCAAGAGAAAGCAGAGAGAGAGAGAGAGAGAGAGAGAGAGAGAGAGAGAGAGAAAGAAAGAAATCTCGGGAAAGAAATAGAAAGTAGAAAGATATAAAGGACATATAAAGCAAAGGACAAATGAAGAGAGGAAGTGGAAGCATAAGAGAAAGGTAATGTTTTGTTTTGTAGCAAAGGTAATGATAAAAAATCAGGTGATTTCAAATTAGCCTACAAAGATCAAATAATTCAGAGAAAAGAATCTGTGAAGTATTTGGGCATCGAATTAACCAGCCAGGTTTCTTTTTTGTCTCTAGTATAGAATCTGTTATAGTAAAAAAAGGCCAACTCCCGTTTGAAATTTTTGTACAGATACCAAAATTGCATGAATTTATATGCAAGGCGTATATTATGCTTTGCTCTTATTGACTATGTTTATTTGACTATGCTAACGCTACGTGGTATAATAATTTAGGCAAGTCAGATCAAAAGAAACCCCAAATCGTTCAAAATATTCAAAATATGATGGTAAGATTCATTCATTGTTTAGGCCCAAGAACGCACGTTGGCTATAACGAGCTCTCAGCAGTCGGTTTACTTGATGTCAGTCAAAGATCAAAACAACTTATTCTGCGCCACGCACGCATAACTCGAGGGCAAATCATTATAATGGCCGCAATTTCAATCTTGTTACGACTTATATGATACAAGACATAGTCAATATAATTTTATCTTGCCCGAACGAGTAGGCATATTGGCAACTGCTTATAACGCAATCAAATACTGGAGTTCTCTCCCCAATGATATTAAAGCAGTTGAAAACTACTCTGAAAGACTACTAAAAGAGTTCCTATAACTTGAGTCTAAGAAGAAAGAAACAAGTGACATAATTTACACAATAAATAATTGTATGATAATTATGCTTTAGACTTACAGATCAGTATTCTTTTCTCTAACTTACCGATATCATAATTATGTATCATTTCGTTCTTTTGTGTTGATTTTTTTTTCGTTTTAAATGTGTTGCTGTTAAACTCTTGTAAATATGTTTCATTATGTATATAGTGCTAAATACTTACCAGCCACGTTACCAGCAGTCAAATTGTTGTTCTCTTTAGGACCCCATTGTAAATAAGCTTTCGAGCTTTCATGGGTCATCCTGTCAAGCTTTAATGAAGAATCAGAGAAACAGAAGGCAAAGAATAAAGCAGTATAAAGAAAAAAACACTAATCATGTTAATAAATTAACAAGATAAAGATTACTCAAAATATCAACCAGCCCCCCCCCCCCCTCCCCACCTCCCCCCAAACACTATATTTCATAAAAACTGCCGGATTTGCGCCAAAGATGCTGGATTTACGCCAGTTCTATGTACATTGACAAGCAGGGAGAAATTAAAATGCAAGTTGTGAACTATTTTTCATGAATAATTTCTATTTTACTAGTCCAATGCTGTCTTTGCAACCAAGTTGAACAAACTAACACTTTGATTTGGGTTCATTGTCATTATTTTGGTTATGTTCATAAAAACTGCCGGATTTACGCCAAAGATGCTGGATTTACGCCAGTTCTATGTACATTGACATGAAGGGAGAAATTAAAATACAAATTGTGAACTATTTTTCCTGAATAATTTCTGTTTTACTAGTCCATTCCTGTCTTTGTAATAAAGTTGGACAAACTAAGACTTTGATTTGGGTTCATTGTCATTATTTTGGTTATGTTCATAAAAACTGCCGGATTTACGCCAAAGATGCTGGATTTACGCCAGTTCTATGTACATTGACATGAAGGGAGAAATTAAAATACAAGTCGTGAACTATTTTTCAAGAATAATTTCTGTTTTACTAGTCCATTCCTGTCTTTGTAATAAAGTTGGACAAACTAACACTTTGATTTGGGTTCATTGTCATTATTTTGGTTATGTTCATAAAAACTGCCGGATTTACGCCAAAGATGCTGGATTTACGCCAGTTCTAAGTACATTGACAAGCAGGGAGAAATTAAAATGCAAGTTGTGAACTATTTTTCATGAATAATTTCTATTTTACTAGTCCAATGCTGTCTTTGCAACCAAGTTGAACAAACTAACACTTTGATTTGGGTTCATTGTCATTATTTTGGTTATGTTCATAAAAACTGCCGGATTTACGCCAAAGATGCTGGATTTACGCCAGTTCTAAGTACATTGACAAGCAGGGAGAAATTAAAATGCAAGTTGTGAACTATTTTTCATGAATAATTTCTATTTTACTAGTCCAATGCTGTCTTTGCAACCAAGTTGAACAAACTAAGACTTTGATTTGGGTTCATTGTCATTATTTTGGTTATGTTCATAAAAACTGCCGGATTTACGCCAAAGATGCTGGATTTACGCCAGTTCTAAGTACATTGACAAGCAGGGAGAAATTAAAATGCAAGTTGTGAACTATTTTTCATGAATAATTTCTATTTTACTAGTCCAATGCTGTCTTTGCAACCAAGTTGAACAAACTAACACTTTGATTTGGGTTCATTGTCATTATTTTGGTTATGTTCATAAAAACTGCCGGATTTACGCCAAAGATGCTGGATTTACGCCAGTTCTATGTACATTGACAAGCAGGGAGAAATTAAAATGCAAGTTGTGAACTATTTTTCATGAATAATTTCTATTTTACTAGTCCAATGCTGTCTTTGCAACCAAGTTGAACAAACTAACACTTTGATTTGGGTTCATTGTCATTATTTTGGTTATGTTCATAAAAACTGCCGGATTTACGCCAAAGATGCTGGATTTACGCCAGTTCTATGTATATTGACATGAAGGGAGAAATTAAAATACAAGTTGTGAACTATTTTTCATGAATAATTTCTGTTTGACTAGTCCATTCCTGTCTTTGTAATCAAGTTGGACAAACTAACACTTTGATTTGGGTTCATTGTCATTATTTTGGTTATTTTCATAAAAACTGCCGGATTTACGCCAAAGATGCTGGATTTACGCCAATTCTATGTACATGAAGGGAGAAATTAAAATACAAGTTGTGAATTATTTTTCATGAATAAATTCTGGTTTACTAGTTCAATGCTGTCTTTGCAATTAAGGTTGGACAAACCAACACTTTGATTTGGGTTCATTGGCATTATTCTGATTATTTTCATAAAAACTGCCGGATTTGCGCCAAAGATGCTGGATTTACGCCAGTTTTAAACTGCACATGTATGATAATGAATGGAGAAGTGACCATGCAATTCGTATAACGTGTACCGTACGTGCGTTGGGCTTGTTCCGCGCGCCCGCAAAGCTCCGCAATTTCCAAGGCGTTAATATTAATGAGCCATACGTCATCGGCCGGCCGAACGAAATTTCCAAGCTCATGAATAATGAATCTGCCGGATCCACGCCAATATAGTCTCAACCCCGCGCCCCTGGCCCTGCCCTGCCCGTGGCCGGACATGCCGGAGGCGCGGCCGTATTAACGTTCACGTAGGTCTACCGGTACTTAATTTACGTTGTCTGGAGAAAAAAAGATGGGTTGATCTATTTCACAATAATATTACATATTCTTTCTTGATTTTAAAAAATTACAACCCTCAAAATAACATATTTCAATCATGAAAAATTCCAATCAATGATTAATCACTGAAACAGAATGAAAATTGAAATCATTCATTTTTTCAGCTTTCTGAGCTAACGTTAGTTGGGGAGACTGATTCAGATGGCCCCATGTTAAATATGCCAAATTGATACCCATGTTTAAAAAGCTCTTTTTTGACCTACGGGTGGCTAGATCCACCCGTAGATCTAGATCTAGTTCAAAACAGCGTTTTGAATAGCGAAACTAATTGCCGACGCGAACGCGAAATACATTGACTTACATTTTCTAAAATAGAGAAGAAAAGTTTTGATTTTACTTACCAGCAATGTTCCTGAGGCTCTCAATTTTCCCCTTTCTGCTTCATATCTGATGAATGAACTGAAAATGGTGAATTTTAAGAAGAAAACTGACGCTTGTCAGACTCGTAGGTCAACAGCATGCCGTGGAGTAACCAATAGAAAAGGATGCTATGTAGTTTTGGTACAAAATTGTCACTTTTGTGGGACGAGGTCAATTCATTCATGTAGATCTAGACCTAGATATTTGTCTGTTTGGAATGATAAAGGTGTTAAGTATGTATTAAAATGATATGAGTTAATGCTCTTCTGGCTCCACACAGACGATATGCGCCTTACAAAATGATTCATGAATCCTTAAAATGAACTTATTTTGACTCTCAGGTTTTACATTGAGGTAGACAAAAGACAGAATGGAGGGTGCCTTGTTTGATCAAGTTCTTGGCATTGTCTTCAAATCTCCAGGCCAAGATGATAGGTAAGAATTAGGCTTTGCACTCTCTTCTTTTTTCTCTCTTAAAACTTGGAGTCCATTGAATTTTTGAGTCTGTGTGCATTGCTCCCTAGTGTTTTGATACTTATGAATCTAGGGCAGGGAGAGTTTATATGTTTGATAATCTCAGGAAAAAGGGTTGTTACCAGACTGTGATTTTATAAAAACAAAAATTATAAACAAGACAAAACAAAAAAATATGTTTCAAAAACTATTTCAAGCATTTTAAATAATAGTTTATTACGATTTTTTCCCAAATGGATGCATGTTTTCATTGTATCAGGAATACCTTTTTTCAGGTGTTGATAAAATATATGACCTAGTTTTTAGGAAAATATGACATAAAAATTGCAAAAGAGTGAAAAAAAAAATCACAATGAAGTAATAGTTAGAAAATTATGATGCCTCGCACTTGTCAGTACAATGACAAATAGGGTAGCAGTGTTTCTTATTCAGCAGCATTTGTGTTTGGAGGCTTGAAGACCAAAGATTTAAATGAGGACATTTCAGTGGACCAGCAAGCTGTGAGACTAGCGGCCTATTAGACTGGCTGCCTGCAAGACCATGAATTTTCTGTCTTGTGTGTTGTCAGTCTCATGGGTTGAGAGAGGGTAAAGAAAGAAAGTCCTTCACTGGTACTTTAATGAGCTACTGTGGAATTATGAGCCAAAATGCAATGTAATTTAAGTATTCAAAGACAATATGACAATAATAATACATGAATTAATGTATGAATTAATGAATTAATGCATGTAAATATGTAAATGTGCACAAGTTGGGGGGGGATTTTAAGTTGTATTTTGTTGTTTTCTTAAAAACATGACAGACAATTGAAAATGAGTTTTCAGATATTTTAAAACACAGTGTGTTAAATTTACCAATTCTGGTTGTTACTGCTAGTTGTTATTATTTTCTTAGAAGAGAAATTTGCCTCTTGCATTTCATTGTATGTTGATTCAACTATTTATATGAATTCGTGCATTTTGGATGAATTTGGCTATGAGCAGTCAAAATGTTAAACAGCTGTTATAAGCCCCTTCACTCCTCATCTTCTTGCAGATAAAATGGCCATGATCTTGAGTATGTTTGTTTTTGTTGTTTTCAAATGATTAGTATATTTTGAAATTTCAGATCATGATTTACTTTTTAAATATTTACCCCATTATTGATTTGTTTCCATGTGTTAGGACTGTTGGAATCAGGATATTTCTTGAGCTGGTGTCTGTTACGTCACCCATTCATAGAAAGGTAAGCTATTCTAAAGACATTCTGTCGTGGGCTTTCATGGGGAGTGAATCATAATTTGCTGACACCAGACATTGTGAAAAGCACTGGAAATACCTGTAATAGAGCTACATTGCTGAAGCACAGCAAAACAGGCTGTCCCACCACAAACATTCTTCGGCCTGCTTCGGGCATTCTCGGGCCAGGGAAAGTGAGATAATGACTTTGCCAAGGGTGGAATATACAGAGCATTACATAAGGTCTGTTGGTCATAAAACTCATAGTGATGGACAGCACCTGTTACTGGGTAAGCACCCATGGTGTCAAATTCCCCATGAAAGCCCACGATAGAGCGTCTTTAAAGTCTATAGATGACATTTCTTGTGTGGCCTGTGTTTAATACCAAGTTCAGTGTAATTGCAACTGTTATGTTGTAAAACATTTCACATGTCCAGTATTGGTAGAACACCTTGGTAGTAATAGTATTTATTGTTTGCTCTTTTCAGAGTTTTCAATCATAAATTTGGGGAAAAAATAGGTCAGTATTTATGTTGACTTTCGTATCTTCCAGAGTGGAGCACCTTTCCATTCATAATTACCAAATGACAATGTTGCCGCCCCCCAAAGAAATAATGAATTCAAAGAAATGATATTAAAGGGTCGTTAATGAGTCTGTACATTGGGGGGGGGGGTTAAATGTGTGCCAAGTGCTTAGTGCAATTATTTTTTTTACTGACCTGTAATAAATATGGAGTGGTATACATAGATTTAAAAAATTAGTGAATTGGAGAGCTGACAGTACTACCTACTACACTGACTCATTTCTTCTAAGATGAAATTTCAGATTTATATACCACTTTGAAAATTTTAATCAAATTACTTAGTGTTCTTCTCTCTTTCTCTCTCTTGCTAGGAGCTCCATGTAAGATTGACAGATGACACAGATCCATTCTTTCTCTATGATCTTCACCTTGGAGAGGAGGATTTTCAAGTGTAAGAGACAATTTTTATTTCTGTATATGTTGGGGCATTACACTAGCAGTTTGCACATTAGGTCCAAATTGAAATTTCAGGGGTCTGGTATGCAGTATAGTTTAGACCATGCTTTGAAATAAACCTCTTGTGAATTCAGGCCTTTGTCTTGTCTGGTCTTTTGTTCATTTACTTTCCAATTTGTTTTAGAGATATTGTTTATTGTATTTTTGAGCATCTCTATGATTCATGTAATCATTTGAAATTAATTGTCCTCACAGGTTGAAAAACCAGCAGGGGCTACTCGTGGATTTCAGTGCCTTTCCTCAAAAGTTCATTGAACTCTTGCAGTTGTGTGCACAAAACCAAGGCCAGGCACATGGCAAGTGAGTATCGTGTAGAATGTTGTTATTGAAAGAACTAAAGTAAACTGCTACATTTTCTTTTGCTGCTGTCGTCACGGTTACTATTTAATACCCCCCCCCCAAAAAAAAAAAAAAAAAAAAAAAAGGTGTCCACCACAATAAACTTCATGTATTTTCAAGTTCAGATCATGATGTACACATATGTGATTTCAACAAAGCTGAAAGAGTCAGTTTCTTTTAGGATAAGTGGTTGTTTATATATTTGAGAGGTTCTAAAAATTCAGCTTGAAGATATAGTTCCCAAACTTGTCAATAAGACATTGAGATCTATGGCATTATTGTCTTTATAGTAGACTAGACTCAACAATCATGTTCTTATATATCATTCCTTTACCATAGGAATGCTAAGAACTTGTATTGCTGTATGGATAACCATAGTGCATTCATGGATATCATCTTATCTTGAGGAATAATTTCAGAATTAATTTTGCATCATTATTAATCTTGTCACTCTCATAATGGTGCCTCTCAACATCTTTTGGACTGACTTTTGAATATAACTTTCAATGTTTAACTTGTTACTCCTGTAGGTTTGTGCTGCAGCTGAACCAATCAGGGGATATGACAGGCTCATCCCATGGCCTGGCTCAACTCAGTGTTGTTGAGACCAACCCTTTCAAGCATCTCACTCACCTCTCCCTCAGTCTCAAACCAGGCTCCGACTCGGAAGTTAAGGGATACCTCGCAAAGTGCCTCAAGTTGCTGCAGGTAATACCTCAGGCAAAGGCTACAGTTTTTAATCAGGAACCTCTAAACAGAAATTATTGTAAAATATGACTATAATTACAGGTGAGTTGATTGTATCTCCCCATAATATTTTTTGTCATATTTGTTTATTTCTGTCATAAGGCAGCCATGTTTACTAGTTTTGTGCATATGTGTACTTCTTGATCGAACCTTTCTCGAATGATTACCAATGTTTTTCATGAAGTTTTTAGGAGCTTGAGATTTCTCCCACTACATCCGATATTTTGTTATAACCTACCACACTTTAATAGGTCTATGGAATTACATAAAGCAAATTTAGGACCATGACGATATCCTCGTTTTAACTTTACCTCATTATAGCCAACCTCTATACTATATGTTATGCTATTTTTGTTCACATATTTGATATTTCATTGTTTTATTCATATCTCAACAGGAGGATCACAAACAGCTTAAAGTTCATCTGAGTAGCAAAGAATCTTCCTTGACACATCAGCTGCAACAAACACAAGAGGTAAATAGTAGAATTTCATCCATTTCTTGTCTAGTGATGCTGACGGATATGCAGAAGATAGAAATGGTGGTAAAATCATGATGATGATTGTGATGGTTATGGTGATGATGATTATGGTTGTGTGGTGATGGTTATGGTTGTGGTGATGATGATTATGGTTGTGATTATGATAGTGCTGATGATAATATGGATGATGATTATTCTACTGATGATGACAGTGGTGATGGTGATGATGATGATGATGAGGAAAATTCATGATGACAACAATGGTGATGATAATGACAGTGTCGATAATGAAGATGATAGCGACAATTCCTTTATGATGATGACAAAATGTTGAGCTAAGAGTTAATTTGTCATGAATGCTTTGAGATTGCAATGTTTTCTTTGTTGTATCCAACTGTCTATACAGTTACTCCAAACCAGGAGCAGTGAGCTGGAGCGGTTGAGGGGTCAATGGAGCAGTCAGTCTGACAGCCTGGAGGCCAAACATCAGCAGGAGCTTGCAGAGGAGAGACAGAAGGCTCTGGAGGTATGTCTCTTGATGGGTCCACATAGATCCTACAGCAGAATTTACATGGATTCTTATGAAATATTCAGTATGTTCTGTGGGTTCTAGAGGTATTTCTCTTCACTGGATCCTGTAAATTTTTAAATGGAACTTTTTATGACTCCATGTTGATTGTTCAGTAGATCCCCTTGGCTGTAGAAGCTTTTGCTGATCTTTATTGTTTTTTTAGTGGAGCATGTATAGATCTTGTATGGTTTTTCATGAAAATTGAGTCATGAATTCATTTTCAGTTTCCTTTTCCAAATTATTTTCTTTTCTTTATTTAACCCTCATAAATCACAAAGCCTTGTTTATTTGTTCTAAGCCTTTAAACTAAGTATGAAAAGTTTGTGCAAAGATGTGTGTGCCTCAATTTTTTTCTTAACAAACATTTTGTTTAATGTTCTTTTGATATATTTCACAGATGCAAAGAGATATTGAGAAGCAAAGCTCAGCACAGTACCAAGAACTGGAGGAGAAGCATCGGAAACAAAGTGACAAGATGCAGTCTCGCATTGCAGAATTACAGGCTGTTAATAGGGTAAGGAATAGAAATAGTCACTAATCTTGTGGATTTTGTGTATCTCTGTCTGTGAATTGAGTGTATTTGGCTTTGACTTTGTGATCAAATTAGAAGATGTTTTTTTCCCACATCAGGGCTTGAAATTCTTTCTGACTTAGCACTTATGAGAAATATCGCAGGGATAAGTGAACCTTTGTGCATCATAGACTAAGCAGAAGTATTGAACTTCTACAAGGTGGACTTATGTGATATTGAATGTCCACATTTGACCATCATGTTTTATAAATCATTGATTATTCCCTCTAATTTCTTCACTGACTCTTAGTGTTTCTGAAGGAGTTCAAATTCTAAATATTTGTTTACCTTTTTGTAATAGCGTAACCATCATGAGTGAATATCGTTCTATTTCAGGAAATGCATGAACGAAGGCAGGCCCAGGAATCAACTATCAAAGAGCTCAGAAGTAAACTCCATATGCTGGAAGAGGTAGGCACAATACATTATAATGGCATGCTGCAAAAGTGGTGTATAAAACTTGGATATTTGCCCATCTCAAATGTGTACTGGTCATCTGAAAAAATAATTTGTGTACAGCTGGTACATGTAAAATGACCCCAAGAAAAACTGAACTCAGCATTCTAGGGGTCAACGTTTAAGGAGTTTGAAGAAAATAAAGGAGAACATAAGACCATGTAATTCGGGTGTTTATGGAATCAAATGGCTGTTCTATGCCTAATTCATGCCCGCATGTTTGTCAGCTTGGACTACTCTACTTCATTATTAGTCACTTTTATATTTGAAGTTCATATATTGAATGTAGTAAAGTGACAATGAATCCCTAACATACAAAGAAAAATATCTTTCAGTGATTGGTACACTTTTATACATGTATTTCTATTATGTGTGTTCTAAATTATGGAGAAACAAGAACATTATGTCAAATCAAGAAAAAATTTCTGAACTTTGATATAGCAGTGAATCCAAAAGCTGACAATTATTAAAATGCTAAGGTATTACTTGAAAATCTGCGTGTAGGCAGTTTAAAAAGATGAGTTTCTTGTTCACACGATAAAAGATAATGATGAATATTGGAGATTCAAAACCTGGTATAGACTACATGACTTTAAGTAAAAGTGCATTGAGTAAATTGGATTAACTTATACTGTTGTTGAATATGCATTATCTATTTTGTGTGATAACAGAAGAGCCATGTGAATGGTAAAATAAAGTGAAATGTTTCTTAAGAAAGTTTAATATTTACATGGTAATGTGAAGAATATTCATTCATGGATTTCACCATGTGGGAAGGAGAGGGTTAGTCATGAAAAACGACTGTTGGGTTTAAGAGGACAGACAAGTGAAAAGAATGGAAGAAGGACTACATGTAGATCATTGAGAGAAAAGTAGAAAATTGGAAAGAGAGGTATAGGGAAGTCCTGAAAAGTACTAGTTTACCAATTAATAAGATCTGTGAAATGTCAGTAAATCATTTGTATTATGTGAACTTTGATAACAATACATCATGATGTAATTAACATGCCATGCTCTAAACTGATACTTCCCCTCACTCTCCAACACAGGACTACCAGCGTGCCCAACGGGAGCTGCAGTCCACCAGACGTCACACTGACCGTCTGGAGACTGAGCACACTGACCGAGAGCAGACGGTCGGTCAGCTCAACACGCGGTTAGCCGTCCTGGAACAGGAGGTCCGAGACAAGCAGGCCCTCGCTGATAAGTCTGCTCAACTCCTTGAAGCAGCCACTGAAAGCAAGGTATTAATGGGGCAGAATTCAAATGAATTCAGCAGTATTTGGGTGTTTCCTTGATATACTTTTTGCTGTCAAGTGTTGTGAAGTGAATGCAGCAAGTCCGAACTTTTCACACATCTGTCATTAGTACTTTACACTTTACAGCCTACTGACATCTGACATTTCAGTCTTTTAAAAATGTTGCTCCTTGAAAGAATAGCCTGATTGGTTATTAAAGAGTCACCCTTTTTGTCTCTGACATTCATCATTTTATGGATTCCAATGTAAATAGACACTGACTATCTATGCTGAGTAAGGAAAACTCATCATTATAAATTTTGTCAGGCTTAAGTAATATTCTTGTGTGCCAGAGTTCTGCTATAAACAGGGAGGTTTATAGCCACTTGGTCCAATACCAGTTGGTCTAATTCCCATGAATTAAAAAATATTTTTTTCTAGTCTTGTAATCAAATTGGCACATCAGTAATGTCACTGTGATGTATTGCACATCAACTCTCCCATTTGAATTTATTCTAGCTCATGAATGAAATATAAATTTCAAAAATATAAATTTCAAAAGTTATGACTTTGTATTAAAGTTTGTTTTTTCCTCAGAGAATCTGTAACAATGTGGTATCCCTGGCATAGTCTTTTCTTGTGACATAATCAACATGAATATAAATGTAAACAATACTTAGAATCAAACTAAGTAATGCATACCGGAAGTCATTTTCATTTTGTTCTTTCAGGCTCAGCTAGAAGAGAATCTTCACCAGAAGCAAGCACTCCTTGTCAAACTAGAAAGCACTGTCAAGTCAACCTCAAAAGAAGTTTTAAAGGTATTTTATTCACTTTCCTATGGTGAGAAACATGCTTGAAATGATGATATGAATAAAATTTGGATTATTAAAAAAAGAGGAATTGTTTCATTTGACTATTGTATACCTTGTCCCCATGTTTACTATTTTTTATGTTTGATGTGGTAGTTTTTCTGTGTCCATTTAAAAATTACAGATATATGCATTTTTATGTCCAAAAACGAGTTCTAATATTTAAGATGTTCTTTTGAAAAGTGGTAGCATGATTATTCTGAATTGATGACGACTTGGTACATTTTCTTATTATGTCTATGACTCTCTTTTTTGTTTGTTAAAACATAGGGAAACGAGATAATAAGGAAACTGCAAGGAGAATTAAAGGCAGCTTCAGCAAAGGTAGGATTTCCTTTATTCATCTTTGAAATACAGTGTATATCATTTCTCAGAAAGCTGAGAATGGTAAGTATTTGTTGATCACATAAGAGTGCAATATTGTTTATAAATATTTTGTGAGTTATCTGGACACCTAGTTGTTGAAATTGTAGTACAGTTAAGGTTTCATGTGACATTTTTTTTTTCAAATATGATTGTCTCTTTTTAAAATTTTTTGTCATTGAAGGAAATAGTGTTTCAAGATTGAAGATGATGGATAAGTTTATTTTAGTCCATAAATATGAGTGTCCATGTTAAAAACTTAGCAGTTTAACTGCTTAGAGCACTGCAGGGGTTTAAGTAAGATCATAAATGTATAGTACATATGACAAAGCTATGTTGGAAATTTCATTTTAAAAAAAAACTCTATTTCCTGTAATTAGAAACGCCACTTCAATACATGCCACAATTATCTTTGATGGGTTCTGAATTCTGAAAAAACCCTAACCCTTCCTCCCTCCCTCCCTCCCCCCAAGTGTAAATGACTCTAGAAGAAATGTACCAAGGGTACAAGAGGACCTACAGACATGCCATAGACTTTCAAAACAATTCTCCATGGGATGATGCATGTAACTGGTAAAATCTACTGAAATCCGTGCATTTTATTGGCTGTGAACAGCTATGTCACAGAATTCTTTCAAATGCAAGGCTCAGATCACTTAATGTGGCTCAAGGTAAACCATTTTGTTGGAGAACTGCCTTAATGGGTACACTCTACTATTTATCCTATTTTTGACATGTTATTTTATGTTTGTAGATGAAGTTGAAGAACACAGTGACAAGCAAGCAAGAGAAACTGATTGAAGAGAAGAGTCAAACTCTGCATTCCACCCAGGAAGAGAGAGACAATTTGAAGAGAAAATGTGACTCTATGCAGGCTGAGGTAATAATATTGTAGAAAAGCAGATTAGAAGAAATTTGTATGTGTACTTGTGTGTTACACTTCTCTTGAATTGTCTACAATACACATTAAAATCGTGAGCAATCCATTCTGTGATATATCCAAAAGGTGACAGTTTTTATGTCTATAAGGGGATACATACCAGTCTTCTCATATTTGAACGGTGTGATTGCTATTGATTCAGATCGATCGCAACTTTGAGATTGATCTCAACTGTGATCTCAACTGTGTAAGAGTAGACAGGGCCCTGGTTATCACAAAACTAAAAAATGGTTGTTAAAGGAGAAGTCTAGGTGATTTCTGTAAGCATGGATCATAAAGAGAAAAAATTCAGCAGCTAGAAAATGTCTTACTTTACACGACATACCCTAGGATTACCGAGTAATCAACAATTAACTTGTGTAAACAGGAGTTCTAGCACGAGCCCATTTTCATCCACAATACAGTTCGCACCCGGGCCCAGTGACGTAGCTGATGCATCGCAGGCCATCGCCAGGCGATGCAAGCAATATGCGTGTTCGACATTCCGGCTCGAAGTGGTCTTCGCACACTTTCTTTGACTTCGAAAATTTATAAGTTTTGAAGTCAGATTTGTCCATTTTAATATCATTAATCCATCAGGCACACTTCTCCCTGTCGGTCAGGGGATCCGGGAATGCTAAAAACTTCTCTTTGGAGCAGAATTGATCTGATTTTGTACACCCGAAAGCTAGACATATCAGCATTTTGCATAGAGAATGTGCAGAGAATAAGTGCGCATGCGCAGTGCAAATGCATCTGCTACGTCACATGACCAATGACCATATTTGGGTTACAGTGGGAAATTCAATTATTCGGAGTAAAAAAGCCAACACCTAATCCGTATTTAAAAATCACAGAAATCACTTTGATAAATGAAAGTGGCATTATCTGTTAGCGTGAATTTTAAGCTTTATAGTGTAATTTTAATGAAATCGTCTGGACTTCTCCTTTAACTTCAGCCTGCCAGCACACATCAGGAGATTTCTGACTTATGGACATTCATAATGGACATTCATATAGTAACCAATGTATACATTTAGTATCATCATACTAATTCCTAATGATGTATTATGTTCAACACTGAATATTTATTACTTTTTGCTCGTGTTGGATGTGCATCCATTTTTTAAATATTTTTTTATTGTCATTAAAACCAAACTAGTTTGTTGATTAATAAAAACAATGATGCATGTGCTATTTAGTAGGTGTACATTTTTACTGTTATTAGTGTTAAAGTGACTGTGAATTCAGTGTATTTGTTTAGAGAATGAAAACAGTCTATTTACATACTTTTCTTTTGTACAATAGCAAGAGTGGATAAAATATATCTAACAAGTACATGCACTAGTAGTTACTAGAACCACTTTTATGCTTTTTTTTTTTCTGCAATTCAGAATGAAAGATTGAAAGAATCTCTTGAAAGGACCACTACCAAGCTTGAGGAGAGCAAGCAACTACTGAAAACAAATGAAAATGGTAAGCTCATTATCTAGATCAAACTTCATGAGCTGTACATGTAAAGACAGATCTCTTCCAGGAGGCATTAAAGACAATTTTTAAACACTCATTTAAAAAAATATTAGTTTGCTTTGTACGAGAAGCAAAACCTTTCTCTTGAAAATGATCAGATTGCACCGATTGAAACATCAGCAATACGCTTTTCACACACTAAACCTGTTTAAGACTATGCCCGAGATAATATGGGCTGAGGTCTTTGGAAAATGTGTTATACTGAAATAAAAACTTGCTCAACATGTTCATAGAAGTGTTTCCAGCTTTTATGCGGACTTTTGCATTGTGCCTTTGAAAGTCTAGTAACCATGAAACTGACAAAAATTGTAATATTTACCCCAAAGTAACATTTGTGCCTCTTTTTAACTTCCTGCTACATGAATTAATAAGAAATACTACAGTACTTGCATGTGAAAAATGTCAGTTGCTTTTGGCGAAAACAAATGCAAAAGCCATTTGTCGTACAGATGCTTGATAGCAGTCTATTGATTACAGTCCTTTTCTGTTCATGTTTCAGTAATCAACTGGTTAAACAAACAGGTGAATGAGGTCCACCTGTCCCAGCGGCATGGAACTTTTGAGCCTCCGTCCCGACCCCCTGCAGTTACCACTTATAAACCAGGAGCGGTTAGTCATCTCAAGAAACTGTTTTGTTGTATTATTTTTAGTAATGGTGTTGATTGTATGCTGCTGCTTGCACTTGAATTTCTGGAGAATGAGGGGCAAAGGGCTTTTACAAGGTGCCGCACCCCGCCATGCCCTTACCTCCACCCCTTTTACCAACCCCAGTGTACCTCTCAGCATTTGTAATTTCATTTTTTTGTTTTGTTTGTTAATCGTATTGTAAAGCGCTGTGATACATTTTCAGTCATTGTGAGAGCGCTATATAAATGCCAATATTGTATTGTATTGTATTGTACTTTGTCCTTAGCTACTTTTTCTATTTTGTATTATTCTCTCTGATCATATATTCATTAAAATTTCAATCAACTTCTATGACAATCAGCTGATTTGCAATAAATTCCTTCTGTAACATAGTTCTTCACTCATATTTTCTACAGATTGTCCCCCTCCCCCCGTGGATTTTATCTTTCGTCTGCATTTGTATCTATTTTGCTTGTTTATATAATAGATGATTGAATTGAAGCAAACTGAAAAAAAAAATACATGTAATACTACTACGTTCAAAGAATATATGTATAAGGATATGTTTTTGATATCTCAGTGTAAACATATGGGACTGAGAGAAATGTGCTGAAATCCTTTCTTACAATGTCCCCACTTGATAATGCATGTTTGGTTTTGCAGGTACCATATCCGTCAACAGGAACAACCATAGGACCGCCACCTACCACCACCACCACAGGTGCCGCACCCCGCCATGCCCTTACCTCCACCCCTTCTACCAACCCCAGTGTACCTCTCAGCACACCTCACTCTGGTCTTAGTGCCATCCAACATGCTTCACATGAAAGGTAAAAATGGCCCTGTGAAGGCTGGATCACATATGTTCAGTAAACAGCAGTATTGTAGAAATATGATTTGGTATTGTAAGGGTAATGTACCTTACTAATTTGTATCTTATCATACACTGAGAAGTAAGCATAGGACCCGTGTTGCATGAAGCAATCTTATTTTGAATTCCCACTTGTCATGCATTCAAACTTACGTTTTCTTGCATCTTGATGAACAAGTATTTACTAGTATGCGTGGAATCTATCAATTAACAATTCAAAATTGGATTTAATGTTATCCGTTATTTAGGGATACCTCTCTTGAATTGTGAAAGCTGCAGATAGATACATGTATGAAGCAGTGGGAAGTACAGATGAAGTGTATGCGTATCGTTAGAAAAGGGAGTTCATATACGTTATTAACACAATGAGATGATAGATGGGTAACCTGTCATGTAATGAAAAAAATAAAGTTTGCAGAGTTGCGAGAGACATTAACTTGAAAGTCTATCATATTTCTTATTTACAGTCCTGCACTGGATCCCAAATATCTCCAGAGACATGAAAAAGCTGGTCCTACGAGAACTGCACCCCCACCAAGCTACCCCCTTCATTCCACCATCCAACAGAGGCCCCCACTCAGTGCCCCTACACAGCCTCTCTCCCAGACCCATCCCCCTGCCATCAGGGGGCGTGTTCCCTCCATCCTAGGACCCAAGGGAGGAGGGGTGGTACAGGGCAAGCCAACCGAGCAGCCAGGGGGACAGGGGCAGGGGCAACCCCCGCTGATGAGTGCCTACTTCCCCCGCTCCATGCAAACTGCATCATAGTTGATGATAGAGTGATTCTCTGGTCAAGGCCAGGGACAAACTCCCACTGATGACTGCCTACTTCCCCCGCTCCATGCAAACTACATCATCGTTGACGATAGAGTTATTCTCTGGTGGAGGCCAGGGACAATCTCTCGCTGATGAGTGCCCACTTCCCTCGCTCCAAGCAAAATGCATCTTAGCTGCAAATCTAGTGTAGTCCTCTCTCAAACAGTAACTCAAAGGGTTGGTCAGACCTTGCCAGTAAGGATAATGATAATGGAGAGATTTTAAACCCATTCAGAACAGCAATTACTTAAAGTCTAATTTGATTCAGCTTTTCTTCTTCAAGTAGGCAACTTCAGTATTTTCCTTTTATTGCTTCCTTTTTAATCTTATGAAAAGTCATGTATACGAAGTGAATATATATTGACAGAAATTATGTCGAAAAGCTAAAGAGTTGCCAATATGCATGGAAAAACCGTGATTTTAACTTTCTATTCCATTGCCAATTCAAGGATTTAAGTGCTTAAAGGTATGCATGATCTAGAGTATTTTTATTTCAGATGGGAATTGGCAGATACGAGTAATAAGTGCTGTTTATTTGGCCTATGAAATGAACCAACAAAGCAAAATCTGTACATATATCTAAAACAAGCCTGTCCTTCCTTCCTTTATCGTTTGCCAAGGTTTGTATTGAATTGAAGCACTAATTTGTGAATGGCCTCTACATCTAAAGCTGGGGTAGTAACAGTGGAGTGCCAGGAGTGTCAATTCTGACAGACATGAGCGCTATACAAGAATCCAGTAAATGGAGAGAAAAATGAAGATAAAGTGTGTCTTAATGATACATGTACTGTCATTTTGACAGGAGACTTGACTATTGAATGATGCATTTATGAAAACTAGGTACCATACACATACAAAATACATGTATATACATAAGTTAATATTAATGTACAAAAGATTTATTTATATATATTAAATACACGGCATGGCATGACATTTTTTACATTTTATCCGTAGAAATTATTCACACGTGTTGTGTTCTTGAACGGGATATTAGTTAAAGCACTTATTTTTAAGCAGGGAAGCAACATTTTCAATTTACCCTTCCATCTTTTTTCTCCTTCAAACCCATGTATGGACTTAATGCAATATGACCAACAGATGTTCAGTATGTTTTTTTCCATTACAGCCAAGAAAATGGTCTTAGAAAATCCTTAAGATACAATCCTCTTCCTTTGAGAAGATTGTTTTTGTGTTTTACTACATGATTAAATACTTCATGAACTACAATGTACGTTTACATAATTTGCAAATATTTTTCTACCATCTGAAGTCTAAGTTCAGGTCATCTGTTTTTCCCATTATTGAATTACATTACAGAGATGATTGTTCGTCGATCATGTATGAAAAATTAATTTTATACTTGTAGATTGTTTATTTGTAAATATAGAAATTTACACATTTTATCCTAATATGTTTACTGTTTATGTATTATTGTAGAAATGTAAAAATTAGAATAAAGTTTGAATGTGTTGCCAGAATATAGAGTAAGGATTCTTCGTCTTTTTTGTGTGTTTGTTGTGAAGTGTTTGTTGGGTTTTGCACTTTATGGAAGAGTGTACATGTAAGTATTTCAGAATTGTGAAATTTGTCACAATTCACTTTCTGCCCACTATTGTGCACTAGTATGCACAACCATAGCACAACTATTTTCTAACAATGCTTACCACAGTGCCCCAATGGTGTCGTTAACTGAACTTAAACAAACCTTCACAACTGAATTTTTCTTGTAACTTTTTGCTGTCAAGTGTTGTGAAGTGAATGCAGCAAGTCCAACCTTTTCACACATCTGTCATTAGTACTTTACAGCTTATACTGATATCTGACAGTTTCAGTCTCTTGAAAATGTTGCTCCTTGAAAGAATAGCCTGATTGATTATTAAAGAGTGACCCTTTTTGTCTGTGACATTCATCATTTTATGGATTCCATTGTAAGTAGACAACCAGGGTAACTAAATTTGATCAAATTTAATCCCCTGCAGTGATACCCTTCACAATGAACAAAATAAAATAGCTCCACATTTTAACACTCATTTCTTACAAGCCTTCAAACTTTCAAACTCAAATGTCCTTTGCGACACCAATCAGGCTCAGACCTGCAATTTCATTTTTTATTTGTTCTTTTTATACCTGGATATTATCTGTAATGACTTTTACAAAAGCTTAAGAACTACAAATTTACTGTACGTTCTGATCTTCATCATCACATTAAAAATACTAAGAACAAAAAAGCAAATTCTTTAAAGCCAGTCCTCTTCCTGATATGTTTTGTCATGTTCTGTTAAATAAAATTGCCATTTAGTGCAATGCCCCTTGGTTGAATACCTGCACAGGCCAATATTAGGTGGCAATGGCAATACTGTTTGCCTAGTCACACCATCTAATGAGTACCGGGCATCCATGCACTGGAGCATTATTTGACGGATATGCTGACAATGCGTATGTCGTCCAGAGGCTTGTCCGTCTTGGGGTGAACTTTGACCTCACTGATCTTCTGTACACACTCCATGCCCTTGATGACACGTCCAAACACAGTGTGCTTTTGGTCTAGCCAGGGCTACAATGAAAACAGAAAATAACAAATGAATCGATGGTCTGTGGGAGCATCATGGCATAGTAGTTCTTCTACGAGACTCTACTGACAGCAGTTCTTTGTATTTTGTCTTTAATTTACAGCACCAATAATTTCAAAAAGTGGTTATCTGCGTGCAGACCATTACACATGGCCTTGTAGAATAAAACTTACCATTAATGGTAACTTCCATGGAAACCTTGAATTCAATTGGCTGATTAGTAATGTTACCATCATGATGGTAGTTGCCATTGATGGCAGAGTTACCATTAATGGTAAGTTTTATGAAACGCGGCGCTGTTGATTCCAGGCTTTCTGTTTAACATTTTAAATATAGACAAATCTGGGACATTCTTTGCAGCTGGAAGGGAAGTAAAGTCCACTCTACTGTTGCTAGAGGATAGCAAGTCTATTTGTAACAGTCTTTATCAGCCCTGATAACACTGTAATTAATTTAATTTCAAACTGTTTAGTCCATAATTTTAGAGATTTTTTTCTTTCCAGCTAAGTAACTCTTGATAGGGTGAAGTTGTTAGTTTCCTTGAAAAAGTTATGAACTTTTTGCTCTCTTATCTTGTTAGGTTTGCTGTACGTGTGTAAGGACAGAAACAACAATAGATGTCTCAAAGCACTATACAGTGGCAACAAAATTACTTACACATGGAACTACAGTTATGAAGAACTGAGAACCGTTGGTGTTGGGGCCTGCATTTGCCATGCTGAGTGTGTAGGGACGATCATGCCTCAATTTGGGATGGAACTCATCCTCAAATTCCCCTCCCCAGATAGACTCTCCCCCAGTTCCATTCCCTTAAAGAAAAAAAAAGGAAAGAAAATTTGATAGAACATATAATGGATATTACCAATTATTTTTTTTACTGACTACAATGCCACACATTACCTGGCTACAATGAATGGTCAATTCAACCCAATGCCTACTGGAACCAGGTAGTCAGCGGTTTATAGACAACATAAAGTAATAAAGCAGTCACATTGCCACATAAATAAACTCAGTACTGACTATACAATACACAAAATCTTGGCCAGTCAAGGTAGTGTAATGTTATGTTTGGCTACCGGTTGCTCTAGTGTCTTTCCCGATTAATTCACAAATACTGTAAATGTAATAGGGACTTCATTTTCAGTACATGCTTAGAAATCTGTTTAATGCTTGAGTATGTTGAGTCATAAATTGTAGGGGTACAGTATAGATAGTGTACTAGTATCTATTGAAGTTCATGAAAGGGGGGGGGGGGGGGATCGGGGGGACAATGTATCTGCCCCTCGTGGAGTAGAAGCACATGTTGGCTCAATTGATAGAGCGTCTGCCTCATGAATGGGAGGTCATGGCTTCAATCCCTGGCCGAGTCATACCAAAGACTTAAAAAATGGGACCTTCTGCCTTCTAGCCAGGCGCTCGGCATACAAGACTGGAGAAGGGCAATAATAACATTATGTTATGCAGGGCCCCCTGGAAGAGCAGCTGATAAAAGCTGAAGTGGCTGCCCTGGGTAAATAAGACGTTATTATTATTATTATTATTATTATTATATAATATTATTATATTATTATGATGACCTAACTTTTCATCCAGGGAGTCTCCTGTCTGTATCAGAAATTGTTTGGTGACTCGGAGGATGATGTGACCCTTGCTAAGAATATTTTGGGCCACTCCCTTTCTCTTGGTCTACAAAATTCTTGATCTGCCCTTGCAAGTTGGTTACATCAAAAAGTTTAATTTTATTTTATTTCTTCTTTAATACCTTGAGGGTCTCCTGTCTGGACCATAAATTGCTTGATGACTCTGTGAAAGATGTGACCATTGTAGTAACCGTTGCGACTGTGAACACAGAAATTCTCTATCGTTTTCGGACACCTGGAACAGAGTGAGTTAAAAATGGAAAGTTCAATTCTGGTTCTATCTTCTAGTTATTCTGGTTGGTTTCAAAACACAACATTTCTCATCAAATAAAAATACTTTTACAATATATTTATTTCCAGATTACTGTAAAATATATGCTTTAGTGGGCAAACTGTCATAAATTTCATGTATAACAGTTATTGTAGTCCCCATTCAAAAGTTACATGCTGCAATAAACACACACATGAAGTTCCTTGATATAACACCAAATGAATTACAAAAGATTAAATTTTAATGGCCTTGAAAAGAAAAAAGAATAAAGCTACTTTTCGACAAACTGTTTTATATCTTACCCTGCAAACATGAAAACCTGATGGAGAAGAGTCCCACTGACGATGTTTATTCATTTTTTTTAAAGTTATAGATGTACAAGTGATGATTAATTGATTCCTGTTATTTGCTTAAATGTTATGTGGTTAGCAAAATCTGTTGTTTTCATATTCATATTGGTTGATTATTGTGAGCATAGGGCGCTTATGTCATACAAATTGATAGCTTGGCGATATGCAGCAGCACAAAAAGATTATCCAGAATGCAAATTGCAAATTGCTGAAGATCATAATTTCATTGCATAAACATATCACTAAGTTTTAGCATGGTTAACAAATATCTCCACTAGCCTGATCAAGCTTAATATCAAAATAACCAAAAAACTTTGATATGCCAAATCTAATACCCCTCTGTCAACATGAACAATTTTGAATTTTGTGTTTCAGATGTTTGTATTTGTACCACTCCATGGCACTTTGCTACGTAAGTAAAAAAGTCAAAAAAGAATAAATGACTGTTCTAGACACTCACTCTTCAGTGAAAAGCTTGACATGGATATCACCCATTGTAGTATGAAGGATAGCAGTACTGGATAACCTCTGAGCTGAACCACCCTGTAATACAGGGGAAGGGGGGATGATAAGGGATAAGGGAATAGAGAAAGGTTTTAAAAGAATGGGTTTATCTACAGTATGTACTTTGGTATCACCATTCAGTTACATGCAAACAAAATTCTGGCAAAAATAATCACACAAATGAAGAAATAAAACGTATAAATACTCCTGTGGGAACTTAACTAGGGAGCAAGTACATGAATGTACTTCCTGATGTTCAGCGTGCAACAAAACAATGCTTGCAACACTATCATTTTGGTTATTTTCATGAACACATTCACACTAATTACTTTGATCCAATTTGCCTGCACCTGATGACCTATTTACTATGGAAAAATAAAAATAAAAAAATCAATATTTGAATTAAATCATATTTATTTGTGTACAGTAAATTATGCTATCATAATACTCATATATACCCATATAACAGTAAATCAAATAATATTTCATTTGTCTTCATGTAAACTCCATAATACTGTAATGTAAAAGAAGCAAATTTTCTGAGAAACTTAATCATACCTGTGTAGCAGCCATCTGTTCTTCTTTGCTTGGTTTCTCATTAAAGACATCTCTCTCAGCTTCATTACTATAGAGCATGGAGGCAGACAGAGACAGAGACAGAGAGAGAGAAAGAGAGAGGGAGAGACAGAGAGACAAGGAGAGAGGGAGAGAGAATGAAAGCATTTAGATACTCAGATTGCCAACAATGCAAATCTTTAATGCATTTAGTGCCACCAACATTGTTACAAACTGAAAGGGTTGATGAAGAGTTCTGATAAAAACAGAAGAAAAAAAAGAGATCCTCAGCCAACAGAAGTACAGCTGATCAAGCATTTACCTTATGCAATACACATGTTCTATGTGATTAGGTGTTTGGTACTGCAAAATCATTCACATGATTTTACTTTGATGAGTGCATGTCGAAAAGCTTCAGAATGTCCGTGTTCAATGCTATGTTCTATATTTCTAGAATCAGAGAAAAGCTTGTATTGCAATTGGTTTATGACACACAAACCTACTACAAAATATATCGTTAGGAAAATAATGAAACAGTTGTTTTTACACAATCATGGATGACACCTTTTTAAAATCCACAATGATGGTACATTCTAATATGCATCCCACACTCCAAATTAGTAAAGTATATTACTCACATATCAAATCGCGATTAATTCCTTTTCTTTTACTCAAATGCTGTCTACTGCATCTGCACCCGCACTTGCATAGCACCCACTTGATCAATACTGAATGATTTATGTCACGAAACTTCTTTTACGAGGCTTCCATCCATTTTAAGCCTAACCGCTCACTATGGCGGTCTCCTGCGTTCTTTGAATTACCTATTCTGTTTAATGAAAAGTATCATATTTTGTTTTATTCTTGTTTTTATTCTTTATATTATGACTGTACTGTTATTGATCTTTTACGTATTACCTATGTAAACATGTATATTTGTATTGTACACCATATAATTTGAACGCAGAAATAAAAGCAAACAAAGAAACAAAACAAACAATGTAGTTTTCATACAGAACGGTTCACTGAAGGAGTAACAGAAGTTGTTTGATTTGATATCATCCTGGAGATGGGCAGTTGTCTCAGATTAATAGACCTTCAAATATGCGAAACAATTCTCACCTCTTGGCATCGTCTGGCTCCCTTCTTGAGAAGAGGTAGAAGCGATTCTTCTTGAAGGCACTGCACACCAGGGTGGGGTCACACTCAGTGACTTGTAGGGCAGGATTATCAGAGGCAGTCATTTCAAGGGTAAGAGCTCCCTTGGATTGCCTGGTAGGTTTGCCTTGGTACATGCTAAGATTCAGAAACCTTACATTCTCTTGCTGGAAGGGGGGGGGGGGGGAGGGGTCAAAAAACAAATAAGGAACAAAAAAATCAGGGCAGGTCCTGGCTATTTTGACTCTTAGGGTTTTTACACCACCCATGTCTAAGATTCTAGTACATCTAATGATTGTATAAAATTGACAGACCTCTTAAAGCTTGAATCAGACAAATAACAAATAGAATGATATTTCTACATCAATTTACATGCACAATGCCATAATGCAAACTTGGTAATCTTTTATGAGACATACCACAGATATTCCCATAAATGGTACTGTTTTCAGATGTAGAATTGAAGGTTCTCATACAAAATTTCACATTCTGATATTATTTCAGATAAATATGTTGTTGGTCACCCAGAGTGCACTCCATTATTACAGGTGACAAGTCTTACACAGTATGTTATACACACATCTTCCACGAATGCCAGAAGAACTGACCTTCATCTACAGTGTAGAATGAAAAGTCCCAACCATAAATTAAAAATTCAAAAATTAAGTTACATTTTTTGCATACCTTTCCAATAATGCGTGATATTCTGTTGGTGTGTAGGTTAAGAATCTTAATACCCAGCATTGTAGCATATAGGACAAAGTAACCACTCTCATCAAAAACTGCAAAACAAAGTAATTAAAAAAAAAATTGTTACTGTCATATCAGGTATTATCATCTTTCTGTCATCATTAGCAGGTCATCATCAAAATGATCTTCACCAATCCAATATCATCATCATCATCATCATCATCATCATCATCATCATCATCATCAAAATCATCAACATCATCATCATAATCATCATTACCATCATCTTCATCATAAACACATACATCATTCTCATCATCACTGTCATCACCACGGCGACAGGCAGGAACCAAGTTCTTGAATACTGGGATGGCATCCAGCGCCTTACCTGTGCCAAACCTCATAACTGCTGGGAATTTTCATGTTAGGTGTACTTTAATAATAGAATTCCTTTACATTATGTTCAGGCATGGCCTCCATTTCTTCAAACTGCTGATGGAGGCCGACATCATCTAGAGCATCATCAATATCATCAACATCATCATCGTCATCATCATCATCATCATCCCCAACCATCATCATCATTACCATCACATCAACATCATCATCATCACAATCACCACCATAACAACCATCATCATCATTATGAAAGTCATCAAAATGTTGATATTGAATATGATTTTCCAAGAAGAGAAATCAATAGCCCTCCTACTTTCTCAGTAAGAAATAAACCCAATCAAATACTGCCCTGTCACAATTCATGAATGTGCAATCTAGTGAGTGAGATAATACATTCTGTTTCTTTTTCTGCATGTACTACCATACACCCCTAACAGGTGGGTTAAATGGGGTCAATTGGAATGAATAGGGTGTGCTTAATACAGAAAGTTTGATGATGAGGAGATAGTGATGACGTAATAGTGATGGTGTGATAGTGATGCCTAACATTGTTATTTTTTGTTCATTGCATAGGTTGCTAAAAAGAATGGTTATGGACAGCTACTATAAACTAGTCTAGGTTTAATTTTACGGTGTTCGGTAGATTATTCCACTCACTGATGTTTGCAAGTGAAAAGGCATCGGTTTTCTGTAGATCTCTCTCTACTGCCATGCGACGACCAAACTCCATGTCTGGGAGCTGCTGCCTCATCTGTTGGAGCTCTGTGAAGGTCTTCAGTGACTCATCAAGCACCTTGGTGAGCTTCCCAGTCAGAAAGCGAAATATGCGGATCTACATGTAGGAGAATCAGTGAAGAGTACCGTAACGTTCTATAAACCGCACCTGTGTATTAACCGCATCCCCAATTTTTGACCCTCTTCGGTGAAAAAAAAAAAAAAATACACAAATAAACTCTTCCTCTCTCACCCTGAACAACATTTCATACTTCCAAACACAATGGAAAATTAGACACGAAATGAAAGGATTCAGTAAACTAAATACCAGTTTAAACAAGAAAAGGAAGAGATCTGTAATTCAATCCACATTCTCTCCGATTATCCCAGCGACAGCTGCTCTCATATCTACCTTTTCACCACCATATAGCCAACAAGTCCTGTTAAAGTTGGTGATCTAAACACACTCAAACACACGCATCATGTATACCGAGACACAAGTGATACTCATCTCGTACGCATTGCTGTTTCGCAATGCAGACGAGGCTGGCTTTAGTCAGGTGACGTAGCTTTAGTCATGTGACATATTGAAAGTCCCGGATGCGTAAGTGGCAAGTTTAATTCCCTTGCAAGGCACACGCACCACGGACGGAACACTTGTCGCTGGCATTGCAATTTAGCAATGCAGACGAGGCTGACTTTAGTCAGGTGACGTAGCTTTAGTCATGTGACATATTGAAAGTCCCCGGATGACTGTGAATCCTGGCCCAGACTTGTCATCGTGTATTAACCGCACCCCCGACTTTTGCTTCTTCCCCGTGGAAAAAAGTGCGGTTAATACACCGTTACTAACGGTAATAAGAATTCAGTCTATTGCTGATGAAATCATTTTATAGATTTTTCATCCTTCATCTTGTTCTTCATAATGATTTTGTAAGAGATGTCGAAACAAGCTACATTCAAACCTGCTTTAGCAACCATCTTTATAGAAAGACCACCTGTCTATAAAGACCACAATTTTTGTTTCCTTTGAATCATTTTTCCCGTTGAAGTGTGTATTAAAGGAACCTGTCCATAAAGACCACCTCCTCATAAAGACCGTTTTCCTTGTCTCCCTTGGGCAGTCTTTATATACACGATTCACTGTAAATGTATCACAAATGAATCTTTGTTGCAGACATCACAAATCAATCAAGGTATTGCCCTTTTTAATCATATATTTTTTGGAGTGATTACCAGAATTTGTTAAGTACAGCAAGACACACAAACTTGAGGAATAAAACTGGTCTTTTTGGCCTTTTGGAATGTTCTATCTTTCTGTATTTTGCATATGTATTTCTTTATTTCATTAGTCTACCATGCAAAAGACAGACTGGAAAACCTTTTGTAAAACTTGTCTACTTGAATTATCCCTTAACTCACCTTTCTGTCTTTGGCTATTGTTGCTATGAGTTTTCCATCAGGGGAGAAGGTGAGACTTGTAGGCACTGTCTTACACTATAGAGGTAGAAAATGATAGAAGAGATTTAGAATTTGACATTTGATTTCTGAAACTCAAATTCATGAAGTTTCAAATTACTCAATAGCAAATTCAATCTGCCAAATATACAAATTAACAAACAATATTACTCCTTTGATACAATTTACATGTGTAATGAACAATTACCTGATTCAATTGTTTAAAGTTATAGTACTTCTCACTGATGATTATGTACACAACTCCTGTTCTACATATAGTACTTGTACTTCAGCTTTAAACTCATATTTTGTATATATGAAAATAGGGACTGAATATAGTCTGTGACTCGCAGAGTTGCATCGACTAAGTTGAATATATTATCAGCAAAAAGAAGATTGCCATATTTTGAAGTATCATTCTTATTTTCTTTTTTTTTTGGGGGGGGGGGGGTGGGGCATTGTAGTGAAGTTTGGGTTTATGCATGTTGTTTTATAAGTGATTTCATAACTCTGATATGCAAATTCAAATAGGTGATGTCAATATCAAAAGAGTAGGGCACACAAATTTCTTGGGTATATTAATCGATGAAAAGCTTACCTGGAATGAACATGTTAATAATATATCATCTAAGATAGCTAAGGCTATTGGTGTTTTAAATCGTATTAAACTTGTCGTGCCTTTTAAAGTACTAATGATGCTATACAATTCAATGATTTTACCCCATTTGTCTTACTGTAATATTGTTTGGGGAAACTGTGGAATTACTATTTTAAACCGATTATACATACTACAAAAACGTGCAATTAGGGCTATGTGCAATGCTCCACCTTTAAGTCACAGCTCTCCTCTTTTTAAGAAAATGAATGTTTTAAATGTCTTTCAAATTAATCACCTACAAGTTGCCATATTTATGTATTCTTATTTCAAAGGTATACTGCCTATGAGTTTTAATGATCTTTTTACTAAGAATAGTGCAATACACTCATATAGTACTAGAGCACAAGGGGATTTACGTTTACCTTTCTTAAAACTTAATTTCTCAAAAACTACCATTGCTTTCATTGGTTCTAGATGCTGGAATAACATTCCAGATGAACTTAAATTATGTCCGACTTTGTTAACATTCAAACGTAAATACAAGGCATATATACTGCGTGTAGATTTTTAATATACTTAGCATGTATATTTTATTTTCTTCGTAATCTTTTTTTAAATGTCAATTCTCTATTCTCATTTTTTCCCTATCTCTCTCCCTTTTCTTTCCAACCTCCCTCTCTCTAATTTCTGCCTTTCTGTCTCGCACTTTCTGTTTTTTATGATATGAATGTATCTTTTTACTCTTATTCTGGGATTGCCCTCGATAAGCGTCTTTGGCTTTTTGGCAATTCCTCCGTATTCAGATAACATTATGTTCTGCTTCTTTGGTTGTTTTTTGTATTTTTTGTTGTTGCATTTTTGTCATTCTTAATTGATTCTTGTTTGTATTTTATCATGTTTTTTACATTGTACAATTTGAATTTGAATATGGAAATAAATGAATTGAATTGAATTGAATTGAATTTCATTCCATTTTTTTCTTTGCCCACTGATTTGTGAAAATATATATTTGACTTATCAAATGTGTTATGAAAATGGAATGATTTGTAGATATATTGATTTAAGTATAATGACTGAATGTATTGATTTATTTTGAATCAAATCTTTAATAATGAACATATGGAAAAACAAATGTACCTTGACAAACTCATAGAGGTCAGTGTCTGTCTTATACTGGAAGCTGACACAGGCTGGGAAGCGATAATCTTTCTTTGGTCCCATCCAGTACTCTACAATGCCTTGTTTATCCACTGACACAGCCACCTCAAATACTGGATTATACTGCAGTAAAAACATCAACAAACATTTATAAAAAAAGGAAAAGTACCCTTCTTTAGGCCATTGTCCTTACCACACCATAAACATTAATTTAATATAAGAAAATCATATAACCATTTTAGCTTTGAATAGAAGTTCCTTTTGTAAACACTTTGCATACCTATGCAAAGGAGTATTATTGAGCGATTATCCCTGCACACCGCATGCACATTCAGATGTCATAAGTTTGGTCATTGACCGATTTTGCTTCGGGTCAAATGGCCGCTTTTATTAATTCATGTTTTTGATAGATCTTGGAATAAGATATCAGTGATGTGAATATTGAGATATGGTACTATTTAATGCATTAATTGTTTTTCTTTTCTGGATTTGGCAGTTCAGGCCCAAGTTTCATTTCCTGGATCATTCTTATACCGGTATTCAGGAAATGCGCCACGCAATACTCACATATTTTCACTTATAGGGATATTTTTTAAAATCTCATTTACGTTTCTACTGATGTCTTACGATGTACCTTGATCAGAATGACTGGTGCAGAATGCTGTTTGTCTAATGTGTGGATGGGCTCATTTGAACCTTTACCATCAAAGATATGAATTTTACCACTCTCTCCATCAGATCTGCAAGAAGTATGAGAAAGAGCTGAAACATTTGTATTTAAACTGTAAAGAAAAAACCCCACAGAATTAATTTTTTTTTTTCCTACTAAATGAGGAAAAAGTATTAATCTGTTCAAGACATAATCATAGACAACACCCGAGCCAAATGAATCCTGTACAGGTGAACCTGGTTAAAACAAACTCCTCTGGACAGAGGAATTTCCCTCTTTATATCGAAACCTTGTTATATCAGGGTTAAAACCAATAAAATACAAAGATTTGTGACTGGCAAAATTACCTTGTTATAACAAGAGTTTGTTATAGCAGTGTTCTTTATAACAAGGTCCCCATGTATCATCAAAGCTTTGAGGAGGAGATAATTCAGTGTCATCATTTCAAATCCCTCTCCCCCGGCCAAATGCAGAGCAAAAGAAAAAAAAAAAAAACAACATAAAAACAAATAAACAAAAACAAATAAACGAAAACAAAACAAAACAAACAAACACACTGATGAATAGTAATATAAGATTAGTAACATATAATGCCATCCTAAAAACAATATGAAAATTGTAATTGTTATGAAAACTTTGAACTGAATTTACAACTTAATTATGAAATTAGACACTTTCTAACAAATTCTTACATAGCAAGTGCTGGTATTGCATCCCCTGCTCTATAGACCCACTGACATCGGCCTGGTATAAATGATAGCTTCATCATGTTGATCATATCTGATGGAGGAAGAGACGAGAAGCAGAATATGATACACAATGAACACAAAAAGATCATATACCAGTATAGTAACAGTTATATAAGTTATATGTGACATTAGAAAATGACATCGGGAGCAACCAGTTTGAAATTAATTTTTGAAAATTGTTAATAAGTATTTTGACATATTTATTTCATCTCATGGATAAGAGACCCAACCCATCTCCTGTAGAAATGATAAAGAAAACAATGAAAATAAGCAGCTTCATTGAATGTAGAATTATCCTTCAACTCTTTCTTCCTATTCACTCTGTTCCAGTCTTTCTGTTTCAGATTTGTAACATCTGCAGCAACAATGTACATGTAATAGTAAAAAAGAATAAAAATCATTTCTAGTCTGAGGTGGAAGAGGTGACTTAGTATGTTAGTTTTAAATAAATGAGGAAAATCTATGATCTATTTCCACACATACTGTACAACAGTACCAGTACAGGGGAAACTCGGTATAATTAGGTCGTCGGGACCCAAGGGTTTTCCTCGTTATAGCCGTTACCTCGTTATATCAGAACAAACAAAAAAATGTACGTATGGGACTACATGTACATACATGAATGTACAGAGGTCTGCAGCTTCTATTTATGAACTCATTTTGCAGCTACAGAGGCATTGATAATAATTTCAACCTCTGATCTAGCTAATAATATTCTGGATAATATCGGGAAATGTGTTTAAAGTACTAATTTCAGACGCCAAAATTACCGATGACAAGAAAGTCTGTCACACCATCGAGGTTGCCTGTGCCGAGGTATGAAAACAAAAGTTGCGCGCTGTACTATGATACAAATAAAAACACACAATCTGCATGCATCGATCGCCAGCTGAGCCAGCTGGGACTTGTGTGTGCCATCGGCGGTGCTGTTTTCCCTGCTGAATGATTTTTGTTGATAAAGCTGCAGTGAAATTTGCTTGCTCGTTATAACGTGAATGATTATCAATGTTTTTCTTTGTTTCAGGGGCTCAAGATTTAGCTCGTTATATCCGATATCTCGTTATAGCTGATCTCGTCATAACAGATTCATGCCGCCATAGACTTAAACGTAAGTAAATTTGGGACCGTGACAAAACCCTTGTTATAGCCGTTACCTCGTTATAGCCGACCTCGTTATGTTGAGATTTCCCTGTACTAGGAAACATGACAAATCTCACCAAAGTTTGTTACATCAAAGATCTTGGATGATTTGTCCTCTGATATTGTACACAGGTAGGCTCCATCACTGCTGACAGCTATGTCCTGTATCTTGCCTGAAAAATAACAAGCAATACACATGTTCACTACCGAACTAAAGTATTTATTCTTTGTTTGGAAATAATAAAACCAAGCATGTAGAGTATGAAAAAAGTATTCAGTCATAATCTGTCTTATATCTTACTATAATTAACATGAAAGAAACAAATAAATTACAGTGGAGGCACTAATACTTGTTATTTGGTCTGATCAAACCACTAGTAATGCTGTATACATCAAACACAGATCTAGAAGAATTGGTCTTTGGGGACAAAATCCATTGCACTTGCCCAATATGGTTTTTAACTTTTTACTGAACATGTAGGAAAAGGGCAAAACAATATTTCAAGGATATATACAGAGTTACACAAATTACTGGTCTAATATATCCAGGTCCAAGACAAGCACAATTTGCAAATTTGCAGAAAAAGGAGGGGAAAAAAAAAAAGAAAAATGAAAACATGCATCTAAGTTTGTACCTAAATGGGCTCTGAAATGTTTTACAAATTCAATGTCGCCCTCTCCCTTCTTCCAGAATTTGACGTGTCCATCGCAGCTGGCAGTGATAACAAACTCTGTCCTGTTAAAAGAAAATGGTGGAATCAAATCTACATCATTCTGAAAGATACATGTATCATTACCAGTAAATTCACAATAAACATGGGCAAGATGATGGGAATATCTACTTGCAAGTGGAAATATTTTTCACTTTTTCACAAACAACAATTCTTAATCCACAAAAATGTAGAAATTTGAAATATAATCTTAAATATGTAAGCTCTTAAAACATTAAGAATAAAAAACCCATGATACTTGCAGGACGATTAAGTCAATCTATATTTCAACCTTTATAACAATGGGCTTAACTCTTTTTATTGCCTGAATTTCTCACTTCTAATCACCACTTTTTTCTTTCCTCTCACTGATAGTATATGAAAAGTTAAGTAAAATGAAGTCTACAATATTCCAGATTCTGTCCTAATTTTCTTTTCCAAGGGGAATACTCCATACAGGCACTACATAAGATACTGGCTAAGACAAAGGGTTATAGATTCTAGATGATCGGTTTTCTTGTCTATTTGATGAATCACTGGCTTACGTAATGGTCACAAGGCAAGGGTATAAATCACTACTACAGCACTACCAATCTGCAGGAAAAAAAATCGGTATTTGCCTCATTTAGTAAACTTGTGCAAAGTGCAATAATTCCTTGACTGCTCATTAGGATTAGAGCAGCAAGGGTGAAGACCAAGTAACATAATCAGTAGAGGCACACAGCCAAAACAAGAGACTGTTTCCTACCGGACTGGGTAGACTTCTCTTTTGTCAGAGGCTTGTGTCAATATTTTGGGTAGCTTTTTAAGGAGACAGCCTATGTAGAAGATTAAATTTCTTTTGTTTACTACATCTGCTATGTAAGATTATCTCAGTTCAAATTGAGAAATTGACCATCTACCTAAAAATGCAATGTCTACCTTCGTTTTACTTTTCATGACCATTTCTGTTATGATTCATGCACAGCACATAATAAGCTCCTGACCTGTGTGAGCCCAAAATACGCCTGTGAAAACCTACATTGTTGTTAGTGTTTTTCTGTTTTCCTTTTGTAAGCCAAGTCTGCAATATGGGGGGGGGGGAGGGATTATCCCCTGAATTGGCCACTCACCTCTACTGACTGATGGAGTAATATACTCCATGCATGTGCCTATTTATAAGCAGAGCTGATGTATGGACAGAATATTCTACTTGTGAATAACTATGGTTTCTTACTTGGTAATAGCAACATGAGTGATAACATCCCTGTGCATGAAACTCTTTTCATACAGCTCAGCCGAGGGCATGTTGTCCAGGTAGATATTCTCAAACTCAAGCACTGTATTAAATAAAGAAAGATTAAAAGCAACCTGTTAAATATGAAGTGTGTGAAAAATTTTGTATGAAAATGCAATATGGTGAGAAGTGACACATCATTGGGCTTGGATACTGGTAGTATGACAGGCGACACTGATATTTTTTTCCCATAGGCTTAGTCCCCAGGGTTGTAAATTTGTGAATCTGTGTGAACCTAAACTTCCAGTGTTGACCATTGGCATACTGATGGGGGGCAGTTGCCCCCCCCCCCAAATAAAACTGAAACGTGGTTAATTTCTAATTCGATACCAGAGATTTACAAACAGTACAGGCGCACAGCCGATATTGGAGAATGTTTCCTATTCGGGAGACCATCTCTATTATTAGAAACTTATGTCAACATTTTTTTGGCAGTCTATTTGGGAGACAGTCTCCAATTTAGGAGACCAATTTTCTTTGTTTACATTTGCAGCAAATGGATTACCTCGGCTCAAAATGAAAATGTAATAAGCAGATTCCTCATGAAAAATTACCCCATTTGATGTCTACTTCAAAAATCCACTGTCTACTTTTGTTTCCATAACATTTTTCATAATTCCTTTTTGTTATGATCCACACACAAAACAAATGGGCTTCTGATTTTAGAGGAAAAAAACTTGGCTGAGAAAAAGGGCCTCATTGTTGGTGTTGTTTCTATTGTCCTCTTGTGCAGAAAGTCTCTAATATTGGAAACTTTGAATCGAAGTCTCCAATATCAGAGACTGTCTCCCAAATTGGCCATGCACCTCTACTATGACAAGTGTTGCTGAAATGACATGGGATTTTTCTAGAGTTTTTCCCTCACTTTTTGGTAATTTATTTGTGTATATTTTTCTGCCCTCCTCAAAGTTTTTGCTGGTTTCACCACTGGTGTTGATCACACATGTCAAATTAACATTCTTCACACTTCAATATTTTACCTTCAACTTGCTATCCTCTTCCAGTTTAGAATTTCCTTTCTTACTTGACAAAATTACACAAGGGCTCGGGGCAATTTTTGCCCCCAAAACGCTAAAAAGAGCCCTGGAAAACTAAAAAAGAGCCCCTGAAATTCTCATAGGATCCAATGTAAACTGTAATACAATATAGAAAATTTGGGCAGGTGGGCTCAAAAAGTAGCCCCAGAAAAAGAAATAAATGATATTTTCCCTGATCTGAATAGATGATGAGTCATCAAATTTTCAGAGGATGATCCATATCAGTTTGAAATCAATGGCCCACTGGCACTGGGAACATTCCAATTCGATGCTGACTTTGAAACTCCGATGCAGTCCTAGACCTAGGGACAGTAAGGCTTTAATTCGCACTAGGCTTACTGTTGCAATCTATCGATTGTTTGTATTATAATGGAGGTATGGGTTAAAACCCCAACTAGCCAACTTCAACAGACTTTCAAAGTCAATGTCGAACTTGAATGTTCCTAACTTATCATTCTGTGACTATGTGAAATTCGGATGAAAATTTACTGCGGCAACCCGAACGCATAGTGTTCGGGCTGCGCACTTCATCGAAGGAAAGGTTAGGTGCCGAACTGTTTCGAGCTCTCCGGCTCTCCATGGTAAATCATTTTCTTATTAAATTGGTATGAAGGAATTTCAGATACTTACGATGGTGTATGGATGATTTTTGTTTCAGTTTTTGAAGAGAATGATACAAAAATGAGGCTATATTTTCCCAGATTCTTGATGAATTTTTTCCACAGACCATTGTTAGTTTGCAAATGCGCATGCTCAAGTTTATGTTTTTGTTTTTGTTATGCTGAACGGCGATCGCCAGAATGGCTTCAAATTGGCGTGAAAAAAAGGGAAATTTGATGGATTCTAATCTAAACACATCTGAGGTGAATATGAGGCAAGACTTCCTTTTGCAACTGCCACCCAACATGCAAGGTGTGCTTTATTCCGTTAGCAAGTTTGGGTGGCTGTCGCAAAAGGAAGTCTTTCCGAATATGATTTCCGACCAGCATATTTAAGATAGTAGCATTGTATATATTTATCAAAGTCTTATTTACTTAAGAAAAAGTTATTAGTAGGACTAGGAGTTTTCACTGTCATGACTGTGGCAGATGAGACCTCCACCGAATAGTGGTGGTTCTACTCAGCCTGAACACTGCCACTCCGTCAATGTCCGTGGCAACGACACGTCCCAGCCCGGGGCTAGATGAAAATCAGAGTTAGATCTATAGCAGTGTATATTTTTCAATTTATGGAGGGATGTGAACTTCTTCAGAAGTTCAGTATTCATGGTATTACCCCAATCTCATCGGATGATTCAGTACCCTCATGTAAAAAACTTGCTATAGAGGTCTACACACCGAGCAGCCGCCATCACCCCGACGGCTCCCCGGCATGTGAATTTAGTCTCAGGACTCGACTCCGCTCTCACGTCACTCAGCTACTAGCTAGTGAGCACAAATTTTAACGTAGATCTAGATCTAGACCTTACCTTTTTTCTTCTTCGGTTTGATGGCCTCTGCAGGCATTGGACCGATCCATTCGTCATCTTGCCCTTCTTCTTCAATACCACGTTTTGTTCCCTTTTCTGAAGATTCACTAGAGGCCATGTTTAGAACATCTGATTGTCACTTGAACGGAAACAAGACAAAATATTAACATAAATGTGTAAACATAACCCAATATCCAGTGAATGGGACTGAACAAAAAATCTCTGGCGAGCGATCTAGTGCAAGTCGACTAGACTCGCTGCAAGGAAAAATTTAGGGATAATAATCACAATATTGATATCTTAAGGAATAATCCAATTATAGGGCCGTCTTTTCTATCAAATTATATAAAAAAGCTACTTTAAAGGATGTATAATGCCTCCTTGAATGGATTCTTGTCAAAAATATAAAATGTTGAAATATCCTTTAATCCGAAATGATTTTAATTAAGCCTAACGTACTGTATCTAAAAATAGCAGCCGTCCCCCAGACCAACTTTTTCCAGAAAAACTAAATTTGGAAAATCCATGGAAATCATGTACCATCCGCCCATGTTTATTTTTGGAAACTAAGGAAAGCATTCCGGTACTTCATAGGAATGGTATGCATGCAGTTTTGATGTACATATTTCAGCGGTTAATTTGAAAATTATTGTTTTGTTTAGTGGGTACGAGTGCCGATTATAATATTGAAGGGGGGTACAAGTAGTCTACATGTTGTACGTATGAAATTGTAACAGTGGGAATAGCGTCTACAGCCGGAGCCAAACAAGGAGCCTGGACGAGCTTGGGCTCCTTACCCTCTGGCCCTGGCCCTGCCCCTGGCCTGGGGCGGACTGGGCACTGCCACAGGTTGGAAGTTTGATAAGTGGAATTGATAAAGTGTCTATGAATTATCCTATTGACATGATTGATTGTTTTGCTGTTGAGCTTTAAAGTGAGTCTATTACGTTAGATCCTGTTTAGTGTTAATGTTTTTGTTATTGTTATTCATAGATCTAACGTTAGGAATATTATCAATATTAATATTATTCATATAATACATATTATTATCATTATTATTATTATTATTATTATTATTATTATTATGATTATTATTATTATTATTATGATTATTATTATTATTATTATTATTATTATTATTATTATAATTATTATTATTACTATTATTATTATCATTAATATATAGGCCTATAGATTTTTTTTGTTTTTAGGTTTGTAAGATTAGAAAAGACTGGTCACTGAGACCCTTTAAAGGAGCAGTTAAGAAGAAAAAATATCTGCAATAATTTTGTTTTATTTTTTGTCATTAGCACAATGAGGTGTGTGTGGGTCTGTATCTAACTTAAAGTAAAAAAATAAATTTGGCCATGACTATTATTAAAACAAGATGATGAATTTCATTTTGCTATGCCTTGGCATGGGTATTTTAGGTTAAAACTTTAAATATCCTAATTTTTTTGGATTCTGTTTTGAATGAAATGTGCTTGTCTGATTTTGCAGGACTTGTAACCAGCAAACATGTAAGCAGCACAAATAAGATGTGCAATGGCAGATGATTCAAAGAGACGCAGCCTTCGTCAGGTCATCAACCAGTCCATTGATTCTAGTTTGAAGGAAAGCCACAGTGAGAAAGTTCCTGTGGAGAAAAACCCAGTAGTAGAGGTATCGCCTGTTTCTAATAATGAAACCACCAGCAAGGGGAGCCGATCTTCAAGTAGGAGACGCCCTCTGGAAGGAAACCAGATATGCCCTGTTTGTGGGATCACGGTCAGACCATCTGAAATGGAGCAGCATTTCCGCTATGAGGTGCAACAGATTGACCACATCGTCAAGCGAGGAAGGGTCCAGAGGGACTCTCAAACGTCTTATGTCATGTCCAAACAGCGAGAGAGGGAAAGTGGGGAGGGGAAGAAGCAGACAGTCAAGCGCAAGCGTAGAAGGACAAGGAATGAGAGCGACTCAGAGGAGTCCTTGTCAAGTAATAGTGACAGTGACAGCAGTGTTGAGATGGATCCTAATCTTTTGTTACTTGAAGTAAGGGCCAACAGGCATGCAAGGGAAAGGAAGAAACAACTGCTTGAAGATCCAGAGTGCAATCCAGACACAATGCTATGTCCAGTGTGCTTCATTCCTCTAATAGGTGAGCAGAAATACTCATTCTTGTAAAAATATTGTATATAGAGTTCTGAATGTGAATTTACTTCAAAACATGTTTCATGTTGGTATGATTCATCAGATCAAAGCTCAAAACTTTTAAATACATTTGTCATATATATACTGCTGTACAGTCTATTTGATACAAAATACACTCTGTACATGTACCGTATTTAGCTTGGACTTGCCCATAAACTGATCTTCGTGTTAAACTATGCAATACATGTTCATTGTTTTCTTGTCAGGTCCAAAAGTATTTCCTTCATTTTACCATCTGTAGCTTATTAAATGACTGGAAAAGATGTTAAAAGAATTAATTGCTCAGAATTTTTGTGTCCATTTGCACTTGTTGTTTTAACTTCATCATAATAATCATATTCCAAGTGTGAACCTTTTTTAGAAGATAGATGTACAAAATGAAACTGAAAATAATTTTTTATTGTAAGGCTTTAATTTATCAAATGAAGAAGCCAAAACAGTTAATGAGAGATGGAAAATATCAAGACCAACCCCTCCATTAGGGATAGATTATGATGATGGTAACAAAGTCAATAATGGGACATAAGTGCAGACCTTCAGTCAAAATCAGTCATTTAAAAACAGAATGGAAATTACACTTGTGAATGATGAATTTCAACGATTCCCCAGATAGATCTGCTTTTTCTGTATGCTTCGTTGAGGGTTTTCTTATTGAACAGCCTTCTGTGGTACCAGTTTAATAGTCATTCATTGATTTAAAGCTAAATGAAAATATTTCATGAATTCTAAGAAAACAGCATTCTTAACAGTGCTTCCCAATGATATTTTTTCGCACAGGATCAGAGGTGGACAGGAATCGCCATGTAGAAAACTGCCTTACAGGATGCCCCTCTACTGCCCCTGCTACCACTGCAGCGACTGAGGATGCAGTGGACATAGATGGGGAAGGACTGGGTGAGGATCAAAGAGGAGGATTGGTAGAGGGAGATGAGGAGGCCTGTGATGGACCGTATGATGCCTATGAATGGATGGGCGAGACAAGACTGAGAACTGTGAGTCTGGTGCCAGGGGGGTACCAAGGTCAGTGTTGTCGTTAGAAATGTTTACCTGTCAGTCGATTGAGTGAAGCTAAAATTTTAGCATCCAATAATGCAAGGGCCAAAGCATAATATATTTTCAGCTAGAAATTATTAATTTGCATAAATATTTTCCTGGTTAGGAAAAATTTACCATTATTAGGATTTCTGTTTCTGACTTTGTCAACCCTGTAATTGTTATAAAGTTTATGTACATGTATGTTTTTCCTTGGTACAAAATTTGTTCAAGGTATTGTTTGCAAAGTGATGAGATATTGTTGCAAAGGGATATAGGTATAGCTATAGAATATAGATAGACCCTACTACCCTAGGCTGTATTTCATTTGAGCTGTTTGCTTGATTATATGAAATTGTGCAATGTGCCATATCATGATTCAAACAAATTCAGATTTTTTAAATATGAAATTCGAAAGAAAATCTGTCCTATCCTACAATGCAAATTACACATAAAATTAGATACAAACAAATAAAATGAAAAGTTGTGCTGAATTGCTAAGGTTTCAAAAGCTGTTAAAGATGAACAAATAAATAGAAATTGGATTGGGGAAAGATTTTCTCTTCTTAAGATCACTCTTCCCTGATTTAATCCAGCTCTTTGGGTGATTTTGTATCATATAGATTTATGTACTCTCTGTTTTTTTGCCTCATGTGCTGTATGTTCATTTCGAACTAGGTCTTGGATATCAGATTACATCATCACAGAGATCTCAAGATGCAAATGATGATGACGACATCGATCTCGATGTTGATGGGGATGATACAGAGGAATTTGGCCCTCAGCAGTACTCTGAGGAAGATGTCCTTGCAAGATGCCCCTCTCGATCATCTCAAGACACCGGCGATGTCGGATATGAGGAACATGTAAATGATAACCTCCTCATCGAAGCATCTTTAGGTGTGGAGTGCAACGGTGATGGTGGTGTTGAAACAGAGACTAAGCACACGGTGAAGAAACATGTTGGTCTTCAGTCAAAAGGCGTCCAGATGGTTGTGGAGAGCCTTAAAGCTCGTGTGAAGGAGCTGGAGGAGTTGAATGGGGATGGAAGAGGGAGGTTAAAATGTCACATCTGTATGGGGGCATACAATGTGCCCTTGGTCTCCATTCAGTGCTGGCATGTTCACTGTGAGGATTGCTGGTTGAAAACTCTGGTAAGAAAAACAGTGAGTTTCTTTCCTCTGTAGATGGGGAAGATATTCACTAATGTGAGCATTGATATGAATTAAAAACATTTAAGATCAAAACTATTGCTTTTCCATGTAAACATTGTGCATCAGTTTAGAGTGAAATTGTTGTATCACAAACTTAGCCTTATGTCTATGTATTTCGTATTAAAGTATATACAGTTAACACCACAATTATTCATACCCCTGTGATTTTTTCTTTATTTTGCTCTTTTCTTACAGATGATGGTGGTATTGCCAAACTTGTCCCCTAGCATAATGATATCAATTCTCCCCTGTCACTAGATGAGGATTCAGGAATTACCTCATTTGATTCCCTAGTTGTTCCCAAATCCGTTAAGACATGGGGGGTACGGGCTTTTGCTCATGCTGGCCCTGTTCTCTGGAATGATCTTCCCCTGGTTATCCGTGAATGCACTTCAATTGACACATTTAAACGTTACCTTAAGACACGTCTATTCAATGCTTCCTACTCTTAATTGTTCCTTAATTTATCATTGTATTGTGCTCTTCTCTCTCTTTCTTTCTTTCACTGCGCCTTGGGCACTCTGCAGAGTGGATTTGGCGCATTACAAATCCCATCTATTATTATTATTATTAATAACAATAGATATGTACTGATAATCACTTTTTGGCCTTTCCAAAATTATTCATACCCCAGAGAAATGTATTCAAAACAAAGTATTAATTTTGATTTTGTGCTTCCAAACCATATTTTTAATTGTCACTACCGGTTAGAAAGTCTTCTCTGTGACATTCATGGATCCTCTGTTGCCATGGCAACCATCACTTGAGGGTCGAGTGCTTTTTCATTGTTGCACAGGTCTCCATCACTTTCCTTAAATTCTAAATGGGATGGGGTCTACCACCCTAGAACTGCGATGTGGATGTCCTAAATGCACTTCTTGTTAAAGCTACCCAATATGTTTTGTACTTGGGTGGGATGATATAGCCTATTTTTGGCTGTTTTCCATGGAGGCCAGCCTCTCTTAAGGTCTCTTTGAGGGTTTTAATTGATATTTTGTATCCATTCATGAAAGATATGATAGGAATGGCTGTTGATTCAATTATTTCAGTGTCAGCTGCCTTTTTCACAATCTTTTCATGCAAGGTAATAAAATATAATTGCATTCTGGAAACCCACTTCAGGATTCTTTACCCTGCATATGATAATGCACTGTATGCTGGAAATATGGTATTACAGTAACTAGTTTAATACACTGTAGAAACATCTATGTTGCCCTTTCCTCCTCTTTTAGCACATTAAGAATACCTAGAAATGTTTATCACATCTACTCTAAGGGAGAGAAGGGTCCAGAAAGCTGTTCAGGGAATTATAAGCTCCAGCAATGAAAATGCAACAGATCCTCAAAGTTTACAAGAAGTTCCACATAGTGGAGAACTGTTTCATAGATATGATAGATGACTTAAACTAAGAATATAACATTTAGCCTAGATCTTAAAAATCATGATAAAGACTGACATCAATCAAATATCAACAGAGGGGATTCCACAATCAATCAGATCAATAATGAACCCAAAATAGGATGGAAAACCCTTGGAAAGAAACATTAAAAGAGGCAGATCTTCATGAAAAACAACCAAGAAAATACCTTTTTACCCCTTTATAGTACAAAATATTTAACAATAAATGCTTCTTGGACATCAGTTTTGTAGTCCTAGGGTAGTAGATCCCATCCCCACACTTTAATCCTACTGAGAATGTGAGGAAAGTGATGAAGACCTGTGCAACAATGAAAAAGCCCTGGATCCTAAAGTGACGGTTGTCATGGTGACAGAGGATTGATGAATGTCACCAGAGAAGACTTGCTAACAGATAGTGACAATTTTGCCCTAAATCAAAATGAATACTTTGTTTTGAATATATTTGTTGGGGGTATGAATAATTTTTGAAAGGCCAAAAAGTGATTATTAGTACATATGTCTTGTTATGCAATTGAGATTATTCCTGAATCATTGTCAATTGACAGGGGAATATTGATGTTATTATGCTAGGGACTAAGTTTTGCAGTATCACTATTCATCTGTGAGAAAAGAGCAAAATACAAAAAAAAATTCACAGGGATATGAATAATTGTTGTGTTTACTGTACATGTACACAAAGTGTACATGTACACTTGTTTTTTTTCTTCATTCTTAATACAGATTTTGAAGGAAGATAAATAGCAAAGAATGCCCACAGGGGCAGGCCATATTCCTTCCAGTACATCAGGAAAGCCCAAATTATACCACTTGGACTCCTCATTCATATTCTGTATGCATTTTTTGATAGGGGTACATGTGCAAAAAGTGTAAGGTCATACTTTTATTGAATCATGATATATGTGATTTTTTTTTTCTCTCTTCTTTTACAGGCCTCAAAGAAGTTGTGTCCTCAGTGTCAGATGATAACAGCACCCTCACAGCTCCGAAAATTATATTTATGACTGGAAATAGCAGATTAAAAAAAGAAAAATAAACTAAAAGTGAGAATTGGACTGAAATAGAGCAAGAGAGGGGAAGGCATGATCATATTTACAATAAATCAAGACATGTTTGATATGCGAAATAAAACATTTGATCATACAGATTTTCATGCACATGTGTGTTCACATATGGAGTGAAAAAAATCTGATTGTTCAATTTCAAACAAAGAATTGATTTTAACCGCAGAATGTGTTTTAAAAATTTGATTTAAAAATCTCATGATTCAGTACCAGACAGAGAGGTGAATTTTCAGCAGATATGTTTTACACATTTTAAGTAAAACTCACATCTTGCAGTATCGCACAGAGAAGCGATTTTAAGCAGTAGTTGCCTCAATTAAAAAATGTGGAATTTAACCAAAGTTCATAGCCAGCTGACTTACCATAGGAAGCTCCTTGATTTCATGGGAGATGCAACTCTTCCCTCCACTGTAAGATAGTGTAAGAGAGGAGAATGTAAGCATGCATGTTTAGAAAGTTTCTTGGTTGCCTGAGTAATGATAATATATCTTCTTGTCTGGGAAATGATGACCAACTCATCCACAGTCTACCTAATATTTCCTCACTCAGTTGCAATACCTTGCTGATTAAGATGTAGGCAGTCATATCAGGCTTCTTTCCAGTGCCTAGTATGCTTGGTGTGTTCATGCCAACTTTTGCCAAGCACTTGGAATTTCAGATGAAAAGTGCATGTACCATCAGAAAATTCTTACTGGCAATGGGTAATGAGAGCAGTAATAGGAGCATAATTTGAATGTGTAAAATTGTTTTGGGAAACTTTTAGTCCTCGCAAATCAGCTAGCAAGGATATTGCACAGTCATGTTTCACTTAGTTTTGACCAATAAATGATTGTACTTGCTTTCAACTTGGAACTTGCTTTTGTTCTCTAAAATGCCCCCCTTGGGATGCTGCTAGGCCATGAAAATCTTTCTCTTGAATTGCCGAATATATACTAAAAAAGCTGTATCTGCTATGGTTATGCATGCCAGTCACTTCGAGTGATATTTTTCTTATTCTTACGTACAGATGTGTAATCTTGCTGATGTTATTGAAATCCATATTATGTTTATATCCATGAGTTGTATTATTAAAGTGAAAAAGAATATGATTCTTTCAAAAATTGATTTTTGTTGTGTGTTTTATGTACATCCCTCGCTATGTGTTGAAAATGAATGTTTCAACTGATTTGTGAAGCATAAGTTTTCCTCATTCTCTACCAGTGTAAATGAAAATGAAAGAAGCCATAATCTTTTAGAGGCACTGGATTCTTGTTCACTGTGTTGCATGTAGTTCTAGCAATGTGGTCATTTTTACGCATCTGGGCTGGTATTCTGCAAATTGTTTTATCTTTTTATCTTATTTTAATTATTATAGCAATTAGAAATAGGTTACCCCATTGGCTTACACCGCGCACCATTTGTGTGCTTGTCCATGTGCGTAGTTTTGTGCAGTTCAAACCAATCATAAGCTCGCTTTCAAAATTTGTTATGACAATTAAGAGTGAAGATAAGATAAAAGATAAAGTAACTTTCAGAATACCAACCCTGGTTGGGTCTTGGGAGGTTAGTTTTAGAAGTAATAACAGGTTTGTATGCCTCCGCCCACTGAAGGAGGTGCTGATGGCATTGTTAATTGGGGTTGTCCGTACATCCATCTTCATTTTTTCCATGGGATGTCAAGAAAAGTTGGAGCTGTGAAGTCATCTGTATTTATTCTTTAAGGCATACTGGAGATATCTTATGTCGAGACTGACACCCAATATGAATAGCCTTCATTATACATGAAGTTATGTAAGCAACACAAAGTCCATTCTTTTTTCTCTCTCTCTCTCTCTATAGGTGCTGTGTCTAAAGACTTTGGTAATGATGTTATTCTATAACCCTCCGTTTCTAGCTTTCTCTGTTAGCACCTTTATTTCTCTGTGTACTTCATTCACTTTCAGAACACCCGTCTTCTAATATTTGTCATTAGACTGACATTCCTTTAACCTAGGTCAGCCCCCCCCCCCCCTTCCTAAAAGAATAGATCCATATATCTCTTGCACTTGTTGGTTTTCGTCTTTCATTGCACCGATAGCTTTTGGACATTTGAAGGATTCTAATTGTTTTTAGGGAAAGTAACTTAGTCTATGTAAAGCCTATTGTATACTTTCCGATTTAGCATATTACTGTAAAATTAGTGTGAATATAATCTTCCTAATTTGGCCTGTAAATAATGCAATAAACCTGTACACCACAAGCTTTTCAGAGTAAAGGCCAAATGGGCATAAAATCAGAGACAATGGGTCTGGTATCACTATAATTTGGTTTTGATTTACCTTTCCTTTTACAAGGAGTTTTCCAACAGATTCAAATTTTAATCCTATTTTAGAATTATTCAAAACTTCAATGAAGATTTTCCATGACTGAACATTCATATCACATGCTACTGAAGTTCTTTTTTTAAGTCATACTGCAGTCAGATTGGATAATATTCTTTTTATTCATGTATTCATTGTAGCACCCGGTACTGCAGCTCCAGAATGACACTTCAAAACATCAATCTGAATTTCTTAAGAATTTATTACATCATACCTTGCCTCTAGAGTAAGAAATGAAAATTATATCTTAAAATGGAGATCATGTTATCTATACATATCTTATAATATACAATATCTATGACAGCTTAGTAAGTATTCAAATAATTTAACATATTGACACATACATGTATTTTAGTACAGAATACACCTACATGTAAATAAACTCAGTGCATCAATGAAATTAATCTAAATACATCTGGCACACATTTGTTCATTGGCATCAATGGGGCTCACAACTAATCAGAACATGAACACTACCACCGCAATCTTACAACATGAGTTTAAACAATAAAATAAACATAATACAATTTTGTCTAATGAAGGCTTGATAAGGTGGTACATGCAGTGTTTGTTTCTTTTTTGTTGATACATGTTCATGTATTTGTTTTGTTTTTGTTTTTTTTCATTTCAATATACCATATTTTTAGCATGCCAAATGGGTCAATTGTCCATGAGACTTTGTGAATTGATGGCATGGACATTTCAAAAGCTGCATGAAAACAATGTGTGAATACGCATACATACACTACACAGCTGGTATACAAACAAAGCCATTATCACAACCTTTCTTTGTAGCTAATGCATGGGGTAGGCATACATGAAATATATACGGGGAAGGGAGGGGGGGGGGGCATTTAGATTATGGTAATATTGCTTTCACAAAAAAAAATGGAACAATGTCACACACAACATTCAATATGGTCATGCATGTTTATGTACATGTATTATGGTGCCTTCTTTTCTCATAAAGACTAGACTACGTCCTAAAATTGCCCCAGATATTTTGGACATATGGTAAAACTTCTCAAGAAGATTTTTGTAGAGAAAGTGAACAAATAAAGAAAAAGAAACTTATTTACTACTGCATACACTTCGGCCTATTTCATAGAAACATGTATCACATGCATTTGTTATTTATTATATTTAAAAAAAAGGCATTGCTTAATTCATTTCACCATTAAGTAATGGATGAAATGCTCATAATACACTTGCATGTTCTGACCTCCTCTAAAATGCCACATATATGATTAAGTATCAAGTGAACTTACGATGTATATAGCCATGATTTTGAAACAAACCCAAAACACTCGCACACACAGCACAAATCCAATGTAATCTTTGAGGTACATACATGTATAGTCGTGACTGTGTATCATTTACGTTTTGTAGGTTTAAATTCAAAATTCATCTCACAGAGTTTCAAATAACAAGACGCCTATTATATGAAAATCGGATACAGGTAGAAGTGAATTTTTTTTTTTTTCAAATAAATGTTGTAGAGAATTACCGTAACTTTAGTTTTTGTTGCGCATTTTGTGAACATAATTCATACACACACACACACACACACACAAATAAAACTTAAAGGAAGAACATTGTTCTTCCAACAAACTGCTAGTAACCAGTGCACGAGTTGCTTGAATTTATCAAAGTATCTGACAGCATTTCAGGATGGATTTATCATCATCTCTAGGTGTATTTTACATGTCTTTAAAGAACTTATTCAATATATTAATGAGAAATTATCTATTTTCTGCAGGAAACTACTGATACAGCCTTTGTACATGCTATATAAAAATATAAACTTCTTTTATTCCAAATGATTAGTATTTCAAAAGCCTTTCATGGAATTATACAGAATTATCATTTTAAAAATGAAACTCTGCTTTGAGGTACTTCTATCCATTCTGTGCATAACTTTAGCCCATAGACAAAATCATAGTTCCTTCCAAATCAAGTTTATCAATCAATAAATTCGACAAGGTACTTCCTATGCTATAGTGAATGTTATCTCTAATGTCATCACTTGTACACAATTATCTACATGTAAACTTGACACTATCTTAGGTACATGTACATGTATTAAAATTCCTTATTTTCAGTACAGCGGAACCTCATTACAAAGAACACTGTTATAATAAACTCATAATAACAACATTTGCCAGTCACACTTCTTTGTATTTCATTGTCTTTTAGCCCTAATTTAACAGGGTTTTGATATAAAGAGGTAATTTCCTTGGTCTGGATAAAGTTTGTTATAACAAGGTCCATCTGTACTAATTGTAATAATTGTCTTTTCTCCAGCAGAGATTGTGTAGTATGATTCAATTTGCTATGTACACTGAAACTTGAATCAATGAAGTATTAAGATGAATGAAACTCTTGAAAAACAAACCTTCCATTCTTTTTGCAGCTTATCCTATTTGCCCACAAACATCCAATTTGATCAACATATTTCAATATTTTTACACTATACTACATAGTAGTCATTTCATATTCATCATAATTATTTCCTACATATTTAACCCACACCCGAAAGACAATTTCACACCAGCCGAAACCGCTTTGATTCAATACTGAAAGAGTTATTTACATTTTACACAAAATCTTGCACAACAATTTTGCATTCAAAACCAAATGTAATTTACAAATACTTAACTTGTGTATGCTGCAAATCAGAACATTTACTTCCTGACTGTTTTTTTGCAAAGCTGATAATTTTGCAGTTTATGAAAATTGAACCAAATCTGCATGAACCGAGGTGCACGGAATATACAATTTATTTTTTCTGCTTAAACTAATGAAAACTTATGAAGTCTTTTGTAGCTTCGCGAAATTTAGTGTCATTAAAAGACATGTCTGGAATGCGAATTGCACTTTGCTATTTTCACATGTATTTGTTCGTGTTCTGGATTTGTCATGTTGTGCAACCCCGTTTTGCTATGCTCCATATACAGTACCTCGTGCATAGGTTTTGAATACAGTAGTGCTGTGTCCTAATCAAACACATTTTTTCTACCTAGCTTATCACTTCTAAGTATACATGTAGTTGCAAATAATAACTTTGTATCTGTACTCTGTGCATCACACACAGCAAAAATAATAAATATCAAAATCAGCTCATCCCCAATCTACTTTGGAGGTAAACAGGAAAACCTGTCTTCCCTGCCTTTTATACACAAATTATTATTTTTTCTTCATATCCTGTTAATACACCAAGCAAAGTTTCAATTAACAATTTTATGAATGCTTAATCTATTTTCTAGAAACAAACCACTTCACAGAATGGATAACAGGAAATGACATTCACATCTATTTCAGATAAAAAATAAAAAAATCAATATTTTTTCCTCTAAAACAAACAAAAATCAAATAATACAGCATTAATGAGTAAGCTAATTTGATTAAAATGGATAATAATGAAAATTCTATTTTAAAAAAAGTAAGGTTTTTTCTTTCCTTCACAGAATGAGGCATAAAGACTATTTGAAAACAAAGATTGTGTGGTCAGGGTAGTTGGGCAAAGATCTGTGGAAGATTAAAAAACAGTTCCTGTTCATCTAAACCAGTACTCGAGTTCCAATCAAGCAAAAGCTTCGCTCGTATTCATTTCTGAAATACTATGATAAAATTTTTGTCAAGAAAAGCTTGGAGTCTTGTCATATAACCGGAGAGTTTGATTATTGTTACATATTCAACAGTTGCAAATTCCAACAATAAATCACTGCAAATTTGTGATTGTCTGGAAGGCTTTGAAGTGATTTGCATCAATCACAAACCCTTCATGTATCACATTTGTTGACCCTAACTGTAAATAGCCTAAAAAGACCTGATATAATTCTAGTGTGATATATGTAATCAAGTGATTGTTTGGTGAGACACAAGATCTCTCACATGAAGAGGAGAGAAAATAAGGATACATGTATGTAGGGGATAGTGCACAGGCAATGTCCATGGAAAAGTCCAGGGTATTTGGCTTATCACTGTTCAACACATTGCCCAGTATTGTGGATTTCTGAAGTTAACTTGACATCCTTGTGTTGTTTAACCCATTTGTGACAGACGTCCACATTTTGTGGTTTGGCCTAATATCTTTTGATGCAAACCCCTAAAAATCATACCAAATACATGAGCAGAAAGAGCAAAAAATTCTACACAAACTGTGCCCATTTTGGTTGCGTCATTATTCGTTGTTTGATGCTGAAATTTTTTTAAAGGAAAATAAGCATTAAAATCCTTAAATTGGCAATGAGATAGAAAGTTTGAAATCACTGTTTTCCCCTGCAAATTGGCAACTTTTTGACTTTTCATCATAATTTCTGTCAATTTATATTCATTTCAGATACATGACGTTTTATAAAAAAAATGTAGCAATAAAATAAGAATTTTGGTGTTGCCAATTTGAAGAATAAAAGCTGATCAAATTGGGCTTTAAATAATTCCTGTCACGAATGGGTTAACTGCATATTTTGTCTAATCAAAGTTATAGCAGGGCATTCAACTCAAGTACAGTTAGCATTATAAATGTATACACAACAATCTGAAATATGGTAGCAATGTATGGAACAAATGGCTTGCACTTGATTATGCCAGTTACTTTGTGCAAGATCACTGAAAACTGAGAAACATAAAAGCAATGCCAAGCTACATCAAAACTGTATATATCCATGATTATTACTATGGTTGCATAGAATAATAACTTCACATCAATACCAAGTCAGGAGTTGATAAAATCTTTACTTCGTTTATCATGCTGGCTTGTAAACAATATTCATGCACTCAATATCGTCATCGCAAAAAAAAAAATCATTGAAATGACCTTGAAAGCAAAGCAAAGAAAAAGAAATACACATCAACAGCCAATGTGCACACTTCCATGTCTGCAATACTATCTAGTCAAATAAACCCATTAACTTTGACTAGTAATGAGAAAATTTTAAAAATGGTACGTAGGCTCGTCCGTTTGATCTGAATGATGTCAGTGTGTTCCAATTCCTCTTAATAAACCAAACAAAAGAAAGAAAAACAATAACTATCTAACTCTTGAGTTCAATATCTGCTTGGCATTTCCTTGCCACTCCCATGTTTTTTCACTTCAAGGTCCAGTTTCCTTCCATGACTATGAGTAAAACAATCGGTGATCATCAAACTGGCCACCAGATCCACTCCAAAAACCGAATTTCTTTCAGAGTATCACTTTTTGCTGTGTCTCCTCAATCTTGTTCTGAATTTCCAAAAGTATTTCTTGCAAAGATTCTTGGATCCGCTTCCTTCATTTTGTACCATTCTTCTCTTTAAAGACAAGTATGTTAGTGTTTCATAGACCACATACACATTTATGGCTTGCTCCAAAGCCTCTCGAGACATTGTTACTTTCCTTTTCATTTCACCTGCCATTACTTTACTAATATCCCACACGATAAGACTTGCAAAGAATCTTCCTGAAGATGCACTAGCGTGTCCATTGATGGTTCCATTAGAGATAATCTGAGCAAACCTGTAGAGAATAGGAAAAAAGGGAAAACAGTATGAAGTAATACCAACAGGTGAAATGGAAAAGCTGAAATCGTGGAAAATGAAGTCAATCATATTACAATTCAACATTCAAAGCAGCTTATTTTTTAATAACAGCAGAAACATACTACACATATATTACAGAAAAGGTATTTGTGAAGGTTTGAAATAAAAAAGGAATGATAAGCAATTTTCATATGTTAAAGTAATAGGAAGCTAAGAATGCCAGCAGCCAGATGAGACTGCAATGCATAGTACATTCTACACATATGCTAAATATTAATTCCCAACTAGAATGTCTCTTTAAGTGACTTTTCCCTCATCCCAGTTTGCCAGATATATCTGGCTAATGTATTCTTCCTTGCCTCATCAAAAAGCAGAACACATTGTGAGAAAAGGGCTACTATCTTTCATTTTACAGCATACAAATCAAAAACAAGGCAAAAGCCATGTGTCTCGCCACATGCGTGTGCAATTATTCTTGTAGGTAAATTTTAACGTTTGACCTCTTTTGAACTTTGACCTACATACATGATGTTTGACCCCCATACAACATTGCGGTCCCTACAGAGCATCTGCCAGGCAAGTTTGGTTACAAACAGGCAAATGGTTGCAAAGTTATTCAAGTTTCATATTAAGTGCCATTCACGGAGGACGGACAGACGGAAGCCGCTAAGGATCCTTAAGTCTCACTCCACCTCGGTGGCTAGACAAAAAAAAAAAAAAGAAGCTGTCAACTCAAATGATAGACACAGTCCCAAGGCCATGAATTCTGTGTGTTATCACTTCATTGATACATTTATCTTCAGATTGTCGGCTGAGAGCTACAAGTGCATTAACTCATATACACAGAGATAATACTCTTCTTACTTCTTGGAGATGATAACACCAAAATAATACATACATAGATCTCTTTCATTAAAAAAAAGTTACAAACAAGAAATACTATTACCCTGGTCTTAACTGTCACTGTCTGCTGTGCTTTCTGGTGCTGTTGTACTTGGAGTATCTGGTGATCCTATAGCTACGGATGGATTATTGATTGGTACTGATTCTACGTGTAAATCAAGGTTATGAGAAAGAGAAGAGAGAAAACAAAATCATCACTCTAGAATGCTATGGTAACATTTCATTTGTTGGCCTCTTTAAAGACCTCTTATATCAATGTTGTGGTGCCAAAGAATGCGTCCAGAATGCAAAATGAAAAATTGAAAATCACATTTTTCAAACAATGATTGATAATTGCTAAAATCTTGTTCCAATATGTCACATTAGACATTTTGATTTTTGCATATTGCATTCCGCATGCATGCTTTCACACCACAACATTAATGTAAGATGTCCAAGAAAGAGGCAGGAGCAATCATCAATGAAACTTATGTCAGTTAACATTCATTTGAGGGGCTGTTGAACAGGCACACATCTCAAAACAATAACAAATGTCCTATAGAACTGGACCCATGGGGAAGTTGGAATTTTAATCTACTGAAAGTGAATATAGAACAACCTTTCTTTCCATACCAGAGTAAAAAAAAAAACCAAAGGTAAACATCTACCCTCAACAGCCTTCCTTCCATGCTATTGGAAAAAGTGAGAATTTTTCTATCTGCATGTTAGAGCATCAATAGATTTTTGCCTCCTCTTGCCATTAATGCACATGCCAAGTTTCAAAAGGGTGTTTTACTATTTCTGTTTTTTGAGAGGGGCAGTTTATGACACTGGATGTGAAAGAACCTAATTCTAACCATGGTATTCTGTCTCACCTCTTGTAGCCGTGGAAGAAGTCCCTGTAGTACAGCTACTACAATCTCGTCTTAAATCACTAATCTGGTCCTGAAGTCCTGCAATTCTTGCACCGACCTCGGTATCAAACGAATCTGCCTTCTGCACACCTTGCTGAAGGATGCTGACACTCTCTTGGAGTTCATCAACATTCCTTCTGAGTTCGGTGACGTCGGCCAAGTTCTCATTTTTGAATTGCTCCAGGGAGCGCTCTAGGAGCATCTGCATATTGTTGGTGACATTGATATTCAGTAGATTTGGGCTGCCATCAACTGGATTAGGCTTTATTAGGAAAAAATGCAAAAAGGTACAATTAAAAGTGACAATCTATACATGTTTGGGGAATGATGCACCTGTGGCATGTATCAATTCTAGAGTGGACACAATCTTCTCCACTGTACATGTATTTGAAAGAAAATGGAGCCAACACAAGTCTGCAGTGTTGGCCATCAGTTTGCCATCAGGTGTGATTGACTTTACACTGTTTTAAGAAAATACCACAGCATAGCGGGGTAAACTGATGGTAAACCTTCAACTTAATACCATTGCTAATACCAAGCAAGGTACTTTTTTACTGGGGTATCTACAATTTACATTTATATCTATAATTGATTTTTTTTTAAAGAAAAGTTATGACTTCATGGTAAGAACAGATGCATGTACCCTGTAGGAAGAAATACCTTGAGCTCCTTATATCTAGGTAGCTATGATAAACTGATATATAGTATAATTGCAGAGCGCAAAGGGCTGTGAGTTTAAAACAAGAATATCATCAAGGTTCTGATGCGGGAGGCAGATAACCGTATTTTCTAATTCGAGCAAAACGGTCCTCTTCTTTATTGTCTCTCTGAGACGAATAATAATAGAATACCAGTTTGCGTCTAACATACAGTTTTTCATTCCAAATTATGGTTGGTTTCAGGGTTTTTGAGTACAAATACAAATACTCATACACATGTTTCATCTTCGTTTGAGAATTTTTTAAATCGGCTGCTCTGAAAGTTAGCCAATGCCTTTAAATCAGTAATAAACTAACTTTACCTAAATCTATTTTGACCAATTAAAATAAATCTGTTACCTCCTTGTCGGTGTCTTCTAGCCTTGCTATCCTGTCTGTTAATGACTGCATCCATGTAGCATTGAAGTTTGTTGAATCTACTACAGGAATGATGTCTGTAACTGGCATTGATGCAATGCTTTTATTATATTCTTCCTTCTGCAAAATACAAAAGAACACAGGAACAAAATCAATCAATTAAAAGAAAGTGTCAGGTTTTTGCAATACATGAATAATTTAAAACTAGTCCTAAATATTTTAGCAATGGATTACTTTTTTACACATATTTTAGAAATTGTTCTTGTGCGAAGGGTCTGCCAAATTTTCTAGCTCAAAAAGGATCATAATTCAATTGCCTTTGGTCACTGCCAGTGGCGGCAAAACGGGGGGGGGGGGCATGGGGGGGCATTTGCCCCCCCATTCAGAAGCTTTGCCCTCCCAGTTGCCCCCCAGAAATTTTGAGGACTGAAGTAACAGTAATTTGTAAATAAGTAGATGTTGTCATAAGCATCATATTCAAGCTGTGAAGTGCTCTAAAATACCATTTTCCGCTCTTCAAAACTTCGATCGAAAACAAAAAAAGTGGTTATTTTTGGCTCGCTCGCTTGTCATATTTTAAAATTTCTTTTCTAAAATGCGAGTAAAAACAAGAAAAGTAGCCACTTTTGGCTCGCTCGCTCGTCTTATTTCAGAATATTTATTTGAAAATGTGATTAAAAACAAAAAAAGCGGCTATTTTTTGTTTGCTCGCTTCGCTCGCTCGCAAAATTGATATTAAAATGTGTGTAAGAGGAAAAAAAAAATCCAAAAATTCAATTATACCCCCCCCCACTTCTCAAAGTGGACTTACGCTGGCGACTAAAACTCGCGCTTCACGCTCGATTTTTCCATACACGAAAAAAAAAAAATTGACTACCCCTGCCCCCTTAACATTTTCTTTTGCCCTCCATTTGCCCCCCCCACTTTAACAATCCTGGTGCCGCCACTGGTCACTGCCACCTTACATCTTGTTGGGCAACCTGTACATCCTGCCTTTGCGGCGTACATGTAGTTGGCCACTAAAAAATCTGACATATCAACTATTCTTATTGTTTGCATGTCAGTGTTATGCAATTCACTATGAATTACCAGAAATTCAATATCTGCTTTCATCTGAGCCAGGTCAAACTGCCCAGACTGAATACTCTGTGGAGAAGAGCTGCTATGGCTGGCCACGGTCGGCACAGAGGCTTGAGTAGCGGTACCGTTCAGTACTGTCTGTCGAAGTTGAGTTAATGAGGCAACTACTTCATCATGCTCCCTTGAAAGATTAGTGGTAGTGCTCTGCACTTCACGAACAGCAGCCCATAAATTAGTAATTTCCTGCATTGGCAAGAGAAAGATCATGAGGTTGAAAATAAATTGGAAATGATAAATGACTGGTATGGAGATTTATTTATCCATGCTTGGTCACTGCTACCATGGTGGTGTTGTAGTCAAACTGTTTGAACAGTATACTGGAAGTGCTGAGGTTGTGGATTTAATCTTGGGCACTACCCTTATTTTCTTCACCAAGGCATTTAGATTCAACTGTTTCTCTCTACCCAGGTTTAAATGGGCATCTAATTGAATGCAAAGATTGCCATCATTAGATCAGCTTCTTCTTTCTTTTTCTTTCTTTCTTCTTCTTCTTCTTCTTCTTCTTCTTCTTCTTCTTCTTCTTCTTCTCCTCCTTCTTCTTCCTCTTCTTCTTCTTCTCTCCTCTTCTTCTTCTTCTTCTTCTTCGTCTTCTTCTTCTTCTCCTCCTCCTCCTCCTCCTCCTCCTCCTCCTCCTCCTCCTCCTCCTCCACCTCCTTATTACTATCATCCTTATTATTATCCTTGTCATTTACCCCTTTGACTTCAATCAATTGTTGACTAGAAGGTCCTGAGCTGTTAGAACTTGTTGAGGGTTCCACTGCTGGTTGGCTAGGTGTGGCACTTGTTGTGGTGGGTGGGGCCACCTCCGTTGGTGGAGTGGTAGGTGGATTTTGTAAAAGGGCTACTTGGTTCTTTAAGGTATTGACCTCATTCTGGAAGGTGATATTGATGAGGGAAAAAATTAATTACAACAAAAGAATATTCTCTTGAAATTACACGTAAAAATTGAATTCAATGACCAAGGTAATCTTAATGAAATCTCAAGTGCTAGAAATCAACCATAATTCAATAGTTAAACTACCATTATCATGTTATCATAATGAATTTCAAGGTCCAATTATCTTTAATTTACACTTCGTGAAGCTTGTAGCTTAAATAATGACTCCGGAACTCTAAAAAAATGACTCCGGAACTCTAAAAATCTAGTAAGAGTTTAAATTTTTATCACCAATTTTGAGCTGTAATTTATATAAACTTTGGTTAAGTAAAGGCCCCAATCATCAGTACAGTCCTGGGTATGACATTAAACTGCACCCCTGGGCCACCTTTGAGCAAGGTGTACCACCCAGTAACCATTTGTAGCTCTCCTTGCCTGGGTTACGGCAGAGAAACCATGGAGCTGGCAAGAACATACATCACAGGCGGATGACTGAAGAATGCGTTGTGTATTAACATGCCCCTCCCATTTCATAGATGCAGGCTATGTTTCAGTGGAAAACACTTCATCTCTAGGATAGGACATTAAATGGAGGCCCCATGTAGATGAGAGTCACAACCTTTGCACGTTGAGAATTCACTGCACTATTCGAAGAAGCGTAGGGGGAAACCCTGGTGCAGTGGTAAACCTGCAAATCCCAAAAATTTATAATGGGAGGAGAGACGCTGAGGGCCGCTTTTCCCCTCCCAGGCCCTGGTGACGCCAAATGCATCATGATAATAACAGGCATACATGTACCTTTTAACATACAGGTATACCATACATTGTTTGGGAGATGTGCTGTTGTTTTTGTTGCCTTGGGTTTTTACAGATGTGTATCAATCAAATATGATTATTTACTTCTGGGACAGACGTTTAATGTCACCATCCAAAAGACATGGTTAAGACTTGAACCTGGATATGGTCCACTGAATCAGTATAACGAGATGTGCCCTGGCAATGGACTCCTTCATACACTTTTATTGTAGATACAGCCTGTGTCTTCAAATCTACTTCTTTCAAAACCATATCCAATGTGAAAACCAAGTTGACGTGCCAAAGCATGTGCATACATATAAACAGGGAAGTGCAAATATGTCTGCATTAGGGCATAATTCAACATCATGCTTTGATGTCATCTTGTACAGGAAAATAATACTTCAGTGAGAAAATTCTTACTATCAATGCTGTTATCTGGCCTTCGTAACCTGATATTTTCTCATCCTGTTCCTTTTGTTTTCCTTTAAGATTTTCTATTTCACTGCCAAGATCAGCAACATTCTACATGATAAAACCGGAAAAAGAACAGAATTAGTGTATGAAATGATTGTTGACATTATATAAAACTGACCATTAGACATCATGGAATAAATTTGGCAGTCATTTCCATGGGTATGAATTTATACAAGTTACAAGTCTTTATCAGCTTATACTGCCAAAAAGAAATATAAAAGAATTATATAATATACATGTAGCAGTTCAATTCATTAACAGATAAAGGAACTGAGAGCTAACCCAAGCATTCGACAACAAAAACTTACATGTACATGGGGTGCTAATAAAACTAATTATGACCTTTTTGTAGAAAACCTTACCAAATCATTCTCCCTCCCTCTTCTCCCCCCCCCCCCCAATTAATTTTCTCTCTCCCCTCTTGGGCTTCTATCCTGACCTTTATGTTTTGTCATTTAATGTAGAAGCTCTACTGTCACATCCCCCTTTATCTCTCTCTCTCTATTCCCATTTTTCTCCTTCTTTGTCTCACTTTCCTCTCTCTGTCTCTCTCTATCAAGACCTAACAAGCTATGGAATTTACCTGTTGAAGTTCTGTTGATAATGTAGGGCTTCTTTGCTAGCATGTGCTCTCTCTATTTCTCCAAATCTATGTCCCGTTCCCCCCCCCTCTTTCTTTCTCTCTATCAAGACCAAGCAAGCTATGGACTTTACCTGTTGAAGTTCTACTGGTGATGTAGGGCTTCTTTGCTAGCATGTGTTCTCTCTATTTCTCCAAATCTGTGTCCCGTTCTCCCATCCCTCTTTCTTTCTCTCTCTCTCTCTCTCTCTCTCTCTCTCTCTATCAAGACCTAGCAAGCTATATGGACTTTCCCTGTTGAAGTTCTGCTGGTGATGTAGGGCTTCTTTGCTAGCCCCTAGGCTTAGATATCAATGTACATGTACTGGTATTCAAGAGCACTACACTGCTTTCTCTTTGTCACATCCTTCCTCCTCTCTTTCTCTCTGTGCTATGTCTGCCTCTCTATCTCTCTCTTTCTCTTTTTTCTCTCGCTTTCTCCCTCTTCTTCCTCTTCCTCCCCCCCCCCCCTCTCTCTCTCTGAGTGTATACTACAGAAAATACGATTTACAGAAATATTTTGCACACCCCTCCCTTGTCTATCTCTCCCTTGCCAAATTCACATGTACCATACCTGCTGAAGTTGTGCTGCTGATGTAGATGATGCCTGCCCTTCCAGGGCTTCTATCCTATCCTCTAAAGAACCAAATTCGTCTTGTCTTATCTGTACAGCAGCACTCAGTGATTTGTTTAAGTTAGTTATCTGTGAGGTTAAGGAAAGAAAATATGATTTAGGAAAATAATTTGCAAATGTGAATGTAATTTTCAATAGAATATAGCTCCGTACAAATAATGCTACAAATCCTCCTCCTCCTCCTCAGATTCCAATTCATATTGTACTGGGGTTGGAAACTACAACATGTACATTGAAAAGGCAATACCATGTTTTTACAGCACTCAGTGATTTCTTTAATTTACCAATCTGTGAGTATACCTTATCTGCCTATCTGCAATGTTGCTGTTGTTGTTGTTGGCTTGTTTCCTTTTCAGCAGAAATAAGGTGCAATTTTTAAGGTGAAATGCTTTGAAGCATCATCAGATCATCACTACGATCATCATCATCATCGTTTAGTCTTGTTGGAATCATTCAGGGAGCCTTTTGCTTTCTTGTGTGTTTTTTGTTGAGAAAATAGTTGTGCACCTTTGAAGTTTGATATGATGTCCCTTGAGAACAAAATATTGGAGTGGTGTCCAGAGTGACAGGACCATGACTCAATAGCTGTCCAATCCGTCAGTTGTGATCATTTTTATCATTA
>CM057157.1:19070384-19235384 GCA_029962745.1 Echinometra lucunter
TTGTGTGCAAGGATTTTTCCTGGGGGGGGGGGGGGGGGGGGGGTCACTTCCATTGAAGAGTGGACAGCATCAGCAAGAATCGTCCTTCAAAAAGCACCCTAAACGAGGCTTCAAGGGCAGGCCGCTAGGACACTCTGAACACGGATTTTGTGCAGATGTCCCAGATTTGCACACTCTATACCCTAAACAAGGATATTCCTATTTTCATACCTTGAGAGTGATAGTGGGGTCCATTGAAAGTTTGGAGCCGTTTTTATCTCGAGACAATTCACTGTCTCATTATGTTTTACACAGGCGTTATAGGATTTTCCGTGGTACGGGTCTTGTTACAGTCGGTCCCGCAGTCGGTGCAAATTACATACCCTTTTTGTGTTTTAGATTATCGTGATTTAGGAGGCTTTTTTTTTCTTCAATTTTTGGCATTTTTGACACTCTATTCGCGTTCCGCGCCTACCCCTGAAAAAATACCCCTTTTTTTTTTTTCTCGCGGATGCTGTCCACTCTTCAATGGAAGTGACCCCCACGGGGATTTTTCTCTACATTTTTTTCAACGGTTACCCGTTTTGCAAAAGTGCGAGTCTTGTGTGTGGACCGACTGGTCGAGTCCGCAATGGTCAAGTCAGTTTAGGATCTAGTAAAATGCGAACAGTCAGTGCGCCACGCGTATGCTAATGAGGCGAACCTGCCGAATTTATTCAGAATCCCGTTTGGCTCGGAAACTCAAAAACGGCGTCTCGCCAATTGTGGGATATGACGAGGGGTTTGCACTACAGTCTTTTCGATCGTAGAGGGCTAAAGTGGGACAACAAACATGGAAGAATGCTATCGTACGTGAATCTGGAGATTTCAACCTTTATTTTGGTAGGTAATTTGTTATATTTTGTTTATATTTTTATGTCTTAACTACTTCCTTGTATTTTGATCACTTTCTGATCGAATCGTTTGCTTGATTTTGCACCTATTTGATCCATTTTGGTTCCTGACCCTCAGAATCATCCCCAATTTTCGTGCACATAATTATTTAGAAAATACAACAGGCTTCACTGTTTATGAAAATCTCTGTGACGCAAAAATTTTTAAATACTTTTTTTTGAGAATCTCGTGGCTGTAATTTTCACCTCCAGACTCTTTTTCGTCCGGGCTGAGCGTGTGGTGGCTTAATGGGGACGTCGATGCGACGATATCATGCGAATCACCACTGTTGCGAAATACTATTTGTACGGCCCCACGTGCAGTGCTTTGTGTACTTGTACGTCCGATTACATGACTTGAATTTCACAAACAAGACTATTAGATGGAAAAAGCAAAAGGGGGTTATTTGTAAAATTAAATGGACTTCTTTAATGTTTAGTCAGAGTTGGCTTGACGCTTTAGATTTAAGGCCAGGATTACAGTGATTTTGGTTAAAGTTAGACTGAGAAAAGAGAATAGATTTTTCCCTCCCCCTTTTTTTTAAATGAAAGGATCTGTAGATCTAGCTACTTACACGAGTATCTACTGCTGACTAGCCATTGATTATAAAAGGTGGAGGATTGCTGAACAGCCCAGGCTATTTCATTCTTAATTAGCATATACTTTGGAAGAATTATCAAAATTTGTCTACTATTACTAGGCTAGGCCTAAATCTAGTAGACCCCTATAATTAAAATAAAGCCAGGATGAAGTCTTATAGTTATAACAAAGTTGTAGATTTTTGCTTAGTCTGATTATAATTGCTAGAAACCAAAGCATATTGATGACTGTATTATCCGTCTAAATAAGGGAATAATTTTTAGCTTATTCATTTTTCAGTATGCTGCAGCACCACATGCTCAGCCTGGACGAAAGCATCAGGAGGTGAAAATACAGCCACGAGATTTTAAAAAAAAACCAGTAGATCTATTAAAAAAAATTTGCGTCACAGAGATTTTAATAAAAAGGGAAGCCTGTTTTATTTTCTACGTAATTATGTGCACAAACACTGGGGTAAGTGGGGTTTATTCTGAGGAGGTTGATGGGACTTTCAACCTTTGTAACACATTTTCATTGACCTTTTTTTTTTCTTTACTAAAGTAATGACAGATCTTTAATTACTTTGCAAAAATTTTCTTAATGCTCATCTTTTTCTCTGTTTTAATAGGTTAACACCACCTATACATACCTGCATTGACCTCAATGTGACATTGATTTTCAGATGTCGTGCTACTTGACCTCGGTGAACGTTCATACATGAAGGATGGATACGTAAGCAAGAAGGACCTGACCATCCCCCCCCAAAAAAAAAAAAAAAAAAAAATCTCCAAATCCCAATCCGCCCCTGGTAAAGTGACAGCAAATGTTTGGATTATTTATTTATTTTTTAGATTGGTTTTGTTCTTGTGAATATACAGTTAACTTTGCAAAAGTCGAATCTGTTGGCAGGAATGTCTGTTGGGAGCATAAAAAATAGTTCGACTTAAGCAGAATTCGACTTGGGAAATGTAAATAACACATGTTTTGTATAGTTTGGTAAAAAAAAAAAAAAAAAAAAATATTCGAGTTGGGGAAAGTTTGACTTATGTGACTTCGAGTTATGCAAAGTTAACTGTATGTTCAAATGATGAGAGAGGAAAGAAAGGAATGAAAGCTAAGGGCAAAGAGAAGAAAGGAGCAGAAAATATAGGTGGGCAAAGAGGAAAAGCGACAGCAAAAGTTTGGATTTATTTTTTAATTTTTAAGATTGGTTTTGTTCTTGTAGAGATATGTTTAAAGGAAGAGAGGGAGGGAAAATGTGGATGAAAGTTAAGGGCAAAGAGAACAAAGGAGCAGAAAATATATGTAGGCAAAGAGGAAAAGCGACAGCAAACATTTGGATTTATTTTTATTTTTTATTAGATTGGTTTTGTTCTTGTAAATATACATGTATGTTCAAAGGAAGAGAAAGGAAAGAAGTGGATGAAAGTTAAGGGCAAAGAGAACAAAGGAGCAGAAAATATAGGTGGGCAAAGAGGAAAAATTAGGTGTAAGTAGACAGGGCCGTCTATCCATTTTATTTATTTATTCATTCATTTATTTATTTCTTGTGGGCCCTGGGGACACTGGAGAAATTGGCTGACAAAGAAAATGTCCTCAGCTTTTTCAGGTGCTGCTTGTCCAGATTTTTCTCCCTTTTTCTTTACCTTTCCTAAGACTTTTTTTTTTTTTTTTGCATTTCAGGGGTGTTGGTAAAAAAGGGGGCCTTTCCCCCCAGGTGCACGTAACGAGTTTGACATCTACATGTACAAGTCATACGGCCCAAGAGTCATACTGCCCATAAGTGATATGGCCCATGAGCTAGGCACTAAACAAATAAGGCTTATGAGCTTGACACTATGTAAATTTGGCCCACAAGCTTGACACTAGGAAAATGAGGCCCGCAAGCTTGACACTACGACTGACTATGCAACTAGCTCATTGGCCTAATATTGGCCTAGTGTTGAGCTTATGGGCCTTGTTCACTTAGTGTCTACAGTAGTTTGTGGACCGTATGACTCTTGGGGTCTATGACTCGTGGACCTTTTTGCAATGTCTGGCTCGTGGGTCATATAACTCGTAAGAGCTAAGCTCGTGGGATGACCCCATGTCCCCAACCCTTATTCTTATTATTGGGAGGGACTTGTTTCCCTGTCCACCCCTCCCCGACTGTCACCCTTTGGTCTGTTAGCCCACGGACTTGACAAAGCCCACATGTTTAAAGTGATAGGGCTCTATAGGTGAGCACAAACGTTGCAAAGCATGTCAAACACATCACAAGTTTAGTTACAAATGTGCAAATGCAATTTGAATCATGATTAGTATTTCCACCATATGAATATATTGAGACACATACATCCAACTGTAACCAGTGACTACCCTACATTACAAAAATAATTTTTGGATGACGTGAAGATCTCATGATAATCTCGCCCCTCGTTTTTTGACAGAAAATTAAAAGAAATACCCAAGTACCGAAAGATATTTGACAGGGCAGGAATGCCAATGCTGAAACATACATATGGGACACGGTATTACGTCCGTATCGACACTCACCTGGAGGTGTAAATTAATGACGAATCAATGAGAAGAAAACATTGCCTTAAAGATTTCATTAAAAATGATATGATTTTCTCCCAGCTACCAAATGATTTTAGCTATTTCATGCAATATCCGCAGCAATAAATGCATAAATACGTAGCTGGAGCATTCGAAGTAGACGACGCTCAGCCATCAGTGAGTTGGGACAACTCACGGTGGAATTTTCCAGACACCGTAATAAAGGTATGACGTCATGCCGCATGCGATCTTTCGACCCGTTGACCAATCAGAGCGCCGCATTCTCGCTCATGCCAGAAACTCGCTGTTCGCCAGGCTGTGAGTTGTTCATGTCAGTATATTTTCTTGGTTCCTGACTGTCCCCAAAAATGAAACATAATCATGGTTTATGGCTCATTTTCAAGAATATTAGAGCAGCTAGAAGCCCATTACAAAATTTTAATGACGCAAGTATTATAAAGTATGTTTATGGGTCGTCAAAGACACATGAATGAAAAGCATTTCGAAAGCAATATGTCAGCGTGATTTTCAGCTTTGTGATATAAGATTTGATTCTGAAACAAAGATATTTAAAATCTTTGTTTCTTCTTCTTTATATAGGTACCAAACTTGTGGGCAAAACATAACAGGATTATTTAAGAACGCCGATTTACCAAACCCTTGCACTCTCATGAATATTCATGACCTCGGAAAATCCATGAATACGAGCTGAATAAATACGTGAGAATTATCGTGCGCTGCAATCTGACTGGACACCGCGGCGAATTGGCGTTTTTTGTTTTCAATAATGCAGGCTCCACGGACAATTTTCGGACAATAAGTGGATATAAACTTAGCGATAAATCATGGTACTCTTACTTCAATTTCTCTGGTTTTTGCCGGTTTGAGATAATATGGAAATTGTGACCTTTTTCACCTTTCTGTAGGCTAATTTGATTTTGAATGCTTTCATTGTAAAAATCACCACTTGCCCGATTGGGCAAGTGAGTTTGACATTTGCTTGCCCTCCCATGATTTTTACTTGCCCCAGGCAAGTGGGCAAGCGGATTTGTCGCGCCCTGCACAAAGTTAATACCATTCTGGATTTTATCTGACCATTCTTCAAGTGCTGTGCATGTGCTGCAAAAACACTCATTACATACAGAGTTTCTGAGACTACATGTATCTCATTATATTTCTACCGAAGTTCTAAATTTGAGAAAGTGTTCTTTACCTTTTTCTAAGGATCTTCTGAGGTCATCTAGATCTTGTGTGAGGTTCAAATTCATCGAGATGAGACCCCCTGTGATGACCATACAGCCCATGGTTAAGATGAACATAACAAGAGGCACACACATTGCACAGCACTGGTATGACTTTGGACTTAGACATCAAGGAATAAATTTGGCAGTCATTTCCAAGGGTATGAATTTATACAAGTTACAAGTTTTTATTAGCTTATACTGCCAAAAAGAAATAAAATAGTTAAATAAATAGAAATACAATATAATATACATGTAGGAGTTCAATTCATTAACAGATGAAGGAACTGAGAGCTAACCCAAGCATTCGACAACAAAAACTTACTGTATACGCCAATATTTTCTTGTACAGATATTTTCGCAAATCACAGGCTCACAGACATTTTCGCAAGTTGTTAAGTTCGCGCGCGAGCGTCGAGCGCAAGAGCAAGACTTGCAGTAGACTTATTTGTACATGAATGAGCCATGGGCCCATTTCACGAAACCGTCATAAGTCAACTTCTCAGCTAAGATCGCCGCTAGTTGGCTAGTTGTCTGCTACGTGTTTCACGAAGCCGCGTTAGCCAAGATCAACGCCAACATCACGACGAAGAACTTATGATGCCTCTGATCCTGTCATATCTTTTTTCGTTGATATGCAGCGCCATCACATGCCACTAATTTGGTAGGTTATGGCTGGCCAAAATGGAAGCTACATAGATGTAAAAAAATAATTCAAATCTATCTTTTCTAAGGGTTCCTGCAATCAGTAATTCATCCTTGCTCATGTATAAATATTATATTTCATGTTTCATATGAAACGATCTGCAAAAAAGGTTATGAGAGGGTTTCTCCCGTGATTGTAACATCTCTCAAAAGAACGCAAATCTGCCACGTCAGGCAAGGCATAGTCAAAGGGATAGTCTGTAGATTTCAGACTCATATTTATTCAAAGATAATTTATATCGTAGATTTTTAAACCAAATACTTTTAAAGACACATATTTTAGCTTGTAATTTGCCAAAAATTATGCATATCAACGTTTTGGTCAAGACGTGAAGCTGGATAAATATTTAATTTGCCTCCTTTTTTCCGATCATGAACGTAAGGGTTTATTTTGCAAATCTAGTGTCCCAGGGGTACCCATCTTATGTTCAAAACGACAATGAACTTAATTACTAAAAACAGAATCTTATAAGTTTTTCTTTGGTGTAATATGCCTTCTTTGAAAATATCTTGTATCTATAACCCCCTGCTACTATTTCTAAGCTTTGCCCTCAACAGATCACTGAAATAATTGCAGTTATGATAATATCTTGTTTACAAAATATATGTGTGATTGTGATCAAGGCTATGTGTTGTCACATCATCGATTCACGAGATATTTAGCTAGCATGCTCTTTGTGAAACGGTTTAGCAAGATTAGAGTCATCTCCGTAGTTGGCGGACAAAGATATGACTAACTTGGCGTTGATTTCCAGAAACAGGCCCCATATCGGCAGATCCAGAGGATTTGCTTTTTGATTATTTTTTGCCAATACCATCAAACTCGTAGCTTGCGATAAATAAAAAAATGCTGTCATAAAACCCGATTTCTTGATTTATAGCGCGTTTTCAGTGACCCTCTTATTTACCACCCCACTAAAGCCCCGCATGCTTTTGAAAAATGGCACCGATTCCATATTTTTGGAAGCAGAATTGGGTTTCTTGTAGGGGTTTTAGAGGTGACCATGTACGGAGCTTACTTGTGGTGAGTGACAATTTCTGTGTGTCTGTGTGTGTTATGCTACATACACACGGGGTGAAGGACTGCTGCAGTGCACTTTCCACATGCATAGTGCATAGTTTTAGGCAATGATAACTGTACTATGTGCCGATGACGCTGCGCTGAGAGGTAAAAAGCAAATTTACGTGCGGATATTTTCGCGTGTTAAATTCGCGATAGGTGAGTGATTCGCGAAATTCGCGAAAATAAAACCACTGCGAAAATTTCAGCTCATACAGTACATGTACATGGGATGCTAATAAAACTAATTATGACCTTTTTGTAGAAAACCTTACCAAATCATTCTCCCTCCCTCTTCTCCCCCCCCCCCATCCATTATTTTTTCTCTCTCCCCTCTTGGGCTTCTATCCTGACCTTTATGTTTTGTCATTTAATGTAGAAGCTCTGCTGTCATATCCCCATTTATCTCTCTCTCTCTCTCTCTCTATTCCCATTTTTCTCCTTCTTTGTCTCACCTTCCTCTCTCTGTCTCTCTCTCTATCAAGACCTAACAAGCTATGGACTTTACCTGTTGAAGTTCTGCTGATAATGTAGGGCTTCTTTGCGAACGAAACGTGACCAAAGACGCGTTGTGTTTATTCCCATGACTTGAGTCGCCGGTCTTGTTCAACAGGTATATCAAATCCCCCTTTTTTGTGGAATTCAAGTCTGGTACGCTTGTTCCGTAATCAAGTCACCATCGTGTTTATTGAGGGTAACGGGTAAGCTAGTTCGGAACTTGGGTCGCTTATTAGCCCTCTGTTACCCTAAATAAACACACCCTAAGAGTCAAAAGTGGCTAACTCATATTCATTGTACACAAAGTTAATACCAGTTTCTGAGACTACATGCATCTCATTATATTTCTATCTGGCTCTTTCATTCTCTTGAATTAAGCTCTTGACCGAAGTTCTCAATTTGAGAAAGTGTTCTTTACCTTTTTCTAAGGATTTTCTGAGGTCATCTAGATCTTGTTTGAGGTTGAAATGCATCCAGATGAGACCCCCGGTGATGACCATACAGCCCATGGTTAAGATGAACATAACAAGAGGCACACACATTGCACAGCACTGGCATGACTTTGGTCTGTAATGAATAGAATTAGAAAGAAAAAAAAATATGTTATAAATAATTAAAGTAGATGTAAATGTATCAAAACATATATTTTTATAGGGCAACCGAAGTACACATATGCCCCATACAGATTCTGATAAAAAAACAACAAACCAACAACAACAAATAAATACAAACAAAACCTAAACCAAAACAAACAAAGCAAAAACACCAAAAAGCAGAATCATCATATTGCCTGTCTACAGTTGTATGCATACATGTACAATGCACAGACACAATTAACAAGGTAATTATTTTTAGTCACTTCATTTTCAAAGCTGAAGTATACAGCAAAGTTCCATATGAATAATTTGCTTCAAGGTTCAACACACATCTTAAAAAACCTCTTTTCCCAAAACTTTGCTTGAATAAAGCAGCAAAAAATTTTTCTTTAGCTCTACCCAAACTCCAATGTATTGATCTATGTAGTTTGGGTATATTTCAGATTTTTCTTTAATCCAACCCCCCCCCCCCAAAAAAAAAAGCAACAAAAACAAATCACAAAAACAAAAATAATACACACAAAAAAGATGCAAGTCAAGGCTCCTAAAGAACACACAGTAATATAATGCATGCAAGTTCCTTGCAAGATACTACATGTACTGCACTTAGTTAAAAACTCCATTAAAATTCAAGGCATCCATTCTAATATTACACATCAAGACAATATTGTATTTCATAGAAAATGTTTCTTGGTATTTGTAGGCGCTACATTTCAACTTCAAGTGAATGTTGTCATGTCATTACAACAGGAAGAGAAGAAAAGGAAAGAGCAGGAAAGTACTCCATTCATGGGCAGAAATTTAAAAACATGAGGGGGACACAAGGATACAAAATTAAATGAGGTTTTTGGTAGTAGTAGTAGTAACAGAAATTAACTCAAAAGATAGTGTGGTGACTATTACATGTAATGTAATGAGAAAACAAATCTAATATAAAAGCAGGCTATAACAAGAACAAAAAACAAAATTGAGTAAGGTAGAGTGAGGGTATGGCCTTGGGCAATAATGGCCATAGTGCAGTTCTAAACCTCATATTCTCCTGAAAAAAAAATGCATGTAAGGTTAAAAGGGTCCACTCCCAGTGGAGGAGGGCTGTGGGAAAACTAAGCATAATTCATGGAAATGAATACAGAAACAAGATTAGCTGGTAATTGAAATTCTGAGACTCTGAGAGGAAAGATAATGGACCTCTTCCTACTTTAAAGAGAGCATTTTACAAGAAGCATTATTGCGTTATCTACTCTGATATCATTTAATGTACGTGGGTACATCGCAAAGGGTAAGAGGTTAGTTGAAGGGCAAGCTCTGTGCACATGTTTGTAAAATTTTCTGAGGAAAACAAATCCAGAGAGAGAGAGAGAGAGAGAGAGAGAAGGAGAGACATTAGAAAAATTGTTCATTTGCTGTACACAAAAGCATGCGTGCAGTATTTCCTTTTAGTGACACTTGTGCAGTATTTGAAGATATAATGACAGGAAGAACTCATGATGAGAGAAAGAACAAAATTCATAGAAAATTTCAGGTCCATTTTCAATCCAGTATACTGTGCTCTTCTCAAATAACAGTTAAAAATTGTAACTAGTCTCCACATTTTACAAGAAGCATTATTGTGTTATCTACTCTGATATCATTTAATGTACGTGGGTACATTACAAAGGGTAAGAGGTTAGTTGAAGGGCAAGCTCTATGCACATCTTTGTAAAATTTTCTGAGGAAAACAAATCCAGAGAGAGAGAGGGAGAGAAGGAGAGACATTAGAAAAATTGTTCATTTGCTGTATTTCACTGAATGAAAGCATTCACTTCCCAAAGCAGCACAGTATTTCCTTTTAGTGACACTTGTGAGGTATTTGAAGATATAATGACAGGAAGAACACATGATGAGAGAAAGAACAAAATTCATTGAAAATTACAGGTCCATTTTCAATGCAGTACATACTGTGCTCTTCTCAAATAACAGTGAAAAATTGTAACTGGTCTCCACATTACACTTAAATACATCATCATTATTTTCATGTACAAACTGGCAATTTTTCAGTAAAATTTTACCATTTACATTCATATTGGTTTATGTTTTTATATATACATGTACATATATTATACTTTTTCAAACTATGTAAGAGAAGGCACAAAAAAGAATAAATGTAAGTAATTTGAAGGGGAAGGCGAATACTTTAGACCTCAAGAAAATTTCAAGGAACTGCTATCAGTATGAGTGATTTAGGAAAACATAACCAATGGTGATTTGCTTTGAGTTGGAGCAGAAAGATCATGGGAGTTCATTGAGAAAAAATAAATAATTTGCGAACTTAATATGACTTTCCTAAATTCTCATCATGCCATTACAATTCATACACTATACATGTACATGTAATTGCTCCTGGCAATTTCCAAGTAAGCAGGCCTTGGATGTCATACTGCATGAGCTCTGCTTGCTTAGTTCAAATTTGTGGTGAATGTGGTCAATTAAAATGCTAATAATAATGGAAGAGCAGTATAATGTTTGTGGTAAAGGAATATGTACATGTACCTCGGTACGTAAAATCTAATAGTACAGGAGACAAATATTGAAAAAAATAAAGAGAAATGGACATACAGTAAACAAGTTGAATTTAATCAGTAAACAGCCAATCAACTTCAATATCAAAAGGTGGCAAGTCTTTCTTTCCACTTTTATACTTTTCTTAACCAGTTAAAGGCATTGGCTAACTTTGTGAGAAGCTGATTTAAAAAATTCTCAAACTAAGATGAAACATGTGTATAAGAACTTGCATTTGTACTCAAAAACCCTGAAACCAACCATAATTTGGAATGAAAAAGTGCAAGTTAGACGCAAACGGCAATTTTATTATCGTTCGTCTTACGAGACAATCACTGAGAGGACCACTTTCCTTGAATTTGAAAATGCTGTTATGTGCCTCCCGCTACGTGATACGCCAATACACACAGCACGGTAAGGTGAGTCATACGTGCATCCGCACTCCTTATGTCTATTCTGTGCAAGCGACCATCGTATATTTTTCAAACATTGGTTCACATTTTTGATATTTAAAACTACTTCCTGTGGATATTATACTTTGAAACTTTCAGACTGGTATTTTTACACTATAACCCTTATGTTTATCCCATTTTCAAGTAACAAAACAAGATTTTTTAAAATCATAACAATGGTAACCAATGTCTTCAACTACTAAATTCTCATATTCCCATAGACTTAATACAGGTGCCAACCAGTTCCAGTAGCCAAGAGATTAATTTTCATTCATTTATACAGTAGTAGCAAGAAGCAGTGCCATATGCATTGCACCAATTACATTTGAATGTGTGGCAAACAATAAGTTGTCAGGATATGGAAAAGTGCTCCTGCAGACGGTGACAGTTAAGTCATTATGACGATCATTGTACTACATAATATAAGACATGATCATAATGCTGCAAAAGGTCACTTTCAAGAGATACATGACATTGTACGCACTGCAGTATACGGTACTGTATATGGTATAGCTGCAGACAATACCACCCCCCACCCCCCCCCAAAAAAAAAGGAGGGACATAAACAAATCAATTTCAATCAGTCAGGTACAATCACTACAATGAAATTCAAATTTGCTTGTTTTTTTTATCCCCTCTATACACTTTTATTCAGTTGATTTATTATTTCTTATTTTAAAATTCTAGACTACAAGAGTTTTCTTATGAAGTGGAGCAATTACTTTGCAATTTGTGGCCAAACTGATACATGTAGATACATGTAACAGTTTACATCTGGAAAAATGGAAATGTGCTCCTGCACGAGTCAAAAGTCATTAAGACATACTGTAAATGGGACATCGTTATGCTGTAAATGTCAGTTTCATTTCAATATTATATTAAAGCTCACTGTGCGATCAGAGTGTATAATGCCCCGCAGGACATACAGTGATCTCAGACAACACTAAATGAATCTAAATTGCATCAGCTTGGCCCCTGGATGTATGGGTTATAGAGATGGGATGGACAATCCCATATCAAGGTTTGATGGAATTTCGAGGCACTACTTAATTACAATGCGATCACACTAATATCAAGAGTGTTGCTAGAGAATTTCAAATGAAGGAGAAGGTGTCAGACCACTTGATTTGCAGACGAACAAAACAAGAAAGGAATGAAGGTTTTCAGAGTTTGTTGAAAAGGAAAATTAGGGAGTTTGTTCGATTTCAGAATTTGCCAAGATATTTCTTTATTTTCTTTCAAAACAAACAAAAACACACATACAGTACATGTAAAAATAAATGTTAGAAAATCTCAAACAAACAGATAAGGTTTTAAAAGTCATCACTTTTCTGTTTTTGATTTGCTGACAGTCATAAAAAAACATAAAATTTGCAGACAGAAAATGTGAGAGGCAGAGGGGTCACACACCTCTCCCTCCCTCCCTCCCTTCCCCCCCCCCCAATCTTCCCACTTGCAATGGCCCTGGTTAATACGGTGATTACACAGGGTCTGTTCGAACTTTGAAAATCACTGGGAAGTTTTCAAAATCAAACTATTAGATGTTCTGCAAAAAAAAAATCAGACCTCTCATCCGAAATTTTTGAAATTTTCATATATGGGTGGGGATGGCAGTTTCTATGGCCTCTGCACAAGTGCATTACCCTCTTTTCAAATTTCAAAATACCTCTTTTCCTAAAACTTTGGTCAAATAAAGCAGCAAAAACTTCTTCTTTATCTCAATCATACCTTCAATTTATAGATGTATGTACTTTTGGGATAGATTTCTGATTTTTCTTTAATCTATCTAGAGATACAAGTACATGTACAATGTATGGGATCTAATCTGGAAGCACCCATGAGCATTCCACCCCCTCTTAATACTGCTGTACCTACATGTAACAATTGACATTGTTAAAAGTAAGAAGATTATTCCAAGACCTGCTGGAAATTTTTGTAAGATGCATCTTCTTAAATTTCAGATTTCAATATGATTTATTCCTACATTGTTACTAGATATGTTTCTGCTGATGGTTTCCATTTTTCAGTTGTAAAAAAGAAAAAAAAGAATACCAAGAGAACTGGAAACCTAAACTCAATAACTCTATCTTCATATGTGCACAGTGATGCATACAAAGGCCTACCAGAACGTCTGAAGGCATTCAAGCATTATACGACGAGTGTCATTAGATATGTATAGTGTATATTATGGTCATAAAATAATATGCAGGTACATGTATGCGGACCATGCACATCAATCATATTAGACTGGCATGAATGCCATCACAGCAGTATCACTACATTGTATGAGGCTTTCAAATGTTTCAGAGCCGAAGCACTTTGGCCTTTCAAATCTGGTATTTCCGAATCATCAGTTCAAAATAAGAAATTGCTTTCAAGTACATGTAGACTTACTTTTCTACTGTACATGTACTAGCTTCTATTAAGCTGTTCCTTTTATGAGTATTCTCAATTACTTTCCACTGTGTATTTCAAGTTACTTTCTTATCCACTCAGAGGCTGGGTATTTCCAGGCTACTTTCTTATCCATTGTGTATTTCAAGTTACTATTCATTGTGTATTTTGAAGTTACTTTCTCTACAACTGTGCTTTGAGCACATTAATCTTTTGGAGTTGGTGCATTATGAATACTCTTTGACTAATTAAAGGAATGTTAGTGAACAGCTATTTTTCTCCCATGTACTTAGAATTACACTGCAACATGTATGCAAACAGTAAATGCGTGATAAAGAGACTTCAACGTGACAAGTAGTGGGTAAAATAATACAAACATTTGTTTTTCTTTTAAATCAAGATTTAATCTACACCTGAACCTACTATTCAAGAATAAGACAAATAGCTACATGTACATGAAGGAAGGAAATATTTCAGCATGACCACAGTCTCCACTACTTTCTCTGCCATTATTTCACTTTCAGTATTTGCATGCCAGACTTTGTGAGAGAGCAACTCATTAACTCGTGTATGTATGTGTACCATTTTCAAACTAAGAGTTGGGGTGAGCAATGACCAGTCCTGAGGTGCCTCAACTCCAGATTGTACAAAATGGGCTTTTCAAGAAAACTAAATTGCCAGCATTAAATGTATCTTATTCTTATGTTCTAAAGGGTCAAAATGGTCATTTTTAGTCAAATGAAATACGACATCTATAGGTTTCTGATTTCTGTCCACTGGAAAATTTTCAAGTAGTCTCATTGTGTAAATGTTAAACATGACAGATGGGACATCACTTTATGATTGACAATTATCTTCATAATTATGTATTCTATCAAGTATGCGGTACATGTAGATATGAACTTCCCACTTACCAAAAAGCAAGAATGCAAAATCTTATTCCAAAACACAGATCCAATGTTCTGCAAAATCAAAAGAACCTTTAAAAACGTGACAGTCAGAAAAAAAACCTCATTTGACCTTTGACCTTCTTTCAAGCTTATAACTTTTCATATCTTGGGATTTTTTGTATGTGGATGTAAGATTTATGTGTACTGTAGTCCTCACCAGACTTGATTAATTGTAGTACAAGAACAGCATAAATTTCTATAAATTTCTATTCAGTCTGAATATCTGTTTAACCATACTTTACAATAAAATGATATACATGTATGGGTCCAAAAATTGCCATTTTGGGTCAAAATGTAAAAAAAAATATGAAAATCTAAATACTGTTTCATACAGTTCAGATCATGCTTATTCAATGGACAAAGAAGGAAAATGCTAAAATTATACTTTGTATTTTTACCAAAATGTTTATGCTTTTTTATCGAATTACCCACAAGTAGATCTAGTCTTTTTAAACATTGCTTTGGATTTCTTTCTAAGAACATTTAATCAGAAAATTCAGCACAAGAATGAACCAAATGAAAGCTTGTCCTCAAAGAAGTTTTAATTCAGCTTCATAACATTTGCAGCTGTTCTACTTGATCTCAACTTTACTGAGATAAAATCTTGGATACAAGTACTAGGCAGTTCCTTGCTACTCATATCCTTGAATGAGCTAGAAAAGTACTTACATAATTTAGCTATCTTCTTTCTGTTAAGTGACACTACCTGTAACTATAACTACAATATATGAATAACACAGAAACACACATACAATGTATGAGGGAAATATAATCGGATCCTGGAAAAACTAAAAAAAGAGCTCTGATTTAAAAAAGAAAAACATCAAAAGCTTTAAAGGCACCTTTATATGCACCTACAGTATATATGCAGTGAAATTTTGCTTGTAGTACAATAGAATTTTAAAAAGAGCTTTAAAAAAAAAAAAAAAAAAAAAAAAAAAAAAAGAACACACACACAACAAAAACAAACCCCCAAACAATCTTAATCTAATACACAAATGTTCAATGAGATTAAAAGTGCAGGTAATTATATCTTCAAAAATAACAGACTGAATTATGACTCTCTTTCTTGGGAACTGAGACACTAGTTTAGTTCCATCGTAACTCATTTTGAGAATGGAGACACTTTATTGCTCTGCATTAAATGAAATTCTCCAGCAAAATCAAGGCAATGTCAATGTGCCCTTTTAAAGCAATCTCTACAGTGTTGGATTTAGATTAGAATGTTGGATGTTACAGGAAGTTCTGAGGATGTTGCAAATGAGCTTAACCTAAAAGGCTGATTATGGTGTATGATGAATCTTATATGAGCATTAGACTTTGCTGCACTTGCATGCGTATCTGCATTCTTTCACAGTATAATTGTAATGTCCCTATGTGCATGCAAGTACCCTGTAGTATACAGCGTGGATAGTACTAACGAAACCCATTTTATAGTAACCCCCAGCCATTGATCATTCAAATATTCGGCTTAATGGATTTTGCTTCCTGAAAAAAGACAAATACACCTGTAAGCTTATTTCTGTTCCATTCCAGTTGAACATTTTTGTACAAAACTCATTTCCTGAATAAACTTGTACATTTGGAGAACTGCATTTTGACAATGGTTCATTTTTTCTGCTTTATTTCATGATTCTGAGTCTTGACCAAGCAAGCATAACCATGCTGTATTATTCATTTCTCTTGCTGTTGTGGGGTTCATTTGTGTTTGTAATCTTTTTTAGAGCATCTAAAGGTGCTTTCACACATGATGCGACAGTGTGGTACCACACTGTGGCGCCACACTTTTTTGTGTACAAGCCTATGGCGTATAGGGCGACAAAAAAATGTCGCCGAGGCAGGACACACTTTTTTTTGCTGCCTAGATACACAAAAAATGCGCACCAATTCAAATTTCTAAAAAGTTAGCGCAAAAATTGTTGCCATGAGACTGCTTGCGCAAGTTTTGACAATATGCTCTCTTACTGAGAGTTGACGCATTAATGCGCGTTCATTAGCATATGTGGTGACACAAAGTCCCACCATGTGTGAAGACGAAACAGTGTGGTGCCACAGTGTGGTACCACACTGTCGCATCATGTGTGAAAGCACCTTAATGGTACATGTATATGAAACATGAAGAATTGGTACTGTTCAATAACAATTACATGTACATGTAAAATTTAAATTATGATACAGAAAACTAATCCTGAAAAGCTATGCAAGGTTCTATTCCAGTATACTTGACACTTTGATATTAGTATTACACAAATTTTTACTGAAATTTCCACCAATGTACTCCTTGGTGATGCAACATTTGCTCCTGCGAAAAGTGCTCTGTCTTGATATCTCCGAAGACAGAGGGTTATGGTTACGTTTTTTTTTTTGATAGGGGTTGTGGTTCAAGGTTTGTGTTAGGTTTAAGGTTAGGTTTTATGTTTTACTAATAACGTGCATGTTTTCCATGGAAGCAATTGTCGTCGGAGCAAATGTCATGGAAAGGTATTCCTTCACTACAGCAAAATCCAGAAAAATAAGAAAGGCACTACCGGTACTATTTCTACTATTACTAATACTAGCAAGCTAGCTTTGATTTTTGTTGTCCAAAACTATGGAATAGTTTGCTAGCACATTTGCTGTCTTGTACATCTACAGAATCTTTTAAGAGGAATCTAAAGATATACATGTACATGTATTTGTTTGTTCTTTAAATTTTGTAGTACTGTTAGCTCATTGTAAATACATGCAACCACTGATGAATTAATTGTATCTCCTGGTAATTGATATCTTGTATTACATTTTGCTTAATCAGTATGTTTATATTATATTGTATGTACTTTTAATTCCACCAATAATTTTAAAGCCCATCCACTGAGGATATAATATCAGTCTTGCACACAGGCAACTATACCGCTTGTGAACATGTATGTCAATATTTTTAGCAAGTGTTGTAATTGTTTCAAGAATTTCTCATTTTTCTGCTGTTTCATGTTGGCTAATGTGATGTGCATTTATGCAATAAGTATCCAATTTCATACCCCTTACACAAAAAAACAACAACTAGAAGTTGCACCTATCGAAAAAAAGAATTGAATAAGAACTCTGGTTCACACATAAAAATGTAACAGTTACTTTGCGAAAATGCCACTTTCACATTGCGAAAATACCACTTTCACATTGCAAAATCCAATAACGTCTCTAAAGGGAATTAGTATGTTGTTTAAGGTACAAACCTTCTGACCACAGTTTTCTTTGGTGCCAAAAAGAGTTCATCATTATCAGACGAATTTGAATCTGAATCCAACCGCAGAAGCTCATGACCCTCCTTTGAGCGCTTACTCTTCCCGTTCTTCTTTCCGTTAGCCATGGTGAGGAGTGCATCCAACTCCTTGCGTTTTTTCATTCTTTTCGTCCCCCTCGCTGAAGAATTTTTGGGTCCCCGCTGCGGCTCCAGATTTGATACTTTTGCTTGCTGTCACTGGGGCACTGAAGGTGTCAACTGATCCATTCAGGGATCTCCTAAAGTTGAAAAAGATACAGGAAACAAACATCAAAGTTCAAGTATGCTGAGCATTGCTGAGCATCTGGGCCCATATTCATGAAACCTTCATACGCCTACATGTAGTTGTCACCTATGTGACAAGTTACACAGATGGATGTAGCAAATTTCTTACACATCTCTGGATCTTACTTAACATCTAGTTCAAATAGATTACATACATGTACATGCCTTACGGTGCGATTCAGATTATGAACCAGCTGAATCAGTGTTCATAGCACTTAGTGTAGACTAAGTTTATAACCATCATCAGATATTTATCCTTTTGCATGGGGTGATTTGGTAAAACAAGGTATGCCATTTTGGACCTTTTTCAGGTTTTAGGCATTACCGATATACACCGGTATAGATATTTTTTTTCAGTCAAAATTTCAGTTATTAAACTGAATCAGTGTTTATAGCACTTTAATAGTATAGACTATATTTATAAATATCATCAAAGAAATTTAATATCCTTCTTGTGCAGGGGTAATTTGGCAAAACAAGGTGCCATTTTGGACCTTTTTCAGGTTTCAAGCATTATATAAAGATATTTTTTTTCCATTCAAAATTTCAGCTTTTAAAGTGATCTAAATTTGATTGTCTAATTGAGTAATCTTGTTTCTCGCCGATCAAAATATTGTAACAAAATATTGTTTCACATTTGCCTAGAATTATATATATTTTTTTAGGGCCGAAGAGTGACCAAAATGTTATTTTGAACGAATCAGAAAGAATATTTAATCGTAGATAGCAGTTCAAGTAAAATTGGTAATCGCTTAATAAAATCGATTCACTAAGGAACTAGAGTAAGTGCTTGTTTTCAGGTTATGAAATGTTGCTGGAGCCAGCAAAGTTACAATCCATATCTGTTTTGTTTAATACCAAATGATAGATTATTTATTTTTCTTGTTCACTAAAAGAAAACTAGGCCAATAGTGATTTTAAAGTTGTTATATTTGACGAGTTTCTTAATGAAACAGTTTCTAAATTAAGTATGGGCTGAAATCATGATAGCACTATCGTCGTCGGGTTGGGTTTACCAATTATCGGTTACTGGATCATATAGTAGGCCTTGCCACAGCACTTTGATTTGCCAATCTTGTTAATTTAACCAGACGGAAATCTTTGCTGCTGAATTTTAAAAAAAGCATTAAAACCTGTTGCGACAAGAAAAATCTGAAAAAGTGAATAATGCAGAAGTAAAATTTCGAAAAGGTACATGCAAGCCTGTTGTCTTCTCATTTTGGTTGTGTAGAAGAAATCTGATGCATGGTCGCATGGTCATGGAGATTTGGAAAAAAGAAGTGAAAAAGTGAGAACCATGCATGGTCTTCGTTTTTAGGAAAGAAAACCATACAAGGTCGTGCGGTCGTGAGAAGTTGAGACATGGTCATGGTCTTGAGAAGTTGAGACATAGTCATGCGGTCTTGAGAAATTGGGACATGGTCATGCGGTCTTGAGAGTTGAAACATGGTCTTGGAAAAGTTGGCATGGTCGTGTAGTCTTTGAAGTAAAAAGAATAAGTGGACGTGGTCGTGCGGTCTTGGAGAGGTGGCATAGTCGTGCGGTCTTGTGAAAGAACTGGCATTGTCATTGTGGAGCAACTATAAAACTGAAAAGTGATCAGATCTGTATATTTCGGTCAAACGGGCTCAGGCCTGGAAAGAAAAAAGGCTGTTTGGCTACAATATGTACACAAACCAGAGCTAACGTTAAATTTTGGAATTATGATTTCCAACATCGCCAAGTTGAATTTTCTTTATTTCACTGATCTTTTGGTGTCAGTATTTGATAACAAAATACCAGTTTTGAGTGAATATTAGTGACTTTTGTGTAGTGGTATTGGTAAGTGTTGCTGTGTATGACTAACTGACTACATGTATGTACACACAAAGAGTAGTAATGGCGCTTTGAATGCAGAGACAGACATATGATATGGGGGCCCTATGTCTGCACATCTAAAATTTCACGTGAAATTGACAAGTCTTTTCTTTGGTTTTCCCCCTATTGGCTGACGTCATTTTAATCCTCATATTCCAGAAGGTAATTGTCCTGGAAATCTCATCAAAATTTGAGTAAGAACAATGTCATTTTCACAAGAAAAAGCAATGGTGTCAATTTGACAATGCAAAAAACAAAGGTTCACATGTCTGCACCCTCATTCACTTTAAATGCAGTCCAGGATTTTTTGTATGAAAGGTGGCAATTTCATATGAAAAAAAATATGTAAACAAAAAGACTTTCCTCAACAGTTTTTCCTAATTTTTGCCTCACTAAAAATGATATGAAGATTCTGTGTGAGTTGCGTTTTCAGTGATATTAGAATCGTGCAGTTACGAGTATGCGCAGCCATAAGGCACCAAACCATACAGATCTACTTCCTTTCACCAGGTCACAGCCATGCAAAGACCAGTCAAAAGAATACATCACCATACATAAAAAAATCCAGGATTAATTTAAAGCCCGCTCATAGGGCCAAACATGCGTCAGACTGTAGCAAACATTCACCATTGCAACAGTCAAAACAGACAACAAAATTTCCATACTGTAAGCAAGATTTAATTTTCTTAAATTTGCTAAATTATGTGGTTCAGGGACTCTTCATCTCTCCAAAAATTTGGGAATTAAGAGTTGAAACAGAAATTTTAAAAAATCATTTTCTCTCATGTATGATTTTCTACCAAGCCAAAACGGTTGGTGATACACACAGGCGCTACGGAAGCTTTTCCCGCGTAATAACTGCTATGGAGTGCAAGCTTATCACAGATAAGCTTGTATATGTTTAGGCCCTCAGTGCTTAAACTAAAGGCAGTGTATACAGCCACACGCGTGTCTTTACCTTACGACCAGACGCGTGTGGCTGTATACACAGCATCGACATGGGGATACAGCCACACTCATCTGAATTCCCACTTATACTCCGTGCCATGGTGCTATCGCTAGCGCATTGTACAAGCGATGTGTACATTCATGTGGGGGTGTGTTGCAAAGCCCCAAAACTTGGATCATCGTGAAGTTTTATCTCTTGAAATTCACCGACATACAAACAATATTTCTACTTCATTATTGTCACCTGCTTACCCATCAGGTAAGAATGAAGTGAAAATATTGTTTGTACAATAAGTGAAATTGAGAGATAAAACCTTCGTGACGATCAAAGTTTTGCAACTTGCAGAACATACATATGTACATGATCATCTGTCGCATGAATACACATCGCTTGTGCAGTGCATATACTGATACTAGCTGTCGGGGCACAGAGTACAAGTGGGAATTCAGACAAGTGTGGCCATAAGGTAAAGACACACGCATGTGGCTGTATACACTGCCTAAACTAAATAAAAGCTACATAAAAAAATGATAAAGCAGTCATTATCCGAAACGTGGATGTGAGTGATGTAGTCTGTAGAGGTCTACTCTTTATTTTCGCATTCATACAATTTACAAGGTTATATAACAATACCTTGAACACTGTATTTTTTAGTTAATACTGTAGGGCTGTATATTGAACATGTACTTATTATGTAAGGTTTACTTTCTATTTTAAGCTCTTAATTGAATGTTTGCTTTCATTGACCTCTTTATTTTCTATTGATTCTATGCCCTATTCACTAACAGGTATTTCCTTCTTTTCATGTCCACTTGCCCCACATACCATCAACTCACTTCAGTTGTTCATTCTGACCCCCACTTCTACTTTCCCTCCTCTTCTGTCACATGATCTCTCTTCCCTCCAAAATAGTCACATGACACTTATCACTCTCTTTTCTGATTGGTTTGATTTTCTTTGAATATTAATGAGGCAATCACATGACAGATTTACTTTTGAATATTGATGAGATTCCTTTTGTTATGTTTATGTTACATGAATATTTATGTGAAAATCTATTGATGCATGTGAACTGATTGGAACAGAGAACAGAAAATAAAAATCTAAAACTGCTCAGCAGAGAGTCAGTCTGCAGAGAGCTATCGAGCAATCAACATCGTTGTCATCCTCCTTCATATTTTTCTGTGTGGAAAGAACCCACGGGGACTTATACAAAATAGAGCCCCACAACTGGTGGCAGCGTGGTCCACACTACAGAAAAATCAGCAGTTATTCAGCCTTCATCGAGTTTCTTCCTCCATCGAAGCTTATGTTGTGATTTTCTGTATTCTTCCTCCATTAAAGCTAAGTTATTGATTTGTGATACTCCCTCCATCTTGACTTTGCTTGAGCTGATTTTCTTCCCATCTCTTGTGCACTTGGATCACATTCCAGCAGTCAACAAGGATTTTCCTCCCATCTTGTCTGCTTCTCTCCTACGTACAGGGAGCACCAGAGTGTACAAGCAAGTTATGATCAGTAAGTGATAGCAGTGTTTTCATCCTTTCTTCAGTTTATGTATCTTGTTGAACTCTGCAAACTAGCTTGCTGCGACATCAGTTAGATAACTTGACCTATGCAAGTAAGCCAGGTCAGATATACATGTACTTCCTCCATCTCCTCTTCACATTGTTGACTGCAAGTATCTTCATTTATAAACTTTATAGACTGTAATGGTGATTGTTTAACTAGCCAGTCAAGCACAATGAATACCTTTCGGATGGAGTTACCAGAAATTTTCTCAGGTGAAGATGGCACTGATTTTCACCAGTGGATTCGACGTTTCGAATTGGCAACCGAAGTTAGTGGTATCTCGGACAAGAACTATCTCCTTCTCCCAGCAAGACTTTCCGGTCCAGCATTTATTGTATGGGAAGGCTTGCCAGAATCGGAGAAGAAAGACTTTACGAAAATCAAGGAAAAACTGTCCGCAGTGTTTGGCAAGACACAGTTCTTACAGACTTTCCGTTCCTGCATCACGGCCCGCAAGCGGCACCATGGTGAACCTCTGGAAGTGTTTGCCTCTACAATCACCGCCATGGTTGAAGAAGCTTTTCCGAAATATGACGCCGATGCCAAAGAAGGCGAGGCTTTTCGTCGTTTCATCGCTGGTCTCGAGGATAATTTGCGGACAAAGATAATCGAACTGGGGGGAGCAACATTGAAAGATGCGCTGGATATAGCCCTTCGAGTCGAGAGAGCAAACCAGCAGACGAATGTACCAAGTACTAGCATAGCAGCACTCGCAGATAGCAAACAAGATGCCCTGTATCTGCAGATACTCAAACGTCTAGATGCCTTAGAGAAGAAAATGGACTCTTTGAACCTGAATGACCCTCCACACTCACAAGCTGCGCAGTTTCAAAGCCACCAAACCCATTCCTCTAACCCAGGGATAGAGAGACGTGGTAGATCACCCAATAGACACCCCGACCTCCAGCGACCACGACAAGGGTACCAAAGCAGATCACCAAGTCCTCGGGCAGAACACCAACAGCCCCGCAATGAGTACCAAAGCAGGTCACCCAGCCGACCACCAGTATATCAACCACCAAAGCGAGAATACAAAGACTGGTCACCGAGTCCACGCAGAGACTACAGACACAGGTCTCCTAGCCCTCGGGATTCCCGCAGCAGGCAGCCAAGCTACATGTATTCTCGTCAGTACTATCCACACGATCGGCCCCAGGACACTAACCCGTACTATGAGAGGCGCAATAGCCCCAGCTATGAAATAAGAGATGAAAGACGGGCAGATGATTGCCATGTCCACTTCTCTGACCACCAGTCGGGAAACTTCTATTAGTTGGCGACGAGGGCCACTCACCAACTACACCCACTCAGGCCCAAATCAAAATAAAAGCACAATCTGCAGAGGAATCCAAGCCACCCTACATCCCAATCATTCTTGACGGTACTTACGTATTGGCTTATCTGGATTCTGGAGCTCACACCTCTCTTATCAGTACCAAACTTTGGGAATCCATCCCTAAATCTCAGAGAAGCCCATTGATCAAGTCTCCAAGACCAGCTTCATCCGTCACTGGAGAGGCAATAGATATCATCGGCATAACCGATGCAACCATACACTTGGGGTGTACTACGCAGAAGCACCAGTTTCTTGTGGCAAGAAACGTTACACACCCGGCAATACTCGGATGGGACTTTTTCTGCAAAACCAAGGCCACTCTTACAACGTCGACATTCAATATGGAGGGGCAGACCATACCCCTTGTCAGCAAACACCAACTTCAAGCCCCTTTGAAGTGCAACGTGTCTCTTGTAGGAAACACACCCATCCCTCCTTCGTGTGAGATTCATGTTCAAGGCAGGCTTTCACCAATACAGGCAGACATCATCCCATCAGGCTATGAAGGCATCTTCGAACCAGAACCAGATCAGCAACTCAATTACGCCAGTGCTCGTTGCCTCACAAGACCACAAGATGGCATCATTTCCATCCGCCTCATCAATCCATCTCAAGAGCCGATTGAAATTCCTGCCAACACCAACCTTGGGCAGTTCTATGCCATGACAGGTGACCCACAAGAAGAATACAAGCTTGCCAATAGCTTAGTCGCAAGCACCAGTAAATCCACCCCACCAATCCAAGTATCATCCTTACTTCCTCCTGATATGACCAAGAGCCAACGTAACCAAGCTGAAGGACTTCTTTCAACTTACCAAGACATTTTCAGCATGTCATCATCTGATATTGGCCAAACAGATGTAGCCTACCACCACATCCATACTACAGCGGAATCCCCTATTCGTCAACGAGCATACCGCACATCACCAGCCATGAGAGTTGAAATCCAATCTCAAGTCGACGACCTTCTCGAAAGGGGAATCATCGAAGAAAGTCACAGCCCATGGGCAAGCCCCATCGTCATGGTCAAAAAGAAAGATGGTACCTTCCGCTTCTGCATTGACTATAGAGCTCTTAATGCGGTAACAGTGAGAGACTCCCATCCTATACCCAGACAAGATGACTCTATAGATGCCCTTTCATCATCCACATATTTCTCAGTCATGGACCTCTCAAGTGGATACTGGCAGGTACCACTCAACCCCCAAGACAAAGAGAAAACAGCATTCACAACAGGATCAGGGCTCTACCACTTCAACGTCATGCCCTTTGGTCTCGTCAATGCACCCATGACTTTTCAACGGATAATGGAAGCTGTCTTACATGGTCTACACTGGTCCACCTGTCTCATCTACCTTGATGACTGCATCGTACTTGGAAAGGATTTCAACAGTCATATCAGAAACTTACAAGATGTGTTCCAACGCTTCAGAGAAGCAGGACTAAAACTAAAACCATCTAAGTGCCAGTTCTTCCGTAAAGAAGTCTGTTACTTGGGCTACATCATCAACACAGAAGGTGTACTCCCTGACTCTACCAACACCAGCAAAGTTGCATCCTGGCCTCAGCCACAGAATCCTACTGATGTTCGATCATTTCTGGGTCTGGCATCCTTTTACCGCCGCTTTATTCAAGACTTCTCGAAGATCGCATCACCTCTGACCAACCTTACCCGCAAAGGAGTGAAGTTTATCTGGACTGAGGAATGCGAGAATGCATTTAAGACCATGAAGAATGCCCTCACCAACCCACCATTACTGGCCTACCCAAACTTCTCAGAGAAATTCATCTTATCAACTGACGCTTCCCTCACCGCTGTGGGCGCTGTTCTCTCACAAGTACAAGAAGGTAGAGAAAGAGTAGTCGCCTACTTCAGCCAGATGCTATCCACTACACAACAGAAATGGTCAACCTATGATAGAGAATTATGGGCGATTGTTTCTTCTGTTCGCCACTTCAGACATTACCTACGCGGTCAAGAATTCACGATACTGACTGATCATCAACCACTCCTGGGACACAACAAAGTTTCTATCCAAGATGATGTATCCGGACGACGAGCACGATGGATAGTCGAACTCAATGCCTACACCTTCAACATCAACCATCAAAAAGGCAAACAGAACAGTCATGCAGATGCCTTATCTCGCCGACCTCCAAACTCCAAACCAAGAGAGGAGCAAATCAAAGTGACCGAAACCATCTCAACTCACTCGATGCCTACCAAACCAACAGAGTGTAACATGGTACAGACACGTTCTTCATCACGCCTATGTGACAAACAGAATCAGAGCTTTGATAAACCACCAAGTCAAAGCAACCAAACCATACCAAGCGAGGAGTCTAAGCCTAAACTATCTCAACCTGAGTTGGCTGAGAACTTCAGCTTAGCAGGACAAGAGAACAACTTCCTTCAACATCAGCAGCAAGATGACGACATAAAAAGAGTCATAACCTACCTACAAGACGGCTATCGACCTACCGTGAGAGAAATTCGAAGGGAGAATCCTCGCATGAGACGCTATCTGTGGGACTTTCATCGACTGACGGTTGAAAATGGCATACTTTATCGCAAGATACAAGATAATCTTGGCTACACCACATATCAAGCTGTAGTACCCCAATCATTAGTCCCTACCGTACTGGAACAGTTACATGGAGACCCTACTGCAGGACATTTTGGCACAAAACGTACCCTGCAACGAGCGAAGACATGCTTCTGGCAATTCATACAAAGAGACATCCGCAATTTCTGTGAGACTTGTGCTGCTTGTGAGTCATTCCGGCTTCCAAACCCGAAGTACCAAGCTCCACTCCACAACATCTCCACAGATCACCCTCTCCAAATGGTATTTGCAGACATTGCTGAACTACCAACTTCAAGGAAGGGCTTCCGCTACATTTTGGTTGTTGTGGACCACTTCAGCAAATATACCAACATCTATGCCATGAAGGATCAAACTGCACATACTGTTGCCAGACATCTCTTTGATGATTACATCAGAGAACATGGGATACCAGAAAACCTTCACACAGACCAAGGGAGACAGTTTGAGTCACGAGTATTTCAGGAATTGTGTCAAAATCTTGGCATTAAGAAGACCAGATCCTCTCCTTACCATCCTCAAGGAGCAGGAATAGTGGAGAGATGCAACAGGGTCATCAAGGACCAACTTGCCAAGTATCTAGCTGATAAAGGCAACGACTGGGACTCTCACCTCTCGCAAGTTCAAATAGCCTACAACACGAGTACCCATTCAAGCACCGGATTAACGCCATTCTATATCATGCATGGCAGAGAAGCTCGAACACCAGTGAATGTCACCTGCCCCACACCTCCTCCATCATATGTGTCACCGCAGGAGTATGTAACTCGGCTTACTAATCGCCTAAAGAAAGCCTTCTCACATGCCTTTCAACAAAATACAAGGGCACGAGAACTACAAAAAGCAGACTATGACTGCAAGACACGATTCACCAAGTATGAAATAGGTGACGTAGTATGGCTGCATGATCCCGTAAATCTCAGAAACAAACTCGAACCCAACTGGAAAGGGCCGTTTGAAGTCACCTCCACGTCAGATGATGGACTCACCTATAAAATAACTGATATCCATGACAGGAACAAGAGTAAGGTAGTGCATCATTACCGGCTGAAAATATTCCGCTCAAGATGCCAACTCGAGGGTACACAGCCGCCTCCCCAAACTATGACATCCAAGCCTCGGATTGAAACCCCTCCTCCATCGCATCTTCCTTCATCCCCAGCTACCAAACCACGAGAATCTGCATACATTGAATGGGATCCTTCCAATCAACCACCTGGTGTCGAAACAAGGCAACCGTTCCTTCTTCACAGGCAAGGTGACTTTGATCCACCATCAGGGTCAAATGAACTGAGCCAATGGGCTACTAACCAGCCAGACCAATCCACCAGTCGTCCTCATGGTGCAGACACATTTGATCCACCATCAGGGTCAAATGAAAACCAATCAGACCAATCCACCAGTTGTCCTCGTCATGGTGCAGACACATTTGATCCACCATCAGGGTCAAATGAACAAAGCCGACAGACTGCTAACCAGCCAGACCAAACCATGAGCTGTTATGGTGAAGACAGATTTGACCAACCACCATGGCCAAAGCAGTCTGAGCCATCTACTGACCAGTCACAACAGTCACTCGGGTCCAGCCAGATCCAGACGCAAAACCAAACTACTCGCCCAGACAAGCATCTTCTTCTAGCCAGACAGAGGATACCGGACAATACTCAGCAACCGTCGACCTCGAACTCAATCCCAGATACCAGACGAGGCCCAGACGATTCCACCTTATTGCAGGCACCACAACGTACTTCATCTGACATACCACCCCAGACCGGAACGGAGCAACCCAACGTCCCACCTTCCAGACATACTGAACCAGGACTCCAGAGAGCAGGTTACCAGACACGCTCAGGACGAACTGTTCATAAACCTGTGAAATTTCAGGAATATCGCATGTGATTTAACTTTCTGAATTGTGCATTTATTCGAGACACGCGGACTATGACAGTGCAGATTGGATTGGACCGACGTTGAAATTATTTAAATTGGGACATTTTCTAGGAATTGAACTATCGCCAAATAAAGCTCCAGTGAAGTTTATACATGTATATGAATCTACATTGATGATGTAAGAATTTGAACCATTAAACAAGTGATCGGACACTTCTGTAAAAATTTACACTGGACTGAAATTTGAGATTCAAATTCGCGAAATGGACGCTGAAACCTGATATGTTGGGATTGAATTCCGCGAAATGGACGCTGAAACCTGACAAATTGAGATTGAAATTCGCGAAATGGACGCTGAAACCCAATTTCAAAAGAAACTGATATTCAGTGAAATGGACACTGCCAGTTTACTTTAATTATTTGTTTTTTTTCTGTTTACAAAACTTTTCAAGGACAGAAATAGTCAAATTGTGCATTTCATGTGGATATTGAAAGTATACATGGATATATATTATGTTAAGTAAAATTCACTACCTTAACAGTGATTCATGTGAGTCAAATAGACTAGTCCTTTTATTGCTGGTGCTTATACACTGCAATTTTGTCAAGATTTTGCAATCTATGCTAAAAGAAAATTCTATATCTGTATTTATATAGACGTTTGAAAGTCTATCCTATGTTTTCTATGCTATAATTCACTTTGCTATCAGACACACACACAAAAAAATGTGTTTAAAGTTAATTACTTTTATCATTTTTTTTTTTGGCAAGGAATTGGCACATGAAGTATGCGTAAAAATGTTTTATCAGATTTGAAAGAAAAAAAGTTATGATTTCAATCACATTGTGAAACTAATATCATGTGTCATTTTGTTGAAAATGCATGCTTTTAAAAGGAAAGCACATAGTAGACTTATGAAAGTTTCTCTTTATGTCATAAGAAGCATTCATCTTTAATTATGTATGCATGTATATTGTATTGTATTCAAAAGTGTTTTGTTTTGGGGTTTTTTTTGAAGAAAAACAGAATATATTATTTTTCTAGACCTTTTGCTGAATATGAAATTATACTTAAGTCTGGAAAAGAGTCTTGCTTAAATATTTAGTTGTATTAATCATCATGAAATTTTCTTTATTGGAAAGAGTTTGAATTTTATAGAAAAAAAATGACGTATTCATTTTTTTTTACAATTTATGGAATTCACTTGAAATGTCTCAAAATAAGAAACGGTCAGTGCAAATAGGGAACAGGTGTTTGGTATCAACTAGTTAAATTTTGTTTTATTGGATGAAAGAAAAGAAAACTGAAGATTTATAGAAAGTTTCAGCACTTAGTTAATTCTTGCAAGATGAGAGACTTTTTAAGATATAATCTTCCGACTGGAATTTCATTTTTGTTTTCAGAAAAAGATTGAGAAAATAATTTGCTATACATGTATATGCTTCACGTTGGTAATTTGTATTCTGCTATTTTGCAATATGTTATTTACATTTATATGAATTTGAAAATGAGGACATTTTCCTCGGGAGAAGGAATATTATGTAGGGCTGTATATTGAACATGTACTTATTATGTAAGGTTTACTTTCTATTTTAAGCTCTTAATTGAATGTTTGCTTTCATTGACCTCTTTATTTTCTATTGATTCTATGCCCTATTCACTAACAGGTATTTCCTTCTTTTCATGTCCACTTGCCCCACATACCATCAACTCACTTCAGTTGTTCATTCTGACCCCCACTTCTACTTTCCCTCCTCTTCTGTCACATGATCTCTCTTCCCTCCAAAATAGTCACATGACACTTATCACTCTCTTTTCTGATTGGTTTGATTTTCTTTGAATATTAATGAGGCAATCACATGACAGATTTACTTTTGAATATTGATGAGATTCCTTTTGTTATGTTTATGTTACATGAATATTTATGTGAAAATCTATTGATGCATGTGAACTGATTGGAACAGAGAACAGAAAATAAAAATCTAAAACTGCTCAGCAGAGAGTCAGTCTGCAGAGAGCTATCGAGCAATCAACATCGTTGTCATCCTCCTTCATATTTTTCTGTGTGGAAAGAACCCACGGGGACTTATACAAAATAGAGCCCCACAATACAAACCAAAATAATTTCTAATTTTCAATAATTAATGCCAACTCAACCATTTCAGAGTGAGAGTTCGGACTCTTTCCTGTCATGCCTGTCTTGCATTTTTGCAAAGCTAAAAAAACCACAGTCCACACTGAAAACAATTTGTAACTATGTCATGTGTATGTGAAATCCACTTTCAATGTTATCAGTGATTCCCTGCCACCACTGAATGTTGATATTGTATTTATCTGGGAAAGAGTTCCTCTTGCGACAGCCACCCAATTTTTTTAAAGTAAAAAATCGTTCTCTTCAGTTTCACATCTTTCTTGACTTTTATTCTCTTTAAATTGTTTCTTGACTTACCATACCTGACGAGACTCGAACCTGTACCATCAGACCATTCACTTCTCAAGACTGACGCCTTATCGACTGCGCTAGCGAGAGATCGCTGAAAGTGAGGGGTCTCCTAATGATTATAAGCCGGAAGCTGGAAGTCCGGATTAGTCAAAATCCCAGGATGCATTGCTCCTATTTTTCTGACTAAATAAACCGAGGTCAACTTGAAATGCACGGTATCGCAGCTCAGGTAAGCTTTTAATTTTGACGGAATAAACCATAGGCCTATTTATAGGATTTTATGGGTGCTAGAGATCTACACCCTCTAGATTAGACCTAGATCTAGACTCTAGAATATCATTCCAAGTCGTATCCCTAAATTTGGGTGGCTGTCACAAAAGGAACTCTTCCCTTTATCTGCAATGTATCATGAAAGGCATGCCATAACGAAAACCGACCATTCCATCAACGTTTGCTTCACCAAATTGGATCACAGAGCGATTTGACACGTAAAATTTTACATCGATTTCTATGAGTGGGACCAAATTATTCGCCCGCACACAAATTGGGTCATCATTTTCAAGTCACAGCAACATCAAAATGCGTCTAATAAATGATTTCAAAAACCACACAGCGAGTAATAAATATTATTTGAAAAACTTACACATTAACTTTCACTCGGAAATTCCTTGTCAACGAAGGTACATCTGGCAGAATTCCTTCACACAGTCTCAGTCAGAAACATCTTTACCAGCAGCTTTCATGAATCCGAAATCTCACCGATTCTTGTCGAATCAACGGATCGGAACCGCGACTACTCGAGGAGAGAGAGAGAGATGACATTGATCAAAACCACAAGACATTTTGTAAAATTCCCCGTCTTGAACTGAGTCTAGTATGAGGTAGTCTGGCACAGCAGACTTTTTTTTTTGAAGAGACAATTTTTCAGGCTGATACATGTGGATGTTTGGAGTCTCATAATTTGTATGGGCTCTTTAGTGCATATCAAAGTGGAAAAGCAAGATATGGTCTGGGTTACTTATAATCCTGAGCAGTCTTTCTTGATACAATATCGAGTCCAACATTGGCATGTGTACAGTGTTATCTTACTCACTTCCCTACATTTTATTGAACAGTAAATCCTTATTAACCCATTCGTGACAGGAATTATTTAAAGCCTAATTTGATCAGCTTTTATTCTTCAAATTGGCAACACCAACATTTTTATTTTATTGCTACATTTTCCTTATAAAATGTCATGCATCTGAAATGAATATAAATTGACAGGAATTATGATGAGAAGTCAAAAAGTTGCCAATTTGCAAGGAAAAACAGTGATTTTAAACTTTCTATCACATTGCCAATTTAAGGATTTTAATGCTTATTTTCCTTTAAAAAATTTTCAGCATCAAACAATGAATATTGATGCAACCAAAATGGGCACAGTTTGTGTAGAATTTTTTGCTCTTTCTGCTCATGTATTTGGTATGATTTTTAGGGCTTTGCATCAAAAGATATTAGGCCAAACCACAAAATGTGGACTTATGTCACGAATGGGTTAAGATAACACTGCTATAACAAACTCTCCATATACAATTGCAGCTTTTGTCAGTCCTACTTCTTTGCATCGCTTTGTTGTTTTGTTTTTTGCCTGAAAAATAAAGGTTTTAATAAGAAAAGCAAATTTCCTTTATGTCATGGAGTTTAATTGTTACAATTAGGTTCACTGTATCAACCAATTACTGAAGAGATGTCAACCAGGGCCTGTTTCTGGAAATCAACGCCAAGTTAGTCATATCTTTGTCCGCCAACTACGGAGATGACTCTAATCTTGCTAAACCGTTTCACGAAGAGCATGCTAGCTAAATATCTCGTGAATCGATGAGGAAATGTGACAACACATAGCCTTGATCACAATCACACATATATTTTGTAAACGAGAAATAATTATTTGAGTGATCTGGTGAGGGCAAAGCTTAGAAATAGTAGCAGGGGGTTATAGATACAAGATATTTAAGTCAAATCTGAAAACGGTCCTCTTTGCTAAAGCGTACAGTGGAATGTAATTCAACACAAATATGTAGTTTCTTATTCTATTTACTTTTCTTCTTTTCATTCTTGACTATTCATGCACCTCGGAATAGTGTAACTAGATAGATGGCGCAATACAAGTGCATTATATTATTATTATTATTATTATTTTCAAAGAAGGCAGATCACACCAAAGAAAAACTTATAAGATTCTGTTTTTAGTAATTAAGTTCATTGTCGTTTTGAACGTGAGATGGGTACCCCCGGGACACTAGATTTGCAAAATAAACCCTTACGTTCATGATCGGAAAAAGGAGGCAAATTAAATATTTATCCAGCGTCACGTCTTGACCAAAACGTTGATATGCATAATTTGGCAAATTACAAGCTAAAATATGTGTCTTAAAAAGTATTTTGTTTAAAAATCTACGATATAAATTATCTTTGAATAAATATGGGTCTGAAATTTACAGACTATCCCTTTGACTATGCATTGCCTGACGTGGCAGAATTGCATTCTTTTGAGAGATGTTACAATCACGGGAGAAACCCCCTAGGAAACTTTTTTTGCAGATCGTTTCATATGAAACATGAAATATAATATTTATACATGAGCAAGGATGAATTACTGATTGCAGGAACCCTTAGAAAAGATAGATTTGAATTATTTTTTTACATCTATGTAGCTTCCATTTTGACCAGCCATAACCTACCAAATTAGTGGCATGTGATGGCGCTGCATATCAACGAAAAAAGATATGACAGGGTCAGAGGCATCATAAGTTCTTAGTCGTGATGTTGGCGTTGATCTTGGCTAACGCGGCTTCGTGAAACACGTAGCAGACAACTAGCCAACTAGCGGCGATCTTAGCTGAGAAGTTGACTTACGACGGTTTCGTGAAACGGGCCCCAGTGTTCATGATTATGAAACAAGTGACATCAAAATAAAGTCCCTCTACAAAATCTCTCCCTTCTTCATAAGACAGCCCTTTGAAAAGCAACTTTCCATGGAAACTCACATAAAAAACAGACAGTCACTGAAATAATGGAACATGAATTTTATTCTTCATTTTTCAAAGCAGAAAAGACAAGACATTCAGCAAATTGCAAAATTAAGAGAGTTAACTGAGTCACAAACTGAACACTTCTTCACTTCAAGAATTTGGTTTTTTATGTGGAACTCTGTTTTAAATAACACCCTCTATATCCTGCATTTTGGTCAAGGAATAAAAAAATCTCTGTCATTTACCTTGCTCATCCAATAATGTAATTATTTCTGGTAATTAGGTTAATGATTTGTGTGTTTAAATGGATGGAAAATAAATATCACAAACTCTTCTGCTCCAATTTGAACTCTTCTTCAAAGATGAAACTGGACATTATTAAATGCAGTTGACGGATCCTATTCCTAATTCATTAATCAGGCAGTAATGTAATGGGTGTACAATGGGTTGAAATGCAGTGGAGCTTCTGTATGCATATGCATGGACCCCTATTGTGGCAATGAAAATAATCTTAAAAGTAAGTCTGCTGTAACTCTTGCCTTCAATTTCTTGCTTGCTGGTGTATAGGTTCCTTAATCTTAATTCCTGATAAGAAGAAAGGTCATTGCACTACCACTGCTTCTTATTTCAAAGGTCTCCTCAAAACATCCACACATGACACTATAAGAAATATGTGGAATGGCTTACAGCTATTACGGATTTCGTCATAAGATTGTACACATCTCACACATAAAAACCTCATGACGTCTAGCAAATAACAATTATGATTTTCTTTAGGCCACTGAGATACTTGCCACATGCATCATCTTTTCCTTCCAAACTCATATACATATGCGCTGACTTGCAATGAGATGAGAGAGGAAATAAATGTCTGGATGTACTGAAAATCTCTGAATACTCTGTTTCAAAGTACACAAAAAAAGTTAGGAAACGGTGTCTCCATTTTCAACATATGATTACATTATGTTCTTCGTTCTTTTCTAGTACTTCCCTCTGACATATCAGAAACACTGAAAAATGAGGATACCATCTATTCCACACTGTAATACTAGGAACTTTACATACATAAAGTACACTTTTTAAGTATCAATCATGCTCTTGCCAATCTAAGGAGTTAATCATATTAAAAAAAAAAAAAAAGTGTATAAAAATCAAATATTGCTTGTTCCAGATATTAAACTCTGTAACAAAGATCTAACCATCATAATAACATTGCTTTGACGAGAAAAAATGTAATATAATGAAGACAGATGAAAGTGTGAGATTAAATAATAAAAGTATAAATAGTGCTCAAACATAACTTTAATATCTGGATATTCATTTCATGAAATGAGATAGGGAACAATTTCTACTAGATAGACTGTACAGGATATATTAATGGCTTATTTATCAACTTTTGCAAGGTATCGCATATAAACATTCCTGTGATCAAGTAATACATGTACAATTTCTTCATGTAAACAAAGACATTGTCTGAGAAATTCCTCTTAATGGCTTTTCTTCAGTGTGGGGCTTTCCATTTGCATTAATATCAAACACTTCAAGTAAAGCTTTGCCAATCAAGGCTTGCACATTCATCTGTTAATTATACCTCCTTCAAAGCTTACGCACGTCTTTTGATTTGTAAAACATTGTACTGATTGAGCATTTTCAGGTTTGGATAACAAACTGAACTAACCACTAACCATAAATTACAGTTTCATATTGTTAAATTACATTTCATTTTCATAGAATAAACACTTAGTCATTCAATTCCCTTGGACTATACATCAATGCAGCGCTAAGTCTCGTAATAATTGTCCTTTTACAGGCTTTCTGTATACTGTTAGTCTTCTAAAATAAGGAATTCTACAGGCAAATTTAATGTGTAGAATTATAGTTATGGTAATGCTTCATTGCTATTTTTCTCTCCTTCAATTTTTACACCTTTATACATCAATGAAAGAGGTCTGAAGAATGTGTCTTTCTGTTCCTACGATAGAGCCGTTGTAAGTGCACCAACATACTCGACATCACACATTTCATACAAGGTAGATTACATATTCTTGTATCGGATGATGCCTCAAAGGCACTCACCTTTTCTTCAAACTAATATATTGATACCATCCTATACAAACAAACATGAAAAAAAAAAAAAAAAAAAATGACAATCAGTAATCGTGTACAATTCTTTAGGGGATATCACAACCCAGATATAATAATCCTTCTCTCTTCATTACATCTACAATTCTCTTTCATTAATTGGAATCTTTGTGAGGATGTAAAATAAAGTGATGAGTGGACTAGTTGTACAGGTCATCGTCATCGTTGTCTTGGTAGAGGTTAGGGTTGCCTCCACCAGACCCTGGGGTTCCTTGGCCACCCGCTGGCCCACTGGCTTCTGGAAAACTGTAAGAGGAAAACAGAACATCTTTAGCATTGGAATAAAAGTTCATACAAGACCCTGATAAGAAAAAAAAATGGCAATAAACCCTGAAGGATAAACACCCCCCCCCCCCCCCGAAAAAAAGAGAAACCTTGTCCTCGATTGAACTACATGTGCTCAGTTACTGAATTGTGTAGGTGTGCAATGTTAATTTATATCAGGTCCTGATTAGTAAGAGCATTGTGGAACATTAATGAAAGCCCCTGACTCCCATACCAGAGGTTCTAGCTTAGTGCTTTATACATCCTTGAATAAGGTGCTTTACCCAGATTTGTCTCTCCTGACCCAAGTGTACCAAATGTCTACCTTGTAATGCTAAGGCAATGATAACTGTGGGGACTTGAGGAAGAACGGTTTCAATACTGATGAGGCTACCTTGGGTATATAAGATGATAATAAATCACCATTATCATTTTAAAGACAGCAGCTAAACTGACCTGAAATTGCCTCCGAATCCTCTGCTCTGCTGTAGTGTTTGAGAGAACATCTCATATTTGCGGATATCATTGTCGCTGACTGAACGACGGGCAAAGTTCATGGCTTCCACAAAGTGTTCCTTGGTGATTTCTGGGACGGGGTCATCTTCATCTGTTTCCTGCACACAGAAAAGAATATAACACATTGAATAAGAATGGTCAATATCAGCAAACTTCAGGTTACAAATAATTATAACTGACAAACTGATATATCAGGGGAGAGCTGAACATCAAAAATAGTCTTTGACTTGTTGCTTTGGTACAGCTTTATTGACAAACTGGCTGACAGTCATTTATATTTTATTCATGTTTTTAATAGTATCTACACTGTATGTTGCTTAGACCAGCTAAAAAACAACACTAAAAACTCACAAGATGATGCACACACAATTGTATAGAATGCAGCTTGCACAGAACCAAAGACTGACTTGGATCTCACATTGGAAATTTATTTTATCCTTTATTTTCTTCAGACTCCTGAACTACTAACCTACTGCATGCAGGTAAAGATTTCAGGTCAAGCCTCTTCATCAATTAATGGATACCAAAAGGAGACTGCCAGTCAACTTTTGTCAAGCATAGTATTCATGACTCTACACAGCAGGGCAGTGCGAGGTTTTGATAAATGGTAAATAAATAGTTAATTGGGAGATTACCATGTCGAGGTCAGGGTTTGCCTGCCGTTCTCTCTGCTTCCTGATCTCCAACTCAATGCTCTGGCGGATTGCCAGCTTGCAGGCACGCTGGCAGATCTCCGTCAGATCGGCACCACTGAATCCTTTGGTCACCTTGGCCAAGTGTTCCAGGTCTACTCCCTTTTTGGACAAGAAAGAAAAAAAGAATATTTGAAGAAGGTTTGAAGGTTGGAGACACAATCAATATGCACAAGCAGAAAGAGGTAATTTGTACCTATTTGTAAAACCCTGGGAGGTGAATACTAAACATGTTAATGCATGTAATCTTTACACAGTCAACTCTGCATAAGTCGAAGTCGCATAAGTCGAATAATCGCCTAAGTCGAATAATCGCCTAAGTCGAAGGTCTGTACTTGGTCCCATTCCTTTATTTTCTATTGTTTTAGACCCCTCATAAGTCAAATTTTCTCTAAGTCGAAGCATTTTCTTCAGTCCCAAGAAATTCGACTTAGGCAGAGTTGACTGTACATTCATTTGTGATTATCCATGCCCTATGGCAAGACACCTATATTTACCACACTCAACACAGGTGTAGTAAATGGCAAAGTGATAGGGAGTAATTTCTTGAATTTTGCAGCACCATAGAGCAGCTGCGTTACATCCATTTGCAGACACCCTAAGATCCTTTGGAATCTTATGTGTTCCGTTTCAATTTAGCTATCACAGTTACGTTTGAAATTATTGGTCTCAAAACTGATCTTATACACAGGTGGGCATCTAAATGCCTTGGATGGCCTTACCTTATCCACTGGGGATTTCCTGAGGTTTGCCTTGAGGATTGAGATCCTGGAGCGTTCGTCTGGCAGAGGGATGTAGATGAGCTGATCTAGACGTCCTGGACGCAGGATAGCAGGGTCTACGATGTCTGGCCTGGAAGATGAAAACATCAACATAACTAAAGGCTTAAAGAGATTTACAGCAAGTGTTAGTACGTGACTACATACAGAACTTTCACAATCCAAGCATTACAAGTCTTTTGTATCATATATTGAATATAAGCGTACTTGAAGAGTAATCCTTGTCAGAAAACGATTCTTTTGTCAAATTCTTCCAACTGACTTAAAGACAACACAAAAGCACACAAAACTTTTTCCAGACCTCAAACTTTATTAAAGTATGAAAAGTTGAAAGTACCTGTTGGTTGCACCGATTATGAAGACATTCTTCTTGGAGCCCATACCATCCATCTCAGTCAGAACCTGGTTGATGACACGGTCTGAGGCACCACCAGCATCACCAACATTGCCTCCTCGAGATTTGGCGATGGAATCCAACTCATCAAAGAAGAGCACACAAGGGGCAGCTTGCCTGGCCTGGAGAGTATGGAAAGAAACCAACCAACAAGTATACCATTGAGACACATACAGCAATATGCACTTGTCACTGAAAATATCACTGTGACCTAAAATTGTAAGTGAGGGTATCATCGTACTATTCATTTGTCACTAAAGATATCATTGTGCCTGACCTTGTCAAAGACATCCCTGACATTGGCTTCTGACTCTCCAAACCACATGGTGAGCAGCTCAGGTCCCTTGATGGAGATGAAGTTGGCCTGACACTCGTTGGCGATGGCCTTGGCCAGAAGCGTCTTACCGCAGCCTGGAGGACCATAGAACAGGACGCCGCGGCTGGGGGTCATGCCAAACTTGAGGAACTTGTCGGGATGCTCCACGGGATACTGGACGAGTTCTTGGAGCTCCCTCTTGACATTGTCCAGGCCTCCAATGTCTTCCCATGTCACTGTGGGCACCTCAACCACAGTTTCACGGAGAGCACTGGGACTGCTCTTGCTTAGTGCATACTATAAAAACAAACAGATAAAAACATACTCTTGTAAATGATGATGGCACAATGTCATATCAGTTTGCCACATTACGTATGTTAGCCTTCTTAATTGGTTCGTGGTTACAGAAGCAAATTTACAGAAGATTCAGCAATACCAACTGCACACAGCCTTTGACAAGATTGGGAAATACAGTGTATTACTGAATTACCCCATTCTCTGACACATAGCCAATGAGCAACTTAAGAATTCAAATGTACTAGAGCGAATTTACAGAGACTCCAACCCCACGCATCTCTTAAGCGGGAGATTCTCCCGCGAGACCCCCTAGCAAACGGGAGACTCGGACTCAATGTGCACGAAGCTAACTTCGGCAGCACAAAGCACGAAATGGTTACAGAAGCAAATTTACAGAAGATTCAGCAATACCAACTGCACACAGCCTTTGACAAGATTGGGAAATACAGTGTATTACTGAATTACCCCATTCTCTGACACATAGCCAATGAGCAACTTAAGAATTCAAATGTACTAGAGCGAATTTACAGAGACTCCAAACCCACGCATCTCTTAAGCGGGAGATTCTCCCGCGAGACCCCCTAGCAAACGGGAGACTCGGACTCAATGTGCACGAAGCTAACTTCGGCAGCACAAAGCACGAAATGGTTACAGAAGCAAATTTACAGAAGATTCAGCAATACTAACTGCACACAGCCTTTGACAAGATTGGGAAATACAGTGTATTACTGAATTACCCCATTCTCTGACACATAGCCAATGAGCAACTTAAGAATTCAAATGTACTAGAGCGAATTTACAGAGACTCCAACCCCACGCATCTCTTAAGCGGGAGATTCTCCCGCGAGACCCCCTAGCAAACGGGAGACTCGGACTCAATGTGCACGAAGCTAACTTCGGCAGCACAAAGCACGAAATTACTTACGGCCGGAGGCCACTTTTAGGGTTATAGAAGCTTTCTGGAGCTATCTTAGGCTTATTTTTTAACATATGACAACACTAAATGAGGTAAAATCCAATGATTCAGATTCATTTTTTCAAAAAGGTGGTTGGGCGGGAGAAAAAAGGAGATACACAGCTAGGGCGGAAGAAATTCAAACTCAAGCGGGAGAGTGGGAGATTTGGGAAATGGACTAAAAGCGGAAGATCTCCCGCTGAAAATTGGAGAGTCGGAGTCTCTGAATTTAATATGTCCATGATACCATTCTTCACGAGGACAATATTTAATGTAAATGTATCTAGCCTTCGACCTGAATAGAACATGGAATAGTCCTATTCAGTCTAATGAAGAGATTGTTGTTTTATATACCTCCATCCATATGCCAGTATAAGAAAGGACAATTCCTTCACTGGGGTAAGTTGGGAGGATTGTTTAAATAGATCAACTCTTTATATAATGTGTAAAGTATAAGTCCTTAATTTAATTGTCTCAAAATACATGACCTCTCAAATGTGCTGAACATCTTAATGCATGCTAATATTATGCTCATTTCATTTTCTATCAACTGCTGCTATTATCTCCTTTGTGTACTTTCTAAAATCCATGTAGCGTCATTTTGAAAGCGGCATCAAATAAACATTTAATATCTAACCTTTATTAAAGTAAACTAAGACTTTGCACTTCTAGGTGATATGATACATGCTCGGCAACTATTGCTCCCTTCAATTCTGTATACATAACAAATTTTCAACTTCAACTTGGAACCAAGCACTATACCAAACCCCACCCCTAATCCTAAACATAACCTTGAACCCAACTGCAACTCCAAGCCTATATTTTGGACAAAAAAATGCCGGGGGGGGGGGGGGGGTCATAAAGCTGTTTGTAAAGTTACGAATGACTTTACGGATGACTGGAATATGGCAAGCCAAATGGGATTCTCAACCATTACAAATCACATCAGCCAAGGATGAAATATGCAGATGAAGATTAACGTTATTATTGCTTACAAACATTTTTACTGCAAAGTATAATTTCTGCCACAATTTAATTGAGATTATGGGAAATGAATTGCAGACACACTTTGTTAAAACAGGAAAAACTGTGGGCATCCCATTTTGCACTTCATATACACGTCATTTGTAAAGTCATGTGTAACTTTACAGCTTTATGAAACACCCCCGTGGAGGGACTGTAGCCCAGCATTATGGGAAAGCCCCTCACTGCTTACCCTGAAGTCATCCATGGTAACGGCAAGGGAATCCATGACCTCTGCATCGATGCTGTCTTCCTCCAGGTCGATGAGATCCATCTTCTTACGGATCTGCTGCAGGGCAGACTCTGAGCACAGAGCAGCCAGGTCAGAACCCACATGGCCGTGGGTCTCATTGGCAATCTGTCATGGAGGGTAGAAAGATGATGAAAATGTTCATCTAGATGATGTTTGAAGGTTTGCTTGGTGGAGAAATTTGATTGAGGATGCACCATATAATCGGAGGGGGATAGTCCTGAAAAGGACTGTCTATCTTTCATGCGAGAATAAGAACTGTTTTTGGAAAGAAGGGCTAAACGTTTCGAACGTCATCATAGACAAAATATTCATCTAATACAAGACAAGTCCACCCTAATCAATCAGAATTAAACTTTATTCTTGCATATACACAACTAAACCTTCTAAAGATATACCACAGAAGTAATGTACACCATTGTAGCAATGTCATACCAATGAGACAGACACTAGAATGATCACAGACTAAACAAACATTACATTATCACAAATGGTGTGGCAGAATAAAATTTGTGGTACAAAATGTTACTGACTGCTTTTAATACAATACTATGGAAAATCACTATTTCCCTATTTGCCATATGGTCAGACTGTGACTAACTGAAGAATTTGAGCAGTAAGAACATAATGGTCAGCATCTACACACATAAATCTGGTACCAGCTCTCCTTTCTATAGCAAAGGCATAAAAAAACCTTAACCTGCTGAATACTGAGTGCAAGACAACTCTGGAAGGAATCTTTGGCAAATGTGTGTTGTACCAAAATCAAATTGTATCCAACAGGTTAAGACAACTCTTTCAACTTTATATGCATTTCTTACAACACACATCCCTGCAGGTCACTGTTACCTGAAGTGAAAGAGCAGTATGGGAAGGGTTAAACACCTACCTGTTCAAGGTCTACATCATCAGCAAGTTTCATGTTCTTTGTGTGAATGCGGAGGATCTCTAAACGGCCGGTTGAGTCAGGAATGCCAATGTCTATCTCACGATCAAATCGACCTGTTGCAAAATGGTAGATCATGTATTTCAGAAATAAAATAATCTACATGTAAGCCAATATGAAAACTATGTTAAAATGCCATAGTAAATTGAAAAAAAATCTGTGTGGAATATTAACGACAAAAATTTTCTTGAATTAATGCAAGGTACATACAAAGCCCACCATGACAATAAGAAACATGTGATAATAATTTTAATACATGTTGATAAGAACACCAAGAGAGCTCAGTTGAATATTCTGTACCTCTATCTAATCACATCATTGATGGACATACTGAAAAAAAACCCTTGTATGGTATCAATAATGAGGGGTCAATGCAACACACAAGGAGTGGGCCGTTGGGTCCTAATAGCACCAATGAAAATATGTATAAATGCTCTTCCTAGAGAGGGCACATCACCAAGATTGTGGACAAATGGCACTTACCAAATCTGCGCAGAGCTGTGTCGATGCTGTTGGGTCTGTTTGTTGCTGCCATGACGACGACATGTGACCTCTTCTTCAAACCATCCATGAGGGTCAGGAGCTGTGAGACGATTCTTCGCTCTACTTCTCCATGGGTCTAGTAGAATGCAATGAGTGACATTGTATGTTCATTACTTGGGTATCTATTATCAACTCTTATCAATTGCTATCATCAGGATCAATTACTACTGAAAATATACCATGTTTGACCTTCTAAAAATCTGTCGAAAATATCAATGATACTAATGTTAAAATAAAACTATAATCCATTGGTGGAATAACTGGAATATGTTGTAATAAAGAAAAAAAAAAAAGATTGGTGACCCACCATCAAGAGTCTAGTGGCAAAAATGTCTTGCACATAACAAAAGTTTATAGCTTTAATTCTATTGCTCAGCTACTTAAAATTTGGTGACCACTTATTACGTGCTCTCCATTTTCTTTGCTCTCTTTCAACAAACTCTACACTTCTGACATCCGTGTAAATTTGGCAGAAATTAGATCTCCAAATCTTCTCTAACAGAAGACTCTGCTTCATTAGAAATAACTCATTCCACAGTCTTGCAAATAAGCAATCAGACAGTGCTTATCAAGCATAGGAGACAAGTATGAAGTGTATCTAGCCTTCGACCTGAATAGGGCATGGGATAGCCCTATTCAGTCTAATGAAGAGATTGGTGTTTTATCTACCTCCATCCACATGCCAGCAGAAGAAAGGGAGATTTCTTCACTGGGGTAAGCTGGGAGGATTGTATGGATTTTTGTGCAATATACTCCATAAAAATGCAATATGACTCATCAATTTTGCTAACAGTGAGGAAGCAAAAATATTGAGGAAAAGTATCACCGGAAATTAATTTCTGGCCTCTTAATGCTAATACAGTGTAGTTGTGAACTTCAAATGAAATTTAACACATGTAAGAAATATTCAACTGCAGGTTTGTTTTCATTGTATACTTGCCATCAATGTAATTTTATACCATTTTTTCCCATCTGATTGGCCCACAAGAGTTCACAGTAAGAGTCTGCTGAGGCTATATTGTTCACTTTAGCACTCTCTCTCTCTCTCTCTCTCTATATATATATATAAAACACCTTTCATTGCTTGCAATCATGTGATAACAAGTTTCATTTAAGCCAATGCCTATGGGAACTGGTGCACATTGTTTCAAACTCATGGGAATTGACATACTCCGGTAACGAATGGGTTAAGGTTTGAACTATGGTTTCACTGCTGATCATCTCACCTTTTCTCTCTTGGGTGCGATGGAGTCAAGTTCATCAATGAAGATGATTGCAGGAGCATTCTTCTCTGCCTCTTCAAAAGCCTTGCGGAGGTTGGACTCTGAATCTCCAGCCAGCTTACTCATAATTTCTGGTCCTGTGGTCCAAAGAAATAAAACCCAGAAGAAAGCAAATTAAAAACATATTCAAAACACATAATGTCAATACTTATTTGCTTGCAAAATATCAATTTAACCTGGAATGCTAAGAATGATCAAAAATATGACCCTGATCAATGATTTACCTAGGCTAAGACCTACTATCTATTAATAAAAATCCAAATCTATTTGCATTCATCAGTTCTCCTCTGCTTTTGGACAAGTTTTCAAACATTTTTTTCATGTCACAATCACTCTACTCACCATTTATGAGGAAGAAGAAAGCACCTGTCTCATTGGCTACTGCTCTGGCAATCAATGTCTTACCAACACCAGGGGGTCCATACAGGAGGATACCACGAGGTGGCTGTTGAACAAGAAAAAAAAAAAAATTCCAATCATGCAATGAAGAGAATAGTCTGAAAAGATCAATATATTTTGGAGCCTTAATCATATACAAGAACCCCAAAACAACCTCAAAGAAAGAAATAAGGCCAATGCATGAAAACTGACATTACCTGTAAATCACATTTGCAACATATCAACAGAGCACAGAAACAACCAAATTACACAAGGCATTATACTTTAAACAAAATTGTCATTAAAATAATATACCAGTATGCGTTTTGCATAGTACTTGGCAATCCATTTCTCATTAGGCCTGGCACGGGTAGTGATTTTACTACTTGAGTAGATAAAAATACTTGAGTTTTTTGAGTAATCGAGTAGTAATTTGCTGTCAAATTACTGCTAATTTGCATCATACCGGTAAATTACGGCCAATTCATAGTTTGAAGTCTTTGGACTTGGGCTCCGATCGTCGTGAATGCAGAATGCAATGAGTGGGACTGATACAAAATTTCATACATCTCAAAAGACCATTCTTACCGATTTTACGTCCATATCAATGAAAAAATATTGTATATCCACACTCAATAATCATTTTGAAGCGGAATAATTACCCTCATTTTTCTTGGAAAAATACCATTAGCAAACCACTCCTCGCAAATTTGTTTGGTATTCAATCGCCAACGCCAAACGATCTTGTTGACAATGACATAGCCTTTTGTCAAGAGGTGCACATAATTACTTGGATTGTGCTGTCAGCTTGAAAATAAGAGCAATCACTTGTTTCTAAAATAGTTCAAGCGATTTTTAATGAAATTATTATGACTGATGATACAAGAATAATGAGTTTGCCATGATCATGATTACGAATGATCTCAGTAATGATATTTTCTAAATCAAAACAATTAGAGTCTTTATCGCAAGCCAGGTATTTTACGTGGATTTATTTTTTTTTTCATGAATGGAAGTTGTGAATGTGGCTGCATGTGCCGCAATATTTAATTGTGAATAAAGTTTTCGTGGGCTTTGTCGTTCTTGCCTGCTACTTTATGTCGACCAAATTATGACAGTAAAATCAGAATTGAAATCAATTATTTTGTTTTATAACCAATTCACATTTGACCAAAATGATTTATCTGGACCCCCCCCCCCCTTCCCTGTTTTGATGGCCATTTATATCTTGTGTTTGACTTTGATGTGTGGCTTTGTAATACTCTGCTTGCATCTTTAGAGTTTCGGCTATTATTTTTGAAAATGGACAAGCAATGATTTAATTTGAACATTTGAGTATGGCAGTTCCATTTATTTTATTATGACTGATTATAAAATAAAAGTGATGTTTTGATCATGCTTATGTTAGGAAATAACCACAGCAGTGTCATTCTCTGCTGTTTTGAAAGCTATTAATTATTTGTGTCATCTGCATGCCCCCATCTAGATATTTTTTTATGAATAGTTGCCTAGATCTGCAGGTGCGATCATGCACTGGAATGTTATGCAAGTTTTGGCCTGCTCATATCGAATAAATGTGATAGCCTCATTCAAAACAGAAGTTAGAAACTTATGTTATCGAGAGTTGAGACCTGTATTACATTGAAAGTACTTTGGAAATTATGATGGAATATCAATTTTTGGTAATTATGCTGAAGTGATTATCTCTGCCCCCCCCCCTTTCTTGACCATTTTTGTCATTTCATATCACGCCATGCGTTCCAGTTCAGTCTTGCGTAGTGCGTGATTTGCCTGTGTGTACCGCAACCGGTAGATAGGCCTACAGTTGAGTCTTTCAGTATGAACCTTATTGATCGTTCGTTAATACGAAGTCATCAAGAATCAATTCTTGAGAGTTTACAATTGCAAAATTGAAGTTTCTAACATCAATGTTGCTGATAAACATTGCTAGTGAATGGCAAAAATGAAGATTTTTGTGCAAAATTGTGAACAGAAAAGGTGAGTAGAGAGTATTCTACTCGCGAGTGAGCAAGTAATGAAGCAAGTAACAAGTAAAAAACAGTACTCGTCCATCATGCGAGTAGCTCGAGCAATAAGAATGCCTACTTGCAAGGCGAGTTTTCAAACATCACTTGAGTCTGCTCAAGTAGTCGAGTACTCGTGCCAGGCCTATTTCTCATATTAGTAAATACAGTTTTTCTGAATGACAGCAGTACGTTGTATTTCACTGAAGGCATTCTCTTTGTGAATTATACTGAGTACACAGTAAAAGTGACTGTCTTAGGTCTGCTGTTACATGATACTGGAAGGACAGCAACAGAAATCAGTCAGACTGGAGAAGATTTTTATGATCTCAAGTTACCTTGACTCCAATGGCCCTGAAGAGAGCAGGATGACGAAGGGGCAGTTCAACCATCTCTTTGATGGAGGCCAACTGTTTGCGGCAGCCTCCAATGTCATCATAGCCAATCTCATTCAGATTTTCCTCCTCGTCCTGTAGCAAATAAAGAGTACATAAAGAAATGAATTAACCAATAATCATATCAACCTGTTGAGTACAATGTGAATTCAGTATAACACACATTTTCCATAGATCCTGGCCTGGGTTATCTCAGGCTTGGTGTTCCAAGGGTTAACAAATATCTGCAATCATCATTTGTCTATGTCTTTAAGTATTCCGTACAATTTGCATTTTTACAACTTAACTGATTATATTCCTTGTATGTAATTCCAATAATCATTTTGTTGGACAATCTGTTAAGACTTCCATTTGATTTCAGTATCAAAGTACTACTCAATCATTTGATTTCTTTCACAGCAACATTCATTTGTAAAGATGCTTATTAGTGAGCTTTAGTTTGAATGAGTATATATGACTTTCAAAGCCATAAAAACAGGAAATATAAGCTACAGCATAACTTTTCAAATTTGATACATTGCCATATATAAACTTCTGGTTTGCCAAACCAAAAAAAATTTTCTCAATCACAATCAACACGAAAATGTTAACATGAAATCAAGAAGAGAATCAAGCATACCTCCCGTTTGATTGCGTCTCCCTCAAAGTGTATAACTGTGTCAGGTGAGACGATGCAGTATGGTCCGGGGTCTGTCTCCACCACTTTGAACTCTACTGCCCTCATACCTCCGCGTACCTGGAAAATGTCTCCTTTCCTAACGGGGCGGTAAGCCTCCTGGAAATATGGCCTCAGGTATACATCAAAGAGGTTTCTGATTGAAAGACAAGTGGAAAAGAGATGTAAGTTTAATTAAGAGTGCAATGTACAAAGTTTACGAAAGAATATTCGTGTACTAGAAACTGTAGCATAGTGGAATAGCTAGAACGACCAATCTTTTAAAGATATTTGTATGCAAAAGATTGCATAGTATATTTGTACTTTGAATGTCTGTATAATTGTAAATGTAGTTATTTCTACTCTTGGATGCAATAGGTTTGATAAATCTCATCTCTTTCTTCTTGCCTCATCTCATCTACTGTACTAATTGCCAATTAAGGCATTGCTGCAGCTCACTGTAAACTGTTACAGACTATCTGATAAAGCTTTAAAATGGGGAGAGGTAAAGAGAAGGGCCAACAGAAGAGAGAGAGAGAGGCAGACAGACAACAGACAGAGATAGAGACAGAGGCAGAGGGAGCCAGAAAATATAAGTACTGTAATAGAACCATAACTGTAAGAATGCTAAGTAAATGTCAAGACTGTATGGCATTACAAAGGTTGAGCAACAGGGGAAGAGGGAATGGGAGAAAGGAAGGGAGAAAGGAGAAAAGAGAGTGTAAGAAAAATACAAAGGGGCATATAGCTGAGTGATGGAGAGAAGAGGAGAGAAGGAGAGAGGGAGGGTATGGATTACAGTAGTGGTAGTTGTATTGTCATATATCTTTTTATTGTATTTCATTTTTAAAACAATAGCATCACAGCTAATCAGATGCTACCGGGGTAAGAATGAAACAGAATTGTTCTGCCTTTGCATTTTACTGAAACAAGAGAATGGAGTATCCCATGCCAGTGGTAATCAAAGGCAAAAAAAAAAATTGCACACAAAAAGGAAAGAGGTAAGTGTACATGAGAAACAGATGAGACAATGTCATCAGTAATTAATTTTCTTCATATACATTGATACAAAAACAATAAGTAACATGTACAAGCTTGACTGAAAGTGCCTATGTACATCAATAACATAAATCAGAGAAACAATTAATTTTGTTTTTTGTTTCGCTAGAAAGCATGGGTTGTTGAATGCTTTATAAGCTCAACTGTTCTTTTTGAAGTGTTTATTATTGAAGTGTCATTATAAAATTTATGATGCAAATTGTGAAGCACACTGTAACCACAAAAAAGAGATGCTATATCCACTATGCTGCGGATGGATGGATGGATGGATGGATATGAATATGGAAATCATTATCATCATTTAATTACCTGACAAAGGAGGATTAAGTACTGAACTCCTAGGGCTTACGACCTTGAGACTTTTTTCAACTTACCCAGATATGCCTTCGATTGTGTCGTCAATGGGTAGAACATGGATACGCTTGCCATATTTCACATCTGGGCAGGCTTGTACGCTATGAGCAAAATTAAAAAAATAAAAAACAACATATTTTCATTAATATTCTGACAATTTTGCTATAATTTAGAAGTCACATCTCATGGCCCCATCAGGTAAAAAAAAGTTCCAAGAGTTTCCAGGTGGCAGTCAGATTAATTTCTTTGGAAACTGGGTGGCTCTTATATTATACTATGAAGAAAGAGGGATCTAGTATTCAATGCGTTACAAACAATATTGAGCAAGAAATGAATAAAAATACTTAATAAACAATTTCTACATAAAACATAATTGAACCAAATTTTGAAGGGATATAATTTCCTTAGGTACTTTGTATACTAGTACATAATAGTATATTCACGTAACTGTTATTACTCCTCTAATGGTAATGGCTAATGGCTTCGTAATGTTAAACGAAGACCACCAATATATCAGTGGTGACTAACAAGCACAAAAAGACTTCTGTGAGCTTCATTGACATGGGAAATGCTTATTAGCCCACTTCCTGCTTGTGGAAAACAATATGAAAGTATACTAATCACCAAAACACATTTTGCTCTTTATGTTTGGAGTTCCACATCACTAAACTATATTCACAATATGAGCTTTAAATGTACTCTACACGGACAAAGATACTACTAGTCACGGTAGGGGTATGTTTATAGGCATGAACTCAGGCATCCGGAATCAATTAGCCAATCTACATGTAATTCTGTGCATAATTGTTACAGTATATTTATCCTTCATTTATTTCAAACTCCTTGACAGCTAACCCCTATAAATACTGGGGAAAGACAAAGTGTTTTTGATTTTTTTTGGAGGGGGGGGGGGGGAGGGTTATTTCATACATGTACACATATACAATACACTAACTCTACACAAATTATATTTTTCACGTGATTGGTATACTTTACAACTGTATTTGCATAAAGGATAGCATGCATAGGTGAGCATGTACCAAATTTATCAATTGATTTCTGTATTTCATCCATTACAAAGTATAAGAACAGGTAGAGGAAACCACATGTTCAGGACATCAATCTGGGTTATGGCTGCATCACATATCAGATGTGCCACAATTGGCAGGACTTCCTGCACACACAAAGTGGGATTATATCACTATTTATTTTAATGAAAGTAAGTTACATAAATCTAAACCAAGAACCAAAATCTCATTTGATACTGTGTCAAAGCAAATGATATGACTGCATGTAGTATGCAGAAAAAGTCTGCAGAATCAGCATTTCAACTTAGCCTTGAATGAGGCTACAGTGTATATACTTTAACATGGTACTGAATGCTTGAGTAAATAGTGGTTTTTCCCCATAATCTATAAATAACCACAATGTACAACAGCTTTTTGTTGCATATACATATACTTCTGCCCAACCTCTTGTGACAAATCCTTTATGAAGTGCGTAGGAGATCATCATCTCATGACCATAATTACAGCTCTCATGAAGAGCTCCCACTGACCAAGATAAAGTGCTTCTCTACCTCTCTTTCATCTAATGAAAATCCATTTATCCATCCAGCAATTTAACCATGCGCAATGGACAATTATGCCTCCACCTTCAATGCAATTTAATGAAGACCTTCAAACAACAACCTAGCCAGGCCTCGACATTAGCGGGCGCCCGGGACACTTGGGCGCCTAGATTGGACCGCCGGGCGCTTGAAAATGAAAATGGAAGAAATATGGGTGGCTGACCGGGCGCCTACAATTTTATTCCCCCCAAAAGATCAAAACGCTCAACAGTAAGGAAATGAGGACGCACTTTCTTCCGTCTTGATCCACTGATCAGTTACATTTCCCTGATTAGCTCTTGTGTGTAGATGAGCGTGTTGTGTGTGCATGTATGTATGAAACGGCATGTTTGACGGGGAAACCAACAATCGTAGCCCGCCTAGACAATGCCTACTTAGGCATATATACATAATGTGAATGCATGAGCAGTGTAGTGACTTTGTTGTTTATTGTGATCATGAGTGTATTGAAAAATAGCCATGGCCCTTTTAAAAACCCAGTTTTGGTATTCAGAAATTTATATTTGACGGTTAATCGACGGTTAGCAGCAGGTGCAATAACCCCAGCAAACATAATATTTCCATTAAAAACTCGAGGATAAATCAGGTAAAAGAATGGTATATTGCTTGTATAGTGGATAGAATTCCAAATCATTCCCTCCCACCTCTTTCTGTGAGGACAGAACAAAAATCCAGGTCAAATAAAGTGAAAGTAATCTCCATTTGCTTTCTATTCTCTGATAACTTTTCATGTCATTTGTTGTCACAAATTTGTTAATTCAGGAATAAATCAGTCGCCAAAAGGTGGCACTAAACCCTGAAGCGCTAAAACCCAGAAGTGTACCGACATAGTACACAAATTCTATTTATTCATGGTCAATCAACGTTCAAAGCATCGACATTATGTTTACCCTATGCAAACGTGGCACGGAGCATACAATCATGATTTGAAATCGAACTTGGCCTGAATGATATCATTCCACCCACAAAATTTAGTCAGAAGGGCACTAACAAACAAGCTCTTGCTTGCAAGTATGTTTTTTTTTTTTTTTTAAATAATGTCCGTGCATTTTTCAATCATTTCTTTTTTCAAAAATATCTTGTCAAGACTTGTCATACTGTTGTGTAGCTTCCATTCATTTTTCTTCATGACTACGTGAGTGAGCTCTTTCGCTCATAAATACAGTTATGTCAGGGCTGAAATAGTGCACTGGCCTCAAGTAGTTTTCACCCACGTCCGCATACTGTGCATTTAAATGTGTTTCTTGTGTTGGCTACTTTCATTTATATTTTTTAAGAGTTGATCGGGTTAGAACAGAAGTAACTCAGTTTGTAGGTCGTACTTGATGATAAAAAACGACAATCTGAGATGAATTCTAGGCATTTCAAACATTCGTCTAGACTAGCGACCTTATCGGGTGTGTATACGAGAAATTTAAACTTGAAATGTGTCTTCGCTTCAAGTGTACATTCGACTTACATGACAAAATTAAGAACATTCTCGACGAAGCTACAGATTTTTTCAACAGGAATTCTAAAATTAAAAATCGGGACTTATTGTTGATTCAGTACATGTGAGGTTGATTTATGTGCTCAGTTGTTGGGTGAAATTCATTCCAAATGATTTGTGTTACTTAACCCATTCGCGACAATGGGTCCACGTTTTGTGGTTTGCCGTGTTTACGAGAAAACTAGAAAGTTTGGTGACCCCAAACTTCGCCTGCCGATGCAGAAAAATTTTGGCCAATCAGAGCACTCGTTACTTCGTCTCAGGACCAACCCATTTTAGACTTATGAATTTTAGAAGACCCTTTATTGGACATTTCATCTCAAAACCGTACGAGCCTGCGATGAATATTTATATATGCTTGTCTCGCGCCAATACTGCCTAGTAACAAGGGCATTCGCGCGCTTGGGCAATATCGATATAGCGGCTATCGATAGCAACACGTAACTTGTAACTGTCTTCGTACTTAGAATCCGCCTATCTCAGCTCGCCAATTTCCCATCTATTTTATCTCTTTATATTTTTCTGTTCGCTTCTTCCTGTATATCTTCCCTTTGTTTGGAAAGGTTTTGTGATATATTTTATTCTTGTGGACGCGTAATTCGTGATTGTAAGTAATTTTGGTGAGAATCTGGTGAGTTATGTCGACTTCAGTGAATCATTCGCACAGCGGTTGTTCGTGTAGTAGTATACGTATGGCGTGTGACTGCCTGTGTGGTGTACGTATGTGCATGCAGTGCAGAGTGCGAGTGCAGTGATTTTGTAGACGTTGCGTTCGTTTCAGCCCTGTCATTTGAGCTTTGAATTTATGCATTCCTGAATTTTTGGTGTGTGTATTCGAGTGAATATAGCCGTGGTTGTTAATTTTTTACGGATATCTATGTGGATTTGCTTGTTTTGATTGATTTTATTTGACTTTTATAGGCTCTCCTATCTGATTCTAATTCCCGAGCGCATGCTTTTGTTGTGACGCGTGTGTGCGATTGCGTATTGTTGATGTGACTGAGTGATCAACCTCATACCTCTCCTTCAGATCAGTCACCTGTGATTATTTTGATGAAGCACTGAAGTTGAGTTTGGTTAGAATATAATGGTCCGATCACTCCGATCTTTTTTTTTTTTAACACTAGATCTAAATTGAATGAAATAATTTTAGTGCTGTGCCAAGTGGCAGGTACTAACTCTTTCTTTTCTTTCTTTTGCCCTTTTTTCTGAAAGACTTTTGCCCTCTTGGGCTTGCCTTGGCCCCTATGTAAAAAATAAAAATATCCATGTAAAGGAAGGACATGAATACATTTACTAACACTGAAAACAATAAATACAAATTACTAACATTTCCCCCTAAAATAATTTAGGGGGTGGAGGGGTCTACTTTTTGGGAAGGGTTGTTTGAACAGTAAATATGATTGTGTACAGTAACAAAACTAACATGGCAGTCGAGAATTCAAAGTGAAAAGGCATAGTTTCTGAATCCACCTGAAAATGAAAATCAAAATTAAAACATTTGATAGATAAAATTTTTAAAAAAGAAATGATAACAGTATTTTTCTCAAGGGTGGCATTTTTATTTCCAAGTTCAAATTTATTTGCAAAAAATGGATCTGGTAAAATGCGTAAAGAGGACATGTGCTTCCTAGGACCCCCCCCCCCCCCGAAAGGCTCTTGCGATTAGATTGATTTGACAAACCTACAAACAAAACACTGTTTACTTGAATTTATACACAACAGGGGAAGCTATTTGTCCTGAAATCTAATATTGTGAATTATAGATATAAATGTAAAACCTAAATTTAAATAAAAAAATCCAGGGGATAAAAGCAAATCCCTTGGCAGAAACTACGAACTCATTTACTTGTATTTATGCACTTCAACAATAATGGGTTTATGGGTACTAGACTCTATACAAGCAAAAATAACATTTGAATGTTCATCAACATAAAGGGAAATGATACTCGAACTCATAGCCATAATTCCCACCAGTGTTATTGCATGAAGCTCCTTTGATCATTGTTTACATTTTCGAAGAGACGGAGAGAGAGCTAGCTGGGTGCAGCGCAGGTGTCCTTCAGTCATGAACTGGACTACATTCCTGGCCTGGTCACTAGGCAACGTCAACGAGTCGTCTAGTATTTTACCAGACCTTGATAAAGCTATATTTATTTTGTTATGTTCTTTCACGTAAAATGACCTCATCAGACATAGATAAAAAAAATCAATAATTGTAATTTCTTTGTATGTGAGCCCATTATAATCCACTTTGCTTCGTTCAATTTGGTAATCGAAGAACTATTTCGAAAATTATTCAAATTCATGACTGAATGACGAAGCTATGGTATGCAGTGCTAGTGCAAGGAGAGATGATGACTCATCGAGCATGCAAGCCTTTCCCATGCTAGGCCTGGCTATCGCGATAGCACAGGTCTTTCGCTTTCGCCTACATAACCATTTTGGGACAGGGTGAATGATAAATCTGAAACAAAATCGCAGACTTATAAAACATCCAGCGAGGCCATTTTCGGAAGAAAAAAAACAAATAAATCAGATTCTGCATACAAGCAAAAGGCATTAGATCATTCATTCTATGAGTTTGACTGACCAGATCCGTTACTTCTTTGTTGTTACTGTTTAGTTCCCCCTACACAGAGTAGACTAACCCCAAAAATCACACCACGTCGGCATGACTGACCATTGTGGAAAATGCCATTTCTCAATAGGGGTGCATAATTACGGATGACAGACAAACGAACTAAATGAGATATTTCTAAATGTAAGAAAAAAAATAAATACAATTTCCACACCACAGAAGATAAAAATTTCCAAACAGTCACTTTTACTGAACATTTAGTTTCAAATGAATGATGGAAATCACACTCATTCAGTTTGGGAACAGTCCTGTAAAATTGCATGTCCCCGTGGGTGAGTATCGTGTCCCTAGACTTGTGAATGAGATTGGGCTGGCTTGTTGCCAAAAAAAGTTGCCGTCTTGAAGAGTGGCCCTCGTAATCCATTTTTAGAAAATCATTGTCGCGAATGGGTTAATAACCCATGTGGACAAGTTTCATAGAATTAGAACAAATACCTTTGAAATGAGGGTGAAAATTCAAAAACTTAGCCGCAAGGATAAGTTTTGCAGCATGATTTAAGTTTATTGACCTCAAATGACCTTTGACCTTGACTTTGTGACCTGAAATTCGTTCCACATGATCTTTGATACTTGATAAGCCTTGTGTACCAGTTCCATGAAAATTGAACAAACACTTTTAGAATGAGAGTATTTCTTAAAATGTTGACACCGTCGCAGCCGGAAAAGCGGCGCCTACACAATGCATCTTGCTCTTGCTTCGCAGGCGAGACAAAAACCTATCATCACACGTTAACTGACCTCCATTGACTTTTGACCTATCTACAGGTCTGATCACTTTGTATCCTATGATTACACCTCACAAGGTTCTTTAGGTATTGCATTAACAAGGCTAATTTAAAACCTTGAAATTTCAGAGGTGACCCCTATGACCTTTGACCTACCTCACCCAAGCCTAATCAAATAACCTTCCTATGATGATACATCCAAGCTTTCATAAGTTTTAATTTCATACCCCAAATAATTCTTCAGATACTGAATTAATGCAGCTAACTATGAAATTTCAGAAAATGACCTCTATGCCCTTTGACATGCATTCCCCGAAATATGATCAGATGGTCTTCCTATGGTGATACATTCAAGCACCAAGATTTAAGTTTATACCTCAAATCTTTCTTGAGATATTGCAATAATGAAAAATTGAGAAGGACATAAGAGTTCACAGACGCAAGGGCAGCACAAAAACCTGTAATGCCTCCAGCACCATTTTCCAGCGCAATGATATATACTAGATAAGATTTTTATTTCCATAATTCAGCAGATAAACACCTGCAACTGGTATTTTCATTGATACCTGACAATATCTCCTAAGCGAACTCGCAGGTTACTCCTGACAACTCGGTTTACGCGGATCTTGTCATCTGTAACGGTGTCGTCTGATAGTACGATGCAGACGGTGTCTCGTCTCTTCTTGCCTTTGAGCATGACGGTGTCACCACGGAAGAGCTGCAGCTCATCCATTTTGGCCTTATCAGAAAAGGGGGGAAAAAAATGAATGATTAACCAATGAGAAGAGATCTCTCTTAAAATAACCATTTTATAAGTGTCACACCTGCCCATACATCAGCTAGTCTACCTCACTAGTTGCTTTTACGTTAAAAACGCTCAGTCATGGGCTTTCACGGGGAATTTGACACCATGGGTGCTTACCCAGTAACAGGTGTTGTCCATCACTATGAGTTCTATAACCAACAGACCTTATGTAATGCTCTGTATATTCCACCCTTTGCCCCATATGGCAAAGTCATTATCCCACTTTCCCTGGCCTGAGAATGCCCGAAGCAGGCCGAAGAATGTTATGGTGGGACAGCGTGTTTTGCTGTGCTCCAGAAATGTAGCTCTATTACAGGTATTTCCTTTGCTTTTCACAAAGTCTGGTGTCAGCAAATTATGATTCACTCCCCATGAAAGCCCACGACTGAATGTCTTTAACTGAAAGTATGAACTTGCATTATCTCTTCATGGAAGAAATATTCAAAGCTCATAATTTGAATACCGTATATTATAGTGACCCTGAATCCCTACATAGACAGCATACATGTAATGTCTTTTGGGGATTGGTACACTTTCAGGACTTCATGACATTTCAATACAACCCCCTCCCCCCCTTCAACATTCTTATTCTGTTTGTTTATTGAAACACATTTAAATTCATGATGATAAGTTGATAACACAATGTCAGATCAGCTTGTTTCTTTTAACATTTTGTGGCTATAAATTATAAAAATATCGTTTAATACCTACTAACTCAAGGCAATACAAAGTCAACTGAGAAATGTTTCTTTTCGACAGAGAGTGAGAAAGAAAGAGAAAATATACAGAGAGGAGAAAGAAAGGGGGAGACAAAGAAAGACTAGAGTAAGAAACAAGAGAGAAAACAAAGGGCATAAGATTTACAATCATTACATTTAAGATGTTTTTTTGTTTTTTAATGGGATTGATAAATTACGCTTTGCTAATAAAGTTCAAGAGAGTTTTAAAGTGAGTGCACAAAACATTTACCTGTGAGAGTGAGACAACTGAGTTGTCATCATTGATTGCCTCTTCCACAACCAACCTGTTGGGTTTAGCTTTTGTCCTCAAGATTGCAGTGGCAATATCATCTCTGCAATGCAAAGTATATGTAGAAGAATATAAAAATTGGACTATACAACCGTATTTGAAGAGGTCAACAATTTTTTTTTTAACAGACTGTATTTAGTGAACAGGTAGTTACTATCAATTTTTTGCCAACTTGTATTCTAGAATACCCCATAACATACTAAATTCAGTCCCTACAAACGGGCCTGCATGCTGCAATTCCTTCACCATGTTCACAAGGTCTACATTTGTAGATCTAAACTCTGCCAATGCCTGGTTTACATTTGGTTTACAATCAGCGTACAGAACCTGTATCCTGCCCGTATCATTTATCTGTGCGGCCTCCGTGAGGAGGCAGAAGGCGATCGTAAGATTTTCTTATGGATTCACAGCCCCTACAATTTTGTTTTGCGAGCATACAAATTTGAAAAATCCCAAGCCCGTAGCCCGTAAGGATATCGTAGGAGGCACTGCACGATTCCTATATGGGCATCGTGCGGAGGCCTCGGGGCTGATTCTGCAGCCTGAGGCCTCTGCACGTGCCCCGTACAATTTCTGCAGGCAGGCAGTGAAGATTGCATGATTATCGTACAATCTCCGAGCAGCCTCTGTATGGATATACCATGGCCTGTCCCCAGATTGCCAATATAGAAAATGGCACGATAATCGCAGATAATGTAGACACAAACATGACAAACACTGTAGCCCGTAGCCACCTAACATTAAGATGCCTCCGAAATATTGTAGACCAAGTCACCAAAGTTATCGTTCCGTGCCCGGGGCAAATGTACTCCAGGCATTAGACCTCTATCATTGTAAAAAGCAATAAACATGATAAAAAGGCACAATCATCATGATATGAAACTTAAGTTATTTGTATTGTGTTGAACATGTTGAACACAGAAATAAATTTCAAACAAACAAACAAACAAACAAAAGGTGAATTTAACAAAGTTTTTCGGTTTTACTTGGCCCTTGGATATTTGCAGAGAAATCAAGGGTTTTTTGCGGCAGTGCTGCTGCAGGGACAAATGACGAAGCAAAGCCAAAGGCATAACTTTACTGTCTTTAGTCAGATTTACGCAAACAAGAGGGGACTTATTTTACCATTTGGCCAACTAATGACCAAGTCAATTTATTTGCAAATTCCATCATAAATCATAATCTAGATACTTCATCTAGGCTACATCATTTTCACATTGACAATGGAGTTAGCTCAGCTCCGGCTCTTCGCTCACTGTCGTCATACCATGCAAACCCATTCACTCAGCATGTGATACACAATGACTTCGTGAAATTGAAGAATGCCTCAGCTGACGGCGAATGCAATCTACAATCCTTTCGTTTTGATCACTGTTTAGAATTGAACATAATTCCACATACACTTACAAAACACAAATTCATACAAAATACTCATTGGAAAACTTACTGTGAATTTTCAGCCATACTTCTGATATTTATAACAACAAAATGCAAAGTGACAATGAAAAGTAGATCATTCAACTCAGCGGTAGATGCGTATTAGTATCGGTTCAAGACTCTAGGTTCCAAAATAATACACGTGTATAAATTGAAAGAGTTCACGGATGACTGATTAGCCGATGATGATTCAAATACGATAGTAAAAATATATCTGATAAATACATTTCATCGCAATGATTCATCATTAAAATTAATAAATACTGCTTAAATAATACTGAAAATATAAAAAACATATTATGAAATTATTTTGACACTATATATTAAAAATTCTATGTGATCCACCTGGGTTTACAAAAAATACCCACCTTTGTTAAAATTACGTATGCGGTAGTATCGTCGACATGGTTATTGCACAATCTGTCTGCTAGAAATTGTATAGAATCTGACGTTTATGTACACATGAAAGAAAAGCATATTAAGAAGAATGAACAACATTGTAGTGAATTGTATACATACTGATAAGAATTTGGGGAAAAGGGTTTGTTATTTTCAGATTTTACTTGTGCCAACTATGAATATTTATTAAGAAAATAAATATCACGGTATGTATAAGACTAACCAACAGTACTAATAGTCTTCTACGTCAGTCTAAGGTAGCAAAAGGGTGATATGTTGTACAAAGAGTTCAAATCAGTAAAATACAATAGGAAGAAAAAAATGGGTAGGCTAGGGGAACGTGAAAACAGACATTAAAATATAGATGAAGCTACTTTACCGGCTCATTCTCCGCTAGAGTGTTCGAAACAAAAATGCGGTGTCCTAGGACCCCAACTTCCAACTTCATTTGCGGCTTCCCACTAGAAATCACTAAAATTTTGACGAATTCCTTAATTAGAAATAGCTTTGTGTAGCTTTTGATATTGAATATCATGGGTGAAGAATGTGGACAACAGCACCAAAATGCAGTGTCCATGGGGGTTGTACCGGGGGTTGTACTGTGGCACAGTGCGTGTATTCTATTTTTCTTGCTGCTTCCTCTCCACATAGTTATCATATAATAATCATTTGCAATACTAGTGCATGATATCTTTGATTCATATTACGCAAAACTAAATATTATCAAGTTTTTCAACAACTTTTTCTCCCCCTACGATTGTAAAAATCTGTCCCCAAATTTTCCGCCAGATATGTTACCAGCAGGGGCGGCGCTACAGGGGGGGGGGGGCAGGGGGCGACCGCCCTGACGTGATCAAAAAAGAAAAAAGAGGCGAAAAAGAAGAAAGGGGAGAACGAAGAAAGAAGAGCATGGGGACAGAGAGGACTGGGTCATCCAACTATATAACACCCCTTTTTCATTTAAAATGTAAATAAAGTCACCTAAATGTCATCTTAACCCCTTATCAAAATACGGCCCTGGCGCCGCCACTGGTTACCAGTTTTATAACTGACATCTGGCGTGGAGACAAGGGCGTCGATCGTTATAGAGAGAGGTGTGGGGGTGGGGCCCCCCCCCCCCCCCCACTCAAAATTCTTGTTGGCAGATTCGCGATCGCTGTCGGAAAAAAGAGAGAAAAAAAAATCGGAGAGGGAAGAGAAATGAGGGAGGAAAAAAGAGAAGTAAGGTGCCCAAATAGAGTCACATTCGGCTTATTTGCTTGTGTATTTTGATGACGAAATAAAACTGGTACGACGAAAGAGAGTGTGTATTTTTCCTCGCTCGCTGCGCTCGCTGGTATAATATTTAAATACAGGATGTTTTCGGAAAGCAAACACATTCGGCAAGTGAGGTGACCAAATATATCATTTGGATATCTTTAGGGCCATCATGTATTTTGATGAAGAATTATCACTACCATGAAAAAGAGTATATACATATTTCCTCGCTCGCTGCGCTCGCTCGTATAATATTAAGATTTAGGATGGTCTTTGAAAATGAATGAATTAGGCAAGAGAGGTTACCATATATATGATTTAGATACCTTATGGTTCCATCGTGTATTATGATGAAAAATTATCACTACCGCGATAAGCAGTATCTATATTCTTCCTCGCTCGCTGCGCTCGCTCGTATAATATACAAGATGGTTTAGGAAAGCAATAGACAGATAGAATTCGGCAAGCTAGTTGACCAAATATACACGCATAATTTAGAAATCTCATATAGGCCCGTCGTGTATTTATGAAGAATTATTACTTCTACCATGAAAAGGAACATATATATTTTTTTCTCTCGCTCGCTGTTCTCGCTGATTATGATATTAGGTACAAGATAGTTTGGCAAAGCAAACGAATTCGGCAAGCGAGGGGACCAAATATACAAGTATAATTTAGATATCTTATAGGCCAGTCTTGTATTTTGATAAAGAATCATCACTTCTACCATGGAAAGGAGAATAAAGGCCTATATTTTTCCTCGCTCGCTGCGCTCGCTCGTATAATATTTAGATGCAGGATGGTTTGGGAAAGCGAATGAATTCTGCAAGCGAAGTGACTAAATATATAATTTAGATATCGTATATGCCCATCAGGTATTTGGATGAAGAATTATCATTTCTAAAATGGAAAGGAGTATATATATTTTTCCCGGCTCTCTGTGCTCGCTGATTTAAAAGTCACCAAATCTGGTTAAAATCAACTGAAATGTGCAGGAAAATAATAATGATAGAGGCACACAACTGAACATGCCTAGTGGGCTTTATACGGTTGAATTTATAGACGTTGGTCGTCGGTAATCGGTGGCATCGTTAGTCGGTAATCAGCGGCCTCTACACCCCGCCCCCCCCCCCCACCAGTGGCGTAGCTAGACCTTTTTCAGTGGCGGGGGGGGGGGGGGGGTTTGTAGAGGCCACTGATTACTGACAAACATTGTCACCGATATACCGACGACCAACATCTATTACTTAATTACCGTCTAAAGCCCATGGGGCACTTTCATTTGTGTGCCTCTATCACAATTATTTTCCTTCTTCTCTCCTACGCATTTTCATTCAATTTCAACCAGATTTGGTGATTTTTATATGAGCGAGCGAGGCAAGCAAGGAAATGATGCTCTCCTTTTCATTTTAGAAGTGATGATTCTTCATCAAAATACGAGATGGGCCTATACGATATGTAAATCATAAATTTGGTCACTTCGCTTGCAGAATTCATTCGCTTTCCCCAAACATTCTGTGTCTAAATATTATATTACCTCGCTTGCCCGATCTCGTATTTGAATATTATACGAGCGAGCTCAGCGAGAGAGGAAAATACACCTTTTTCATGTTATTTCGTCGAAATACACTTTGGCCAGTATTAGATATCTAAATCATATATTCGGTCACCTTGCTTGCCGAATTCATTTGCTTGCAAAAACTGTCCTGTATCTAAATATTATATGAGCGAGCGAAGCGAGCGAGGACAAAATATATACTCCTTTTCGTGGTTGAGGTGATTATTCATTCTTCATCAAAATACACGATGGGTCGAAAGGTATCTAAATTATATTCCAAAACGATCCCGTTTTTTAACATCATACGAGCGAGCGCAGCGAGCGAGGAAAACTATACACTCTTTTTCATGCTATTTCGTCAAAATACACTTAGGCCAGTAAGAAATCTAAATCGTATATTCGGTAACCTCGCTTGCCGAATTGTTTTGCTTTTCTTAAACCATCCCGTGTGCGAATAATATACAAGCGAGCGCAGCGAGCGAGAAAATTTATATTCCCTTTTCCATAGAATGAGTATTATTTTGTCATCAAAATACATTTAAACAAGATATCCAAATTATGTATTCGATTGTTTATTTGCCAAAAAAGCGAAACCATCCATCATCTATACGAGCGAGGCAAATTATACACTCTTCTTAATGGTAGAATTCTTATTTCGTCATCAAAATACAAGCTCCTATAAGATCTAAATAATATTCGATCACCTTTTTGCCAAATATTTGGGCACCTCGCTTGCTGTTTCTGTACCAGGGCGAAGCGAGCGACCGACAAAACAATGCTATTTTCTATAAACACTGTAGATTCCAGTCCGGACTCGATGGAGGGCTGGGTAACCAGATTACTGGACCACCCCATCATCACGGTACACTATCGTCGGTACAGAGAGCGCGCCAATTGCGTAACATCAAAACTTGCCAAAGATGATGAAGGATCAAGCAAGAATACCCCGACAAAGTACAGCCGGACAGCCCTTCCTGACCCGACATGGTCCATCATTCCCCCCGACTCTACGTCTGCACCGTACCCGCACAAAGCACAACCTCGGAACCTCTCTTTCTGTCTCCGAGACTTTTTCTTCTCTTTACCTTGTCATCATGGTTTTTCTTATCCATTTTCTTCCTTTTTTCCTCTTTTCGTTTTCCCCTCTCTTTTTTCTCTTTTCTTTTTCTTTTTCTTCCTTCTCTTTTTCTTTTCTTTTTCCCTTTTTCTTCTCTCCTTTTCCTTTTCTCTTTTTCTTCTTCTCCTTTTTTTCTTTTTTTCTTTCCCCTTCTCATTTTTTCTACCCCCTTTTTCATTTTTCCAGACGGCAGCGCAGATTTACCGACGATATCCTGAGCAGTGGGGGGGGGGGGGGGGGGGTCACACCCCACACCCCCCGCTAGCTACGGCCCTGCCCCCCACTGAAAAAGGTCTAGCGACGCCCCTGCGTGGAAATAGCTGAACTAAGAAATGACAATGCGTACGTAAAATCACAAAGATGTACTTTCTAATTTTGAGGCAACTTAAAGTTACCTCAAAATTACACAGTGTATTTGGACACATACGTTACCTATATATTTTACGCCACCATTTACGGTAACAGCTAATACTGTATATAAAAAAAGTGTATGGTTTGCAATTCTCCTTGGGGCGGCGGGTCGTTACAACTTATAAAAGTCGAGTAAAATTGAGCCGATAGTTTTGGTGACAAAATAACAGTAGGCCTAATTCTACCATAGAAATGACAGTGTATGCTTTTGCTGGCTCCATTGGTGTAAATCCGGGGGGGGGGGGGGGGGGGGGATGGGGGATATACTCCCCCCCCCCCCCCACTTTTTGGAGAGGGGGGATGGCGTGTACAAATATCTACCCACTTTTTAAGGAAGAAAATATATTTTGATTAATCAGTTAGTAAAATTTTTGAAAATCTGTCATAAACAACCATCATAATTTATTTTAAAGATTCTATTTAGAAAATTGATTGAAAACCAGAAAAGGTGTTTATTTTTGGCTCGCTCGCTTTGCTCTTTCATCATATTATTTCAGAATTTCTATTTGAAAATGCCATTGAAAACCAGAAAAGTGGTTATTTTTGGCTCGCTCATCCTATTTTAGAATTTCTATTTGAAAATGCGATTTAAAACCAGAAAAGTGGTTATTTTTGGCTCGCTGGCAAAATGAAGATTAAAATGTGTGTAGGGGGGTCTGTGCAGGTGGGTGAGATCGACAGAAAAAAATCGTCAAAAAGTCGATCATCCCCCCACTCCTCAAAGTGGATTTACGCCGGTGGCTGGCTCACTTGCATAATTTTAGAAAGACGATGGTTTCGGGAACCAAACGAATTCGGGAAGTGATAGGCCTACAATTCATTTTAATGACAAAGTAACATTTCTATTAGTTTCTATTCATCGCCCGCTACCTTCGCTTGTATTCGGATATTTAGCCTGATACAGCAAACAGATTTGACCAGCCAGGTGCTAAAATAATCATAATCATAATTGGCGGCGAGATATACTTGAAAAGCCTAGTGTATGATTATGACGATGACAATGACGAATTACAATAGTTTCTATAAAGTACTTTGTAATTTTCCTCGCTCGCTTCGCTCCCTCGTACAATGTTTAGATACGGGATGGTTTCAGATGTACACATTCGGCTAGTGAGGTGCCAAAACAGAGTTTTGGGTTATTTTTTTTAGCGAGGTGATTTACTTATAAGCAATACTTCTCCCATAAGACTGGGGGGGGGGGGGGGGGGTAATCACTCGCTCGCTTTTTTCGTTCGCAAAATTTAAAAACGGGATTGATGAAGCAAAGATGTACATAATTATGAGATATTGTTTGAAGATAAGTTTTTGTGTGCCGGGGGGGGGGGGGGGTATATGGATTAGATCTATTTGGAATGCAGAGTAAGGGCAAATTTTGGGTCATCAGCATCTCAATCTGTTGGCAATTTATGTCTCAAATGTTCCAGCCACGCCAGTGGGTCCCCTTTTCAGTTCCTGACAGTTCAAGGCCCCAAAAGCTATGTTTCATTGCAACTCATTATACAGTATCACCGATTGACTAAATGAAGATTGGAAGAATTGCGAGTAGGGTAGGCGCGAACGGTTTTATTTAATGTATAAAAGTTTTGAAATGAAAGTGGGAGCATGTCATTTAGACACTTAAATAAAAACAGTAAATTTTGTAGTGAATTAATGTCAAATACTGTTAGAGTTTTGAATTGGTAAACTATTGGTCGGGTATGAGATAAATATTGTGAACCGGTACAAATGCGAAGGGCTTTCTTTTGCAATAAGTAAATAGAGTTGATGTTCGTTTTGTTGCTGGTGGCCCATACTAAATTGCAATATGTTATATACGTTAATATTAATGAATTATACAGCATAATGAGCGTTTTACAAGGGATATATCGCTTTATCTTATACAGTATACCAACATTCCTAGAAATAGAAGGCTATTAAGATATGCTTGGGGAGGTGTGTATGGCCTCTCTACCCAAATGTAATATATAAAAGATTCCCCCCGGGATTCCCCCCTACCCTAGCCCTCCCTCGACACCTTATCGTAGGTGCACATTTTTGTTAAGTTGTATCTGTTCTGTTTTGATTATGTTTGATTGTTATATAGTGAGGCAAATTTCAAGTTTCGGCAAGCCCCCCCCCCCTTTTTTTTGAGAAAAATTAATCTACCGTACCGCACCTACATTGAAGAAGCAAAATAATGTACAAGTTTGCTCGGATATCCGGTCTTTGGCAACATAAAACTGCTGTGTGTGTGCGTGCAATTACTTCCGGGTGCCGTGTACGGTATTTATTTATGATCAAGTAAAAAGATGGCTGGAATAGCAAGTGAGTAGATCTAATTTTTTAATGGCTAATGCAGTGACTTGAGTTTGCATTGTTTATTGAACGTGTACATTTAATTGTGACTGGGTTTGCCGTTTTTTCTTTACATTGTAAGGTTGTCTGACATGTATGATAAATGAAAATCAATTTGATAATTAGTTTCATTTGAAATGACACTGTCTTGTAAGTGTGACTCTGTCATGTATTGTCTGTGTGAGTCTTGTGGCTTGTGCATTGTCTGGCGGATTCTGATGCCAAATGGCAATGGCATTGATTGACATATCCCGTTTATCCGTCATTTTCACTCACTAATATTATCTGATCAGTCAGTCAGAGATGAATTTAACATTAGCATGAACTTTTGTTAAAGAATTCAGTAAGAAATGGCTATATAATTTCTGCCTAATCATTCTGATGACTAACCATGCTAGGCCTATGTCTGTGCTTATCTCAGACTTTATATTATAATGAAAATCTCATGAATTGATTTACTATTTTGTGCTTGGTTTGTTTGGAAAATTATTAGAGTAGAGCTAAAGCCTATACTAACATAGAGGGACACAGGCTCACAGCTAATTATGTTTGACATACATGTAGACCCTATGCCCTAGATCGAAAATTCTGTCTCTAGTTCGTTAGCCTCTCATTTGGGTAGGGTCGACTCTCATGATCTCACTTACACCCTTCCCAAATAGAGGCTAACGAACATAAACACAGAATTTTCTGTCTAAATATGCCCCAGCTGTCAGACTGTTTTTGGTCTGGATTTTCTCATGCTTATTTTGGAGACACTCATTTTAATTTTCTTCATTTATTTGCTGTTAGCTATAGCACAAAGGGGTTAGTTTGCCTCTTGAAACTTAAAACTTCTGATAATGAAAAGCAGATTGCTTTTATATTAAAACTCACCTCTTTTCACTATCTACTTGAAAATTTTACCATCTACTTAAATATTTTCCTTAGTCATCCATGCATGAAAACTTTGCTTGGAAAATTTGCCTGGTTTCTGTTGACTGTCGTTTTTGTTTTCCTTTTGTAAGTGGAAAAGTCCATTTTGGGCCATTAATTACTTAGCCTCTCCTGTCTAATGTTACGGTGGAATGTAAGATTGATATTTTGATTTTTGAAAGCTATTAGACAAGGCTCCACACTAACTTTTTTTCTTGGTGGCCCGTTCGGGCCACTAAAATTATCATTTTTTCTTTTTTGGTGGCCCGAGAATGAAATTTGGTGGCCCAAAAAAACAAAGAAAAACATAAGAAATGTAATAATTATAATAAAACGTTGTTAGAATGATTAAAACCTATTGTTTTACCCTCCTATGTCCTGAAATGATCATATTCAATGATAAAATTGCAGATTATTTTATGATTCTTCCTTTCAATGGCCCTTCAATATAGGGCTGTTTTGAAAGCCCACTTTTGGTATTCATTTAAACGGTCATTTTTTTTTGACGATTAATCGACTACTCGGTACTTTCATTTGGCCAGTTGGCCGACCACTCCAGCTGTTCGTAGCCTGCTATCATTCAGCCCCGCGCCGGAGCAGCACCTGCGCTGCAGCACCGGAGCGAGGCCAGTCCCATACCCATATAACATTGTGTGTAATATCCCTAACAGTAATGATCGATTTTCATACAGAAACTTGGCAATAAAGCAATAAAAAATCCTGGTCAAATAAAGCCAAATAGATTGGCATTTGCTTGATATTTCATTGATAATTGGTGAAATCATGTTTCAATTATTCATCAGCAAGAGATGGCACCAACCTGGAAGTGGAGCATAACACAGACTCAGGCCTTAAATTTTGTCATTTTTAGGGCAAGGCCACTTTGGCCTTAAAACGCCTCAAATTTTTAAGGGCACTAAGGCCACTAAGAAGGGCACCAACGCCGAAATCATTTTTTTTTAAAAGGGCATCGAAGGCCAAAAAATTTTCTGCGTACTTCTTTTTTTTTTAGATGTGTATCAAAACAATATCGCATCAGCAACAGCCTCTAAAATTTAGACAATGTATATTTCCCTGCAGGTAGTGTGTTTTGGACCTTATAATGAACAAACCTGAACATGGGAAACAGATTAATCATGTTATACTTATAAATATGTTGGTTCCATTTTTATCGGGTTTTGTGTGTGGGATTTATCCATGAAAGTTTCTTTTAAATCTCTTTAAGATCCTTCCATACTGATAGAGTAATCAGTAAGTGTTGAAAAATGTTAGTAATTTTGTATGTAGTGTTTTGAATTGTTTCAGCATGTCTTTCCTTTACATAGCAATTTTTTCTTTCTTTCTTTCATCAGGGCCGAGGGGGGAAAATGTCTTTCATAATATTAATAAGACTTTAAAAAAAGAAAGGAAAAGAAAACATTTGTACAGCAGGTTCTTTTGGCGCAATACTTGCATGCTATTCTTAGAATTATTTCATTCAATTCAAAATTCAATGTCTAACAAAGCAGAAAGACACATAGCTATCATTTTCATAATCGACCAGGCACGCAAAGTGTGTCATTCACAAAGTTATCAACAGTCACACACACACCCACCCGACCCACAGCAAAGTCGACTCGAAGGCGAAGCGCTCGGCTCGAACAAGTAACAGAAGAGCCTAAGCCCTCCGATCAAATAAAATCAAACAAAATCAGTTAATCCACAGAGATATCCGTAAAAAATAAACAACCACTTCTAAATTCACTCAAACAGACAAAAAATAGGAGTAAAACTCCTAAACTCAAAGCTCAAATGACAGGCCCGAAACACTACGATTACGAAATCACTGCACAGCCACCGCAGCGCATAGCCAGGCACCACACAACTACCATGCAGTACACGAACATGACACACCATTCGCTGAAGTCAACAAGACTCAGAAGATTTTCACAGAAAACATTATTATAATCACGAACCACACATCCACAACATAAAATAAATTACAAACCTTCCCAAACAATAAGTAAAATATGGCAAAAAAAGGTGTACGGAAAAACACAAGAGATAGAATAGATCAGAAATTGGCTAGCCGGGATGACCGGAATCTAACAATAAATAAAAATAGATATCGATAGCAGCTATCGATGCGGCCAAAGTGCGCGCGCGAAATTAAAACTTACGGTACACGTATACATTAATATAGGTGCATTACGTGTGCGCACGGATTTACTTGTGATATCGAAATGAAGCATTTCTTACGTGAGGCGGGATCTTGTTTGGATGGGCCGGAGGCGCGTTTTCGATTAAAATTATTTATTAGCACAGTTTGGTAGACCTTGGTTTTACTCTAAAATCAGCCTCGGCAATGCTTAATTTTGCAGTCGGAAGTAGGGCATTTTATGACTTACGGAAAAGGGCACGACGGCCAGCTTGAAAAGAAAGGGCACGGCCTTTTTGGCCGTGAATTGATCATATTTTTGGAAGGCATCGCGGCCAGTCATAGGGGCATCGTCGATGGCCGTCGATTAATTTATGCCCTTGCAGTGCACAAAATCCCATTCGGCCGTGTTGAAACTACGTATACATTACGATGAAAGCGCTGAGCAGTTATTTGAAATCTAACTCCAATGATTGAAATCCCCATCACAAATCTCCAGCAAGGGCATATAACTAACAAACAAGCGCTTACTTGCAAGTATGAATGTTTTTTTCTCGGTAATATCCTTTCATCTTCGTTCATTGCTAGGTTCCAAAAATATTTTGTCACACTGACTGTGATAGCGTATCTTTCATTACGTTGGTGAGCTCACTTGCTTACGGTGCATATCGCTGTGGTGAACGATGGTGCAATGCGATATGCGCGATTAAGTCGCTCTCTCACACAAGTACACACACATTAGGGCTTAAGACTGCCGAATATTATTGAAACACTTGTTTTCGCTGCGCGAGACATGAGTTTGGTCCGGGAGTTTGGTGATTTAAAAAAATATTCTCATGCGAATTTAAGGCAACCGAATGACATCATCACACCTTAAAACTTTGAAATAGAGAGAAACATTCTTGATTTCATTAATGATTTCGCATTTTTGAAGGATCATTCTGAAGTTCAATCTATGTATCCGAGTAGTCGATAGAAATTCTATTATTCGTGTAGTGACATTTTCGGATGTTTAATCGTGTACTAGACTCGAAACAGGCCTGGTGTGGTGCGCGGAAAATACACACGGCCGCAGACCGAGGCCTACATATACTGCCATAAGACTAATCTAACTTTCATTTGAGGTCGGCTAGCTCACCGCAACTAGATCCAGGTGCAATTAGAGTGATGTTGCGCTAACTCAAACTGCGTCGTCGCTAATGAACTGCGAACAAACTGACTTGCAATTCGGATGGCGGAAGGAGCTAAAATGTGTACAATTAACACGCACGTAAATCGCGTTCACTTAGAATTTTCTGGTTGCCCGATTCGGGCCACCAAACTTATCACTTTTTGAAAAATGGTGGCCCGGGAGCCAATTTTGGTGGCCCCGGGCCACCGGGCCACCGCTAATGTCGAGCCTTGTATTAGATATGAGTAAGTTGAAGATTAACCTCTCTTTCATTACACTGCAATCATGCATGTTGCAAGTTATATAAATCCAGTGTTACTTTGAGTCCTTGACCTGTCCTTATGATTTTGTCACTTTGCAGTACCTTGCCTAAACTTTGATGTTGCTGATGTTAACAGACTCGTAGGTTCCATACTAAATTTTTGGCAGGGGGTCCCAGCTTAAATTCTGGGCTCTGCATATATTGAGCCCTGTGTTAAAATTGTTCAATTTGTGGGGGGGGGGGGGGGGGGGGGGCTCCAGACACCAAAATTTTAGGAGCCAATTTGTCCCAGGCACCCGTTGGCCCCTGGTTTACTAGTAAGATATAAAAAGTTAAGAGATGTGTTGGATGACAGAAATAGATTGTTTACGGATGTAAAGGGTTGGAGAAGGAGCAGGAGCATTTTAACATATTATATACTAGGCTAAAAAAAGTGGTTTGATTAAGTAGATAGACCAACTGTTAGCTCTAGATTTAGAGCTAGATCTGTTGTCTGTATAAGTGGACTTTTGTCTTTTTGTTCTATTTAGAACCAATGTAATTTTGTCTAGTCATGGTTTTTAATCGGTGTTCAATAATCTTTCAGATTTTAGAATCTTTTTTCAGAATCAAATGGAATTGTGTTGTGCTTCTCTGTAGGTTGGGGTTGCATTTGGGGTACAGATTCTCCCTCCCACCCCATTTCTTTTGAGGTCAAGGGGGGCGGAGCTGCAAGTTCCATCCTACTCTTTCCCAGATCCATCCAAATCTACTAATTGCTGAAGAAATGGACAAAGTTACTGTATGGAGGCCTTGTTCATGTCTCTTAATTTTAGGACATGTATTTGGACAAGAACCAGATATTTGCGAGATTCCGGCCCAAGAGCTTTCTACGAAAATCATGCGCAAGATTTGCCAGTCTCTTTTTAATCATCTTACCTAGAAAGCTTAGGGAATTGAGATTTGAGATACTGTAGCTCTGTTACATATCATAATTTGGGTACTAGTAATGCATTTCTGAAAAGAGACTAGAAATTTTAGCCAGTATACCAGCAACATTTGATAAGTACTGTAATGTTGAACTAGTAATCTAAGAATGCCTGTACAAGATGTGAGGTCAAGAGGCCAGTCTTAATTCTTGATGATGCATATTTAGCTGAATGTTACAATGTATTTATAGCAGAAATGTGATGTATATGATCACATTCATGTGAATGATTTTTATGCCTCCGTCCACCGAAGGTGGGTGCCGGAGGCATTATGTTTTCAGGTTTTCGTTTTCGTTCTCACGATAACTTCAGAACCATTTGATGGTTCAGCTTCAAACTTGGCTCATGTATGTATATGGGAAGGACAATGATCTGATTAGATTTTGGTGTCACAAGGTCAGAGGTCAAAGATCATGGATGTCATTATATACGTGAAAATGGCTCTTTCTCAAGATAACTTAAGAACCGTTTGACGGATCAGCTTCACATGTATGGCATATGTATGCACATGGGAGGGACAATGATCTGAGTAGATCACGAGGTCACGAGGTCAAAGGTCAAAGATCATGGATATCATTACATACGTGAAAATTGCTTGTTCTCGCAATAACTTAGGAACCATTTGACGGATCAACTTCAAATGTGACTGAAACAATGTCATTTAAATAGAACCATTTTTTTTCCCAGTTTTGTACGCTAAATGTATCTTGAATTATTTCCCATAATTGAAAGTGACATATTTCTGATCTGGCAAAGGCAGAGGCATTGAGGATTCATCTAATTCTAATATAAAATGGAAGATAAAATGTAGCCTGAAAAGACTGAATTCTGGATTTTTGTTATTCACACATAGTAAAATTAGTCAGCTTGTTTGATATTATCATACAAGGACTTCATCTTATTTTACATGTATAGTACAGTGTGACTTGAATCAAGATATACTCTTCTTATTGCTGATTACCCATTATGTTCTGAACTTCTTATTCTTTCATTTTCCTATTTTGCTCATACCCTTGTGAACTCAAACTTTTGTGAAACTTGTTCACCATGGATTTCAATACCTGCTCTGGACAAACTGCAGGGTAAGTATCAAATTTCTTTCCCTTTGAACTGTATAGTAGTAGTTGTACAAATGAACTTGTATGAAACTACGTTCTAAATAGAATTTCTTGTATAAATTTCTATTTTTTTGCATGCAATGCAACACTGACGCACTTTGTATAATAAAGAAATGGAGCATATGGTTATGAGGAAAATGGCACATAGGATATGATTCTCAGTTATACGAATAGTACTAACAAAAGAAAAATATTGAATAAGTAGCTGTTGATATTAATGTAGCTTATTCAAAATCCATTCAAAAATAATAGTCTTATTTTAAAGCTTTTCACTTTAGAGTCCTTCGTTATGTCCTGTGTACATGTATGTCTGTCTCCTTCATTTTCATAAGTCACAGTTATACCATTTACATTTCCCTGGTTATACCAAGATTTTGACTGTGTTAGGTTGAAAAATATTGTTATCAATTTTGAAATGTAATAAGCTACTGTAACTTCCCTACACAGTCACAGTAATCACTTAATTTCAATACCTTTTGAATATAATTCTCATCAAGCCAGTCATTTAACAGCTGATGTGAATGTATTCCAAATTTTTGTTATTTTTTTTTCAATATATGTTTATACCATTCAATTCAGTTAAATTTGTTATAGCTTTACATTTTTTTCTGTTATCTTTCTCATTCACAGCTTAGTGGGTTTAGCCTTCTCGGCTTCCATGGGAATTCTGATGATTGTACTGGCTTGTGCAATCCCAGGGTTTGGCCAGTAAGTAAACATTCTCCAAAATAAATCTTCTGCAGAAAGCCAGCATAGAATTAATTCTGTATGGAAGGATAGCAGTAAAATGCTCTTCTAGTTATGATTTATGAGTTCCATTATAGTTTGGAAGCACTTCAGATAGAATTATTATAGTATTGATGAAGATAGTGTACGGCATGTACATGTATGAGGCAGATATTGCATGCTCTGGTAATCTATCGCCAGTTATATGAACTGATGAATTCATAATTTCCAGAGTGATGTAAGATTTCACGAGGCTGCAGACCAATATTGGAATACAATCACACTCAGGAATTCTGAATTTAGAGGTGAATGTATCAAACAACAATTAGCGTGATATATTTGTCATATAAAATGTAGGGTGTCTGTGATCTCATGCTTCTTAGGAGTCGGGCCCTCTCGATTACATGTGTTTTGCCTTCATGTCAGAGCAGGGTTGGCGATTTTTTTTTATTTAAATCAGATTTTTAAAATTTAAATCAGATTTTAAATTTTTTAAATTTTTGTTTTTAAAGTTCATTCGAAAAAAAAGTGTAATTACCCAAAAACCTTACCCTTACAATGACATCAATTTTAATGTTATCATACATTTCACTCCTAATATTTTTCTTAACCATATATTTTGTAATTAAATCCAGTCAAAATGGGCAAATAAAAATCAATTTGAGGAATCATGTATGAATCTGAACTTAATTCTATCATACCTAGGCCTACATAGGAAACTTCCATAGAGAATTCCCAGTGAGTAGAGAAAATTCCCCTCTCGGAATTTCCACTCAATATTAAAAAAATCACAGAGGAAAATCCCAAGGCACTCCTCAGTGAAAATTGTATCTAAATGTGCACACAACAGCTTTGTGACAGTTTTACAAATTGGTATTAAAGCTCTTCCATTGCTACAGATAGAGATGCAAAACTGTCAGTGTTGGAGACCAATATAAGAGACAGCTTAGTCAAAGGGTGACTACGCTACATTATGTTACTGTGATTTTTACATTAAAGGCATTGGCTAACTTTGTGAGTAGCTGATTTTAAAAATTCTCAAACTAAGATGAAACATGTGTATGAGTACTTGTATTTTTACTCAAAAACCCTGAAACCAACCATAATTTGGAATGAAAAAGTGTAAGTTAGACGCAAACGGCGATTTTATTATCCTTCGTCTCACGAGACAATCACTATTAAGAGGACCACTTTGCTTGAATTCGAAAATGCCGTTATGTGCCTCCCACAGCGTGATACGCCAATACACACAGTACGGTAAGGTGAGTCATACGCGCATGCGCACTCCTTATGTCTATTCTGGGCAACCGACCCTCGTATATTTTTCAAACATTGGCTCACATTTTTAATATTTAAAAATACTTCCTGTGGATATTATACTTTGAAGCTTTCACACTGGTATTTTTACACTATGACCCTTATGTTTATCCCATTTTCAAGTAACAAAACAAGATTTTTTTAAAATCATAACAATGTTAGCCAATGCCTTTAATCTACAATTTTTATTCACATGTCCTCTCAAAATCTGTTTGATACATGAAGAAGGAAAAAAAACAAAAAACATGCCGAGTCATTTGACCATGAACAACTGTACTTTTGACTGAAAGGATAAAAACTGCAAAAATGCTTATATTACAACATATATTACAAATTAGGTATTTCATTTTAAATAAGAAACAACTTAACAACTGTGTCTACATCTTAAGTTAACATTTAAATGTAGTGTTAAAAGTTTATTTTGAGTTTTGCAAATTGTTGTTATAGATCCTATTTCCCCATGCAGATACAAAACTTCTGTTATTATTTGTAGCACTGACCATAAAATGAGCTGACAGTGACTTAAAAGGTTTATAAGAAAAAGCTTTTTTCAACAGTCAAATTATAACTGTACTACATTATGTTAATGTGATTTTTACATGTTCTTTAAAACATCAATTGTATGATAAATGTTACAGGAAGAAATAAGCATGTTAAATCTGTTGATTGCATGACTATTTTTAATTTTACATGAAAGAAGTAGTTTATGTGAAGGATAAAAACTGGAAAACTGCTAACAAACCTTTTCTCATTGACTTTTATATATTTTTTTACAAACGGCTCTCTGAAAAGTCTTGGATTGTGTGATAAATGATAAGAAAGAAATAAGAAACTTGTTTCACTATTAATAGCTGACAAAGAATTTAAAATTTCAAAAGAGCTTGACATTTACAAAAAAATGGAGTAATTGTTGATGACCTACATCTTTAGTTTTTAAGGAATTAGCTGATTTTATTGACTTGATTTTAATTTGTTTTAAGTAGATAGGAAGGGTTTGTTGATTTTTTGTTGACATAAGGTTGATTTAAAGTTTTTTCAGTTGATATAAAGTTAATTCAAAGTTTTTCAGTTGATTTGAAAAATTAAAACTGCCTTGAACAGAAAATTTGTCAATGATTTGTACATGCTTTAATGGAAGTGATTTAAATCAATGATTTTTAAAAAAAATCATGGTGATTTAAATCGCGATTTAAATCACGATTTAAATCAACATGATTTAAATCCGCCAACCCTGTGTCAGAGTCCTTTGCGTCTTCACATTTTAAAGTTAAAACGGTAGAAACAGTGAGTATGCACGATGTTGCTGGATGCACATGACAGTGCTGTACACTTTTTTATGCGCTTTGTTTTTAAAAAATGATGGAAGATTGCTTTTAAAAAACAGGAAAGATGGAACATTTCGTTAAAAAAAGAGATAGGACATTGCATGCCTTCATCCGTCCGTCCGTCCCACTTTTTCATTAGTTTGAGATATCTGAAGATTGAAGAACCATTTGAGGTTTATTGAAAAATTAGACTAAACGTGATTGTAACACTCTTTCTTCTTATGATCTTTCCTCTGCAGAGTATGGTGGCCCATGTTTGTCCTTGTATTCTATGTCCTGTGCCCTGTTCCTATGCTGATCAGCAAGAGACTAGCCAGCTCGGATAGCATTGGTGCCACCAGCAGTGCGTTACAAGAACTCTGCATTTTCCTCACATCAGGCATTGTGCTGTCGGCATACGGTCTCCCCATGGTCCTAACACATGTTGGAACGGTAGGTGTGCCATTTTCAGCCATGTTGTTTGAGGTGTTAAGTTCTTTCTGTTGCAGGGCTTCACACTTTCTTTTTTGTCAGCCTGTATAGTTTTCAAGGTCTTATGTGCATGGGGCCTCTGTTAACGTGCCAAATTTTGGGCTGCAGTCATGAAATTTTGAGGGCCATGTACATTGGTCACCTGTTAGTGTCAAGTCCCTGTAGTGTCTGTACATGTAGACTTTGTTGCCTCATTTGAAAAATCAGGGGTTATCAACATCTGGGGTATTAAGTACCATAAAACCGAAATATTTTAAAGCAAAATGTGTAATCTAGAGAATATTGTTGGCAACTTAACACCAGAAACCTGATGTATGTGATGTACACAAGGAATATAGTCATTGATTGGTTGTAAAATAGATGTGGTGTCTGGAAAGGAATCTATTGTCCTTTTGTTGAGGTCTTTCCATTTGAGTCAGACAAGACCAGAGGCCATGCATTGAAATTCTATCAGTGAATGAATTCAGAATTTGAAAGCATGATACCTTGGATTTATTTATTTATCTCTATCAAATATGTAATATTTGAAGACCATGTAATCTTATTTTCATTACAGTTACAATACCAAGCCCTCCTACTGGTTCTTTGTGGCAACACATGGAGCTTCATCACGATTCTCACCTTCTTCAGAATATTCCGACAAGATGACGATTTTGAGTTCCAGGTCTGGTGATTTGCAAGGTCCTCCTTATCCCTATACTCTGCACTCTCCCCCTTTTTGTTTGACCCACCTAAGCTCACCCCTATTGATACCAATCATACCATAAAGAGAATGCCATGTTTTATGTCACTGTTAATTTTGCACTTTGGGAGCTAGAAGGACATTAATGTATGTGCACATCACTTGATCAAACTTAATGTTCTTATTGCTCTCAAGAGTGGCCAGTAATAGCCGTGTGCACTGTACAATCTTTATTTTGGGTTTGCGGTACAATGCTTTTTACCATATTATATAGGATTAAGTCGGTAATATTTTTGTTTGTGGTACATATAACATATAACTGGAGAGATAAGTTGTGTTTGTGGCTCACACATTATGTTTTCAACCAGAAAGTAGACAAAATAATATATAAAGTGGATGGTATTATGGGCTTTATGGTGTATATAACTGCAGCATATAACCCTTTCATGACTCAAGGTGGAAGTACAATATATAATCGCAATATATATTTCATTTCAATCATAACTAAAGGGTTACTGTAAACGTGAAATGTTTCGCGGTGTGGAAATTTTCACACATTTTGCACAGCACGACATTTGCGCGAAAATAAAATTACTCGAGATATTGTGGTTTTTTTTGCATGTGAATACAGTTCTCTTAACTGTCCACGCAAATAAGATATACGCAAATGTGTTTAATTCAGCTGAGCGCAAACAATCGAGTGAAAATTTCCACTTTTACAGTAACTGACGTATATGCGGGATGAAGGAAGCACAATATATGCAATGTAACTGCAGGGTGGCATTATCCAGCTGCACGAGTACATCTTTATAGAAATCTACCTGGGCACTGTCATAGTGCAAACATATGCTTGCTTTGTGATATGTGCAACTTTTAATACACACTAGGTTCAATGTGACAGTGCGTCATTGCATATGATGCAACATGGCACTGCCTAGAGAATTTCTTTAGAGATGATATTTAGAGTTTATTATGCCATTTCTTTAAAAATGTCTATTCTTTGCCTGCTGTATGTCTTTTGTTATTTATGATTGTAGGAAAAAGTACTTGTCTGGTTAAAGTACATTGACCATATGATAGCCAGATGTGGAATAATCTTGATAAACTTGTTCGAGATGCTTGTAGTCTTTTGGAATGACTTCTTTGTTAAAATTTAAACATTATTTACATCTAACAGTGCCATGTCTGTTAGGCAGAGATCTTCCTTGTATACTAGCAAACTGAAGTAAGAAACCAGTTTTACAGTTGTAAGAAGATGTAGTTTCAGTGATTGCCATGTCATGAGTATCGGGCAGCTGATTATAGAAAAAGATCACCAAACAAGTTGAACAGAGACGGAAATGCATACCACCTTTATAACCGTCAAACTAGTAGCAGTCTTCAAAACAGCATCTTCTGACAATCATAAACCTGGTTACTAGCTTCAGCTTGCCAATGCATGCCTGAGGAAGATGACAGAACAAGAGACATCAAAACTGTTACGAGTGAAAGCTTTTTGGATGACTATAGATTTAATTTGTAATTAAATGACAGATTGGCACATGTATGGAATGCTTACATGTCAGGGTGTAATACTTGCATGGAATGCTTAACTGTCAGGGTGTTACATAATTGCTTTTGCCCTTTTGCTTGAGCAATAGGTCCTTTTACATGACTTGCCCGAATTTGAATTTTTCTTGTCCAAATAAAGCGAGAAAAGTATATGTGCATGTCTTTCTGTGCCCCCCCCCCCCCTTTCCGGCAAGAATGGTGATTTCAACTTGGCTTTACTAATCGTTTAACTTCCATCTATGATCTTTCTATTGTATTCATCTTTTCTAGCCCAATTCTTGGTAAAGTATACCTGGTGCACTAATTTAACTTCATCATATGGTTTGTATTATATGAGAAACAGCAAAGCTCTTAACCTTCCTATTACACATTGAGGAAAGACATTTTGTTAAAGGCTGAATGGCTAATCGTTATCATGTCTAAATTGGCAAAATGAATGGGGTTTTTTCTTTACACAATTTGATATAAGTCATGCATTTGAAATTAAATTACATAGATGGAGATACTAATGTACAGGAAAGCTTGTAGGAGAAGCATAAAACTATGTGATACTAATTAGAAATGATGAATTAAACATGTTTCAGTTAGAATGATAAGAATTCTTTACATACATATTAAAACTAATTAAAAAATGTCTTAACCAGAGAAGTAATTTTAAGGGATTTTCCTCCCTGACCATTTTGTAGGAAAAGTTTCAGTTAATGGACTTCAGGCATTCAAATGCAGATTGCAGGGATACCTCCTTGATCTAGTAATGCTTTGGTTATTTAGAATTTATGATATTTTTTTTCCTATGGAACTTTTAATATTTTGTTCAATTTTGTCTAATATTACATGTAGTTAATTAGTTATTTTGAGTGGCAGTAAACCATTTGATCGGCCCAGCAGAGTTCTCACTAAGAGTCCGCTGCTTGGCACATTTAATGATTCAAAAAATGTCTGGTAACATTTATTTCATTTTTGCACCCTATTATCCTTCCAAATGCTTCATGTGAAGACTGATTTTTCAGCCTGTATTTTCTTAAAAGCTGAGTAATAGATGTACCTTGTAAATGTGTAGCCTGTTTGAAATCACGATTCGGAGCTAAAGCATGTACCCTACCTACTGCAGTTTCCCTGGGATCAAACTAAATTCTTCTTTCTTTTCCACCCTCTTCCTGACGGCTATGCAGTCTTTGATATAGATCAGCGGGCATTGTAGGACTCTTGTAAGAAGGGATTTCATTTCAACGCCCCCAAGCACTCGAAGCCAAACCTGAAATACCATTTGACTGTATTCTATTTTGAGCATTGAAAATGCGTGTATATGTAGGACTGCGCTTCACCAAGGAATTTCGAAAATCCTGCAACGTATTAGAGGACAAATTTCTACTCTAACATTACATTTTGAAGAAATGGACGAATTGCACAAATCTGTATTAGATATAAATCATGTACATATGTTTCTAAGTAAATTCCTAAGTTTTGATAAGATCTCTTGTTTCCACATCTTTCATTTATTACCACTTTCCATCTCACCTTTAACAAAGTGTAGCTGATAGAGCTGCTTCTGTTAATTAGTAGGATAAGATTGTATTTTGAAAAATGGAACAACTCAATCAGAATTTGTTTCACAAAATTTTGTTTCAAAAAGGTAAATAGTAACTGCCATGACCGTGTACAGGGATTAGTACGTAAGGGGACATTATGTTAATTGGATTTTATTTTTTACTAGTATGGCAAAATATTTATGTTTCATTGTACAAAGTGTATATGAATTTAAGTGCAAATTCTTTTAAGAGTTGTTGCAGAAAAGAAAAATATGTGATAAGTTATATATTTATGTGTAGGTTGAGTAAACGTTGCAATCTCTTCCCTGTCTTTGGTTTTGCTGTTGAATGTAAGTGTATATTTGTGAATGCTACAGTTGTGTTAAGCCATTGCAGATGTAAATGAATCTGATGCTGAGAAGGTGTAATACATGTTTTGCCAATTTACCAGTAACTGTGTATGCATGACCTGAGAGTGAGAATGGTCAAGAGGAATTATGTGGAATACACTATTTCCATTTTGTAGATCGCATACACATGGCAGAATCTGATATAACATTAGGAACTTGCAGAGTGTTTGTAGTGGAAATTGTTGTCTCCATTGTAACCAATAAATATGTTATATGATTTTTTTTCTCTCCCCCTCCCCCCACAAGCATGCATAATCTAAAATCTGAGCCAAATTTCATGTAAGTTGAATGAACTACATGTATATCTTCAAAGCTGACAAATTTCAAGAAAGTGTTTACAATTTCATGCATTGGTACTCCTGATGACCCCAAACCATGCCAAGTCCCCAGACCTTGCCTAACATTGCACTGACTAGGATAGTATGCAGTATGCTGTGATGAGTGCATATTTCATCACGAGCAACGTGAGGGAGAAAAAAAAAATCATGAATTTGATCGTAATTGGGAACTGGCTGACTGCATTTTGAAGATGCTTGATCATAGATCATCAATACCGACCAGTGACTGTCCTCGCGTTAAGAAGTTTCCACTGAAATTTTGATTGTAATTGGCTAAAATGGTGCTTGAGGATTATAACTCGTTGGAGGCTTATGAAAATTCGATAATAGATGTTTTAACTACCATGCTGTGGTCCTAGTTTCCAAATGTATTCTAGAATTCCCCTCCTATGAAATCATGTGTAAAAAGGAGAAATTATTGAAATTAATTGATATTAATTTTTAAAAAATATTTTATCTTATGACTGCCATGTTTTCCCCTAAAATCAACCAGCATTGTGCTGTTTTGTTCTCTCTTTCTCTCTCCTCCCCCCCCCCCCCCCCACCTTTGCCCCTCCAATTTATGCATTGTGCAATGCTGGATCACTTAGTTTTTCAGCTGTACTACTGTTGAAAACACAACTTTCTGGGGTGGTGTTCATATGGGTTGCTGGTGCTTTTGCTTTACTCCTGTTGGAACTTAAATGTACACGTGGAAGCACATCTCTTGAGCCAATGGACAAACATATTTCATAGTGGTAAAGAAGGCTAAAATTAGGAGATTTCAGGAGGGATGATCGTATTGATTCTGGTTGTGTTATATATGAATGAATAAATGATGTGGCAACTTCTTTTATATTCTTTGTATATCAAATATAGTCATCTGAAAGTTAAAGTGGTTGTATTCAGAAAGATACAGAATTCAAAATACTACAGTTGTATTTTGAAGAAATGAATGTGTAGTAAAATGGTTTAATAACTCTTATAATTGTACTTATTTGGAATTCTAAATTCTTTTCTATGCTTCTTGGAAAGCATTGTGTCTAATTGTGTGATTTCATTTTGGGTTATGTAGCATTAATATGCTTTCTTAATACATTACATATTCCCATATAGGCATGAACTGTTTTACATGTGTTTGGTGTATGCATAAGTATATTTATAAGCAGTTGAAATGAAAGAGAATGCTCTATTAATGCAGACCACGATGCTAGTTGCAGATATTTAGTTCTGAAGTATAAACACATGTTGTTATGTAGCAACTAGCAAAAATGAGCCCTTTATAGCCAAGAGATTCTTGTGTTTCAAAAACTTTGAAAATAGATGTAAGCATGATGATGTTCAAGGGATCACAAAGTTTGAAACAAAGTTTTAATTGAAAAAAAAAATCAAAGTAGAACAAGAATAATATTCATTTCTGATGATTCATTTTGTAAGTCAGAATGGAGTATCAGTAACACTCGCCAGTGCACTTCTCGGTTCAATAATAATTGACAATATATTCACATTTTATCATTTAGATTTACATGTAAATCTTTGATATATTGTTGATTGATTACATAATGTGCATGACCCTTTCCATTCAAATTTGTAAATGCAACATACAAAGAATTTTTTTTTTTACAATTTCCGCTTCATTTTTCAGTTGAGTATGACCAAAATGACATGGTTATTTGAAACACCCTTTTGATCTGTGTTATGACTAACTCAGTATTGCACACTTGTATATAAACTTGTAGATTCTACAACTTTGTACAAAATTATGAATGAAAACTGTAAAAATAGAGATTATGATTGTCAACTATTATTCATGTATGTCTGTATGTGGTTTATTGTAATGTCAGCTGCGTTATCAAAGTTGATTAAATTTGTGGTAGGTTTATATCTTAAGGTATTGATGTGTTGTTTTTGAGGGTGTCTTTGCTTTTTATATTGCATTGGTTGTTTATCTGACTTGCTAGTAAAGCATTGTATGGTTGTAAGTGAGCAACTTCGGGACTGACTGTTTTCAGTATTCACTGAAGGTTTGGTGATACTGATTGATGCCTTATACTGCTTTCACATCAAGGTACGGTCGCTGCGACCGGTCGCTGCGACCGTACCCAGCGACCGATCGGACGTGCTTTCACACCTCCGTCAAAATTTGGTCAGGCCCAGAGCGATCGGTCGCTGTATAGCTGACCTAGCCGGAAGCGGAAGTAGAGATAGTGCGTAGGCATGTATGGGGGTCATTGCATTTCGATCGGTCGCTGAGTACGATGTGCTTTCACATCTAGCTTGCATCGGTCGCGATCGGTCGCTGAAGTACCTCAGCGACCGATCGTTTTTGACCAAAACGATCGGTCGCAGCGACCGATGAAATGCTTTCACATTATAATTTCATCGGTTGCAGCGACCATACCTTGGTGTGAAAGCAGTATTAAACAGATCAAAGGCCAATAAGGCATCTACTTGATTTTTGAACCTGGGTATTAAACCACTGCTTTATCATTTATCTCCACTGGTGCTGATGTGCCTGGCTTAGACTGGAATATATTTCTTGTTCCATTGAATGTGTGGAGTGTTGTAAAGACTATCTGGTTTAAATCATGACCAAGCTTCATATTTGTAACTTGTGATTGTCATTAGCTTGCAATAGGTTGTATACAGTACATGTATTCGAAATGGTGAGGGGATGGTGCCCCCTCAAGTCCTTTTTTGGGGGGGAAAAGGGCATCTGATAGACATATACATGTATACATTTAATTTAGAGAGAGAAAAAGAGAGAGAGATAGAAAGAAAGAGAGAGAGAGAGTGAGAGAGAGAGAGAGAGAGAGAGAGAGAGAGATGTATTATGGGAATTGAAGTCCCAATATATCATGTAATAACAGTTTTGTGTGAAACCAATAGTGGACTGGCGTAGATTAGTCATGTGCCAAGAGGAGGTTTGATTGTGATATTAATCGGAGATTAATGGTGGTGATGATGATGATTATGATAACAATGATGATGGTTATGATGATGATGATGATGATGATGATGATGATGATGATGATAAATATCGAGACGAAAGCAAAGTACACTGTAGTAATCGTACATTACTGTCATACCCACAATTAGAAATGAGAGGGTACACTTGATCCAATCTCTTAAATTGAATGAACGAAGAGAGCTCTGGATACGAATAGGCACTGTCCAGAGACGAATTAAAAAGAGCGTCCCCATCGTCTGACATGTTCGCATTATTTCGGGATGCTTTTTACTCGTAGGAGGGGGGGGGGGGGGGGGGGGTTGGTAGGGGTTCTTGTACTTGAATGAATATTTTCAAACGGAATCGCGACCTCCTGGACAGTAAGACTTGTACCTGGGTTTGTGCCGCTGAGCGCTTTTACATAATTTTTTTTCGCATATGTTGTTTTTCTTAGGCCCTATTGCAGTATTGCTGATAGGTGTAAAGAGTGAATGCTAAGTATCTACTGCAGTTTTATGTATCATTGTCATTACTTCTTTTTTTTTTTTTGGGGGGGGGGGGGTACAGAGTTGTATCAATCAGTTATGATTATTTACGTCTGAGACCGACTTTTGACATTATACGACGTGACTTAGTTTCGAATTTGTACTGAGGTCCGATAGAGTCATTTTTTTTAAATGTATTTTTTTTTGTCCTTGATTTTTTTTTCATTAGTTTTTTCTTTATGTGAAGACAAAAAGTATACTCAGGGCAGAATGTGCCACTAGACAACTCTAATCTCCCTATAACCATCATACTCCCTAGAATCATTCAGTTTTAAACATGTAAGCACACCGTATGTTTTTACATCCTATATATACCAGGAAACACATGCAGGAAAATCACCGGACCCTCTCTCACAAAATGATTTATGCACGGAGGAGTAGCAATAGCAAAAGAAGGGGTACACCCCCCCCCCCCCTCTACCCCGAGTCGAACAGCAGGTAGGGAAAAAGAACAAGAGACAATACAGAGAGAAATAAAGAGAGGGAGAGACAGAAAAAAAAATGGAGACCGGGGAGAAGAAAAGGAGCTTGGAAAGAAGATACGTATGAACGCTTGCACGGACCCCCTCCTTCTCCATTTCAAATTTACCCGGGGCTTTGCCATGTTCCTTCAGCTGCAACTTGAAGTCTCAGTACTAGGCCAAAAAGCATGTAAATTTATTGGGAAAAAACCCTTTTGAAGTCATGCCAGCAATGGAAAGGTTAGAGGTATTTTTCTATAGGTAGGAACGAAAGAGAATTATAGTTACGATCCTGTTTCTCATGTTTCTCTGTATCTCATAAATTGCATTTTTTTTTTTACTGGGAGTAATTGTAAAAAGTTGAAAGCAGAAACGAAAATGTGATATATTCTAATGTTGAAAGCAGAAACAAATATTTCGCGATAATTGTATTGATTGCCTTTAGATATCTGAAATAAGGTGCTTCCTAAATCGGGACGACTCGGCCTTACTGTGGCACCGCACTGCTTGTCTAGAGAGTCTTTATATCAGAGTCACCGCGAGCTTTCTCTTTTTAATAACAAAATGTGAGGTCGTCCTGTGTCGCAATTTTGAAGACATGGAATTCGTCATTTACGGTTGATTTGTCAAGAGCCCACCATTTCATTGTAAACTGGTTTGGAGAGGATGAGAGAAATGACGAGTTTATTAAAAACAAAATGCCAGACCGCTAGCACATATATTTTATTAGCTGTTCCCACCCACTCATGAAACGCGCTTACTTGATTGGTGGATTGGCGTTATTACGTCATCACGTAGTCAGCCCTCAAGAAGTCTCGGAACGTTAAAGATAATCAAGATTTTTTAGCTAGTCGAAAAAAATGCGTATGCCATACGTTGTGATTATTCAAGTTATCTGTACGGATTTCGAGGTTTTGATATCAAACAAGGAAAAGAGGAAAAAGGCCAAATTAATAAATGAATAAACTATGGAGAAGAATTGATAAAAAAAAAAAGAAATAAAAATAAGAACAAGCAAAGTTCCTATGGACGTATAAAATTAATCTTAATCTGAATTTGAATCTGAATAAATTAATGAAATTTTTATTTATACATGAAAAATGTAATAAAACTGACACTAAAGAAAGAGCGAAATGATAAGTTCATTCCTAACATAAATGAATATTGCAGAGTATTGTGATATATGTGATTGAACTTCCTCAAAGTGTTTGGACTCGTGTATATGCCTCTTATACTGCTAAACTTATAAGAGAAAGAGAGGGAGGGGTTCATTAATTTTTGTCTAGAATGTATGACGTCACACCATGTTCCATGCCCCTTTGGTAACAACATAGCGACTGCATCCGCCAGTATTTTAAGTGTTCAAAGCTTATTACCCCGATCAGTGGCTCACTGTCTGTCGAGAAGTGATATTGCGATTCAATTTTATCATTATCATTATGAGACGCAAATGTCAAAATAATAAGTAACTGAAAAGCTTTGGAGTGCAAGTTAATAATTAGGGAAAGGGCGATTTTTTGGTCTGCAAGGTTAGATCGTTTATAGATCTGTAGAAGTATAACTGTGAAGAAGCTTATGATGAAGTTATCGTTATTATACCTATGTACCCATAGGCGTAAGAAATGGGAGAGGGTCGTGCTACTGTCCCCTCTCCTATAAATTTAAATTACCCATATTCGGGCATCATCGGCCAACTAACCAACTGCATGCAACGAGGTTGTCACTTTATGTTTTCTGTTTGTTCGTTTGTTTGTCTTTTTGTTTCTCATCTATACTGCATTTTGATAATATTCTCGTTGACGCTATCATGTGTCTATGATGCAGTCCAAATAAAATGCTTATATACTCGCCCCTTTTGCAGGAAGTATTTAGAAATGGGCAAGTTAACTATCGAGCAAGCGACGTTAGCTTTCCTTGCTCAAAGTTTGACCCCATGTCTATGCATGTAATAAGTGGTAGAACACATTGCCAACGAGATGTAAATGTATTTGTACTTGATTGTGTATTACGAGTTGCGTTGTGGAAGTGTGGGAGATGCTGATGATCATGATACAGAACATAAAGGAAGGGAGGGGGTGACAGAAAGAGAGAAAGAGAGAGAGAGAGAGAGAGAGAGGAGAATGGGGAGGGGAGAGAACAGGGATTAAAGTCAACTACATAGTGGGCACAAAAACAAAAAAGGTAGATAGAGAGATAGTAGGAGAATGACAGAGGGGGTGAGAAATGGAGAGAGATGTGGGGGGAGGGGGTTACAGATAAAACATCATTAATACTAAGATTAAACCAGGCCAGAATGACGCATAGCTATAGTATAGCTGGAAAGAGAGAGAGAGAGAGAGAGAGAGAGAGAGAGAGAGAGAGGAAAGAGAGGGAAGAAATGGAGAGAGAAAGCGAGAACGGGGGAGAACATTCTTTTAAAAGAGATAAACTTAACATAATCTTGTATCCAAAGTAAAACAAGGAGACGGGAGCGAAGAAGACTAATTACAAGACAGAGGCAAGTGAAAGTTTCAGAGCTGCCGATTTACGCATGCTTGCCTATCGACGCTCGGACTATAAGCTCCCAAGCGCATAGGCGCGGAAGAGAGACCAAATTAATTAGATCGAGATGAAGAAGTAATGGCCTCCCTCTGGCAAGCTTCCAAACCGTCAGAAAGCAGTGACCTTTTGTGAGTGAAACAGAGCATTGGACATATCAATGCCGAAATTTTCTATCTTAATTTATTGGATTTTCGATAGAGTATTATTGAGATTTAAAAAAAAAAACCCAGTTCTATTCTAAATCGAAACTGCTAAGAATAATTCCATTTCCAATACTGCCACAGAAGATGTGAATATTTTTTTTAACAACACATACACACGTTGGTATCAATATGCCTATAGCACATCACTTTAATTGATAGATGATAAAACAGCAATGTAGATGAAATGCCTTACTCAAGGGCATAAGTGCCGTGCTGGGGATCGAACCCCGGACCTCCAGTCAAGCACTTTAAACCACTCGACTATGGCACCCCTGTAGTGCTAGAAAAAAATACTCCGATCAGAGTCATGATGAGTTTCTTATTTTCGTTGAAAATTAGAACCACTACTACCACTACTACCACCACCACAACTACTACTACTACTACTACTACTACTACTACTACTACTACTACTACTACTACTACTACCACTACTACTACCACTACTACTACCACTACTACTACCACTACTACTACTACTACTACTACTACTACTACTACCACTACTACTACTACTACTACTACTACTACCACCACTACTACTACTATCTCTACTACCACTCCTACTACTACCACGACAAGTACTGCTACAACTACCACTACTACTACCTCTACTACTACCTCTACTACTAATACTACTGCTGCTACTACTACTACTACCACTACTACCACTACTGCTACTACTGCTACTACTACTACTACTACTACTACTACTACTACTACTACTACTACTACTACTACTACTACCACTACTACTACCTCTACTACTACCTCTACTACTAATACTACTGCTGCTACTGCTACTACTACTACCACTACTACTACTACTGCTACTACTGCTACTACTACTACTACTACTGCTGCTGCTGCTACAACTACTACTACTACTACTACTACTACTACTACTACTGCTACTACTGCTACTACTGCTGCTACAACAACTACTACTACTGCTACTACTGCTACTACTGCTGCTACAACTACTACTGCTGCTACTACTGCTACTACTGCGACTACTGCGACTACTGCGACTACTGCCACTACTGCCACTACTGCTACTGCTACTACTACTGCTACTACTACTACTACTACTACTACTACTACTACTACTACTACTACTACTGCTGCTGCTGCTACTACTACTACTGCTACTACTACTGCTACTGCTGCTACTGCTGCTACTGCTGCTACTGCTGCTACTGCTGCTACTGCTACTACTGCTATTACTGATACTACTACTACTACTACTGCTACTACTGCTGCTACTACTACTACTACTACTACTACTATTGCTGCTGCTGCTGCTACCACTGCTACCACTACTACTACTATACTACTGCTGCTGCTGCTACTACTACTACTACTACTACTACTACTACTACTACTACTACTACTACTATTGCTGCTGCTGCTGCTGCTACTACTACTACTACTTCTACTACTACTACTACTACTACTGCTGCTGCTGCTGCTGCTACTACTACTACTACTACTACTACTACTACTACTACTATTACTACTACTACTGCTGCTACCACTGCTACCACTACTACTACCACTTCTATACTACTACTGCTACCACTGCTACTACTACTACTACTACTACTACTACTACTACTACTACTACTACTACTACTACTGCTACCACTACTACTACTACTGCTATTACTACTGCTACTACCATGTACTACCGTCAGCCAATGTTTATCTGAGTGATTGACAAACAAGAAATGAAGAGAGTGAGAGAGAGAGAGAGAGAGAGAGAGAGAGAGAGAGAGAGAGTTAACGGGATAGTTGGGGATGAGACAAACATATTCACACAGAAGATATGAGACCATGGACTGTCGAGAGATACACACACAAGGAGACAGCAAAAGAAGGAGGAAGATACACAGAGAGAATAAGAATAGAAAAAAGAAGGGGCTAAGGAGGAGGAGGAGGAGGAGGAGAAAATGAGAAGATGAAGGAGAAGTGGGTACGGCGTAGGGAAGGAGGCGGAGGAGATGGAAACGCCAAACACGGAATTAATCTGAGACTCATGTAATCTAACGAAGATGTGAAATAATTCTTATATATCTGGAGTTAGACGGAACGGTATTTCCGAAAATTGTGTGGTTTCATACCAAACGTTCATCCCGTATGCAACAAACATGCATGTGTTACACAAGGGGGGGGGGGGAATCTTTTGATATTGATAGTTTTAGACCAATTTCTGTGCTACCTGCCTTGTCCAAAATATAGAAAAGAGCAATACATGATCAACTTCATGCATACTTATATGTAAACAAACTCCTCGCAAAATGTGCATTAGGGTTTAGACCATCTTATTCTACTGCTACATGTTTAACTGAAATTGCAGATTATTTGCGTGATAAAATGGACCAAAAAGATATTATCGGAGGTATTTTCTTATAGATCTACCTAAACCTTTTGATGTTATTCCACCTTTTTGTACCATAATATCAAAAAGGAAAGAGTGCAATTGGATGGAATTATATTTAACGGACCGGAGACAATTCGTAACAGTTAATGACTGCTATAGTGAATGTATGAAGATCAAATCAGGAGTCCCGCAGGGATCTATATTGGAACCGTTCTTTTTATGAATGACATGCGTAAAGTAAATTTGCATTTCAATTCTAAAATGTCTCTTCATGCTGGTGATACAGCTATTTTAATCATCGTAGAACAATCAAGGAGGTACAGAAAAACTTGCAAGTTAAAAATTTGATTAGTCTTTGATTCTGCTATTTGGTTACATATCACTCTGTGTACTTTGTCATGTTTGTACACTTCAGTGCTATATACAGAATTCTGTTGTGAAATGTCTTTGTTCCTGTAAACCAATGGTAGAAGAATTTCTGTTACTATGCCACATGAATCAATAAATTCAAATGGAAATGTTTGCTTGTTGGGTAACTTTTAACCCAATATTGGGTAAAATTTAGCCAATATTTAATGAAATATAAACAAAACAAATACTCAATACTGATTGGAATTTTACCCGATCTAAATTATTTCAGAGTGTAAATTGCTATCAAGGCCGACGTCCCATTTACAAAGCTGTATATAAACATATACACAAAACAAATACTCAATACTGATTGGAATTTTACCCGATCTAAATTATTTCAGAGTGTAAATTGCTAACAAGGCCGGCGTCCCATTTACAAAGCTTAACCTGTTGAACAAGTTTTGATTTTAGTATAACAACACACATTTTCCATAGACCCCAGCCTGAGTTATCTCGGGTTTAGTTTTCAAGGGGTGCACTTAACGTGTCAGAATGTTCACCCACGGTTAGTCATGAAATCCATTTTGCTAACAGTAATTACACGGGCGATTAGTCATTGTTAAGGAACTCTGGCCGAACACGTATTAAAAGGAAGGTGTTGTCACTTTACCACAAACGTTTATAGGTTACGAAGATGTCTTGCGAAAAAAATAATTTTCGACGTTATTTCTCCTTTTACTCCGCCGAGTTTGTGTTAATTAGCGACTAACCCTTCATTGATTTTGACAAGACTCAAAAATTTGGCCATTGTTAGAGGTAAAATGAACCCTTGGAAAAGCTATAAATATGGTCGTGTCTGTAACCGAGGTATCAGATCGCGATTCAAGCTTCACTTGGTGAGTAAAATTTAGAAATTCTCCGACCTTCTGTTTCTCGATTCTCATAGTGATAGTAGTAGAAATAGCATAGACTTCACTGGAAGTATAGTACATATATCACATGCATAAAAGATTATCAACACTGCTTTTTTCCTTTGGTATGAAACATTGTAGTCGTAACTTTCCAAATCCTTCATGAGCCAAAAAGGGAGAGAGATGGTGGCATAATTATGAACATGATAAAGTGCATTCTGTAATAATATACAGTACTACTCCTGAATGATATCGTTAATATGTTTAATGACACTTATAGCTAGTTTTTCAAAAGTGTTATAATAACATTTAAGTGTTATATATTTTTTTCGTTGTTTGTACTGTATTTTGAATATACTTAACCTTCATTGTCACATATTTTTTCAGCCCTCTTAATCCAGTCGGTTTGACAACAACCAAACAACAACACCAAAATGGCCAAGGCTCTGTTCGTCGTTCTCGCCGCCATCCTCTTCGTCGCCGCTCTCGCCGAGGTCGAGTTCGAGGAGAACATGAAGGGCGATGTCGAGTTCCTTAAGAGGGACCCCGAGATGCAGGACTACTTCCTTGCCGAGAAGAGGGGAAGGAACCTAAAGAAGTACAAGTGTAAGTAATACAGTAATAAATGTGTTAATGTGTACCACTCGCTTACAGTTGACTTCTATTGGAAGATAAATATTTCAAGTTTAAATGTAATTTAATGTAACACAAACTGAAAAAGAAAACGAATAGTACGCGCACGTGTGTATAAAATCGCGAGGGAGGGCTTACGGAACGGGATCAGTATGTCGTGTCTACAGTTATCCTTTATTTTTCTTTATTTTCTACTGCTTCATCGGTAATTCATAAAATGCCAGGTAAAGTTTTTTTTTTTTTAGGTTTATGTCATACTTCTACCTGTACACAAAGTATTTTAAGGTGACTTTCATGAAGTTCTAGAAGCTATAATGGCACTGCACCAAAATATTTTGCCGACGCCGAGTTCTTCAAGAGGAAAATGTGTTATGATAACGTTTCTACACGCTCCCAAATAAGATTTTGAATATCGTAGGGAGAGACTTATTATTATTATTATTATTTTCGCAATGGATCAATTGTTTGCCATTCGGGAAGGGAAGGGCTGAGGGGGTGGGCGTTGTACCCCCTAAATCCGTAAGTGGAACAAGATTTTTATTATTTTGTTACATTTTCTACACCACAGACTGCAACATGTTTGACCAGGACTGCTGGTGCTCAAGGAGGACCAACAAGATCGTCTTCTGCAGCGGTAAGTTTTTCCGTTTTTATTCTATTATTTATTTATTTATTTATTTATTCATTCATTTTTAAATTTTATTATTATTATTATTATTCTTGTGGGTTTTTTTTTTTTTTTTGGGAGGGGGTGCAAACCCAGACTATGCTAAGCATATAATTTTAGTGTACAATTCAAGATGATGGTGGTACTGACTGATAGACTGACTCTTACCTTATTCGCTTATTCGTAATTATTAGTAATCTTTGCATAAACAATGGCGTATATACATGCAAAATTTCCTCATAATTGGGGGGGGGGGGGGAGCTTTAATACGTCTTGTGCTTTAAAAAAAAATCTCCCATTGAATTTTCCTTTCGATTAAAGCAAACAAACACTGAATACCGAAAACAAAAAACATAAGTTTTTAACAAACAGACACTTTAATTTTTTTCAAAATTAAAGACGTTATTTCGTTGTCAGAAAAAGGTGAGATATGAAATACTACGTATTCGGGCACAATGCTGCCCAATAAGGAATGACAGTTTTCAGGTTTAATATTGGTATATTTTGTAGTAGCTGCTAGAAGGGGAGGGGTCTAGGTCTATCCATTAAAGACATTCTGGAAGAAGAAAATTGTCCCGGGATTTATTGATGATTTTGAACAAAAATTTTGATTAAAGGATGCAAGGATTCGTGTTTGATGGTTTGTTATCGGTGAGATAAACATTTCATCCATTATTAATACTTCCTCCGTTTTTAAAAAACTTTAATATGCAGGAATCGCTGGTGGAGAGAATATGTAAACGTTCACGTGACTGATCACCTGACCTCGTGCTGGCTATGACTGTATCTGTCTCGCTGACGTAACGGGGGCGAGAAGACCTCTCGTCATTTTTTAGTTACTTAGATATCACCAACAGAACCCTCCTCCTCATCGTAGATCCTTATATTTTTGAAGAAAAATGGCACAGACATCCCGTAGATTGCCGAGTCGTTATTGGTTACTTTGTCATTAGACTGAATAAACCAATTTTGATGCAATAAATATAAATTTGACTATGTTATATATTTTTGTAGCACGGAATGAACTATAAAAAGAGATAAAGAAAGGCGTAGAGGAACATTAAGCAAATATTTTAGTGAGAAAGATGATAACAAGAGATAGAACTGGCGAGAAAGTAAGACAAAGAAAAAGGACTGAAAGTGAGAGAAAGATATAGGACGAGAGAGAGGTGGAGAGATTTAAAGTGAGAGGACGGGAAAAGAATGAAGACCTTGCAAGAGAGATGGAATTTGAATTACATCACAAGGTTCAAGAAAAAAGAGAGGCACAAAAGCATGCGTTGTATTGGCAAATGTTGTAGGATATGGTAGATAACATATTTCAGTATATAAATGGTGCATGGTCTGTCATGCACTATACTGGATTATGTGCACGACAAATACCAAATTATTCCAAGTGCAGCTTTGTGAAATATACCTCCACGAGGGGTAATTTAGTACATTTGGTGCTGCTGCTGCTACTACTACTACTACTACTACTACTACTACTACTGCTACTACTACTACTACTACTACTACTACTACTACTACTACTACTGCTACTGCTACTACTACTACTACTACTGCTACTTCTACTGCTGCTGCTGCTACTACTACTGCTACTACTACTACTACTACTACTACTACTACTGCTGCTGCTGCTACTACTACTACTACTACTACTACTACTACTACTACTACTACCGCTACTACCATTACTGCCACTACTGCCTCTACTGCCACTACTGCCACTACTGCCACTACTGCCACTACTCCTGCTACTACTACAACTACTGCTACTAATACTACTACTACTACTACTACTACTACTACTGCTGCTGCTGCTGCTGCTGCTGCTGCTGCTAATGCTACTACTGCTGCTGCTGCTACTACTACTACTGCTACTACTGCTGCTACTACTACTACTACTGCTACTACTGCTGCTGCTGCTGCTGCTGCTGCTACGGCTACTACTGCTGCTGCTGCTGCTGCTGATGCTACTACTGCTACTACTACTGCTACTACTGCTGCTACTACTACTACTACTACTACTACTACTGCTACTACTGCTACTGCTGATGCTACTACTGCTACTACTGCTACTGCTACTACTACTGCTGCTGCTGCTGCTGCTGCTGCTGATGCTACTACTGCTACTGCTACTACTACTACTACTACTACTACTACTACTACTACTACTACTACTACTACTACTACTTCTACTACTACTGTTGCTACTACTACTGCTATACTACTGCTACTATTACCACCACTACCACTACTACTACTACTACTGCTACTACTGCTACTACTGCTACTACTGCTACTACTGCTACTACTGCTACTACTGCTACTACTGCTACTACTGCTACTACTGCTACTACTGCTACTACTACCACTACTACCATTACTACCACTACTGCCACTACTGCCACTACTGCCACTACTGCTACTACTGCTGCTACTACTGCTACTACTGCTACTACTACTACTACTACTACTACTACTACTACTACTACTACTACTACTACTTCTACTACTACTACTACTACTACTACTGCTACTACTATTGCTTCTACTACTACTACTGCTAGTACTACTACTAATACTACTTCTACTACTTCTAATCCACATTACCACTCTCCACCCAGGAGGAAATAGGTATCCGTGTCGAAAGCCGATTTGACTGCCTTTTCCATTGCCCTGCATACATGCTTGCGAACGGTGAAAATAGTAGAAATGTATATAAGAGTACGAGATGATGCACACTCTTGTGCGGGTTAGGCATCCATTTATCATGGGGTAATGATAGTTATATTGTTAAGTGCATTGAAGCATTCACGTAACACTGCGTAATGCGCTAAATGATAAGTATCATCAGATCATTGTAAGTTTACATTCCTAATTCTATTCACCTCATGATGATATGCTTTTATGCCCTATAAACATTTCAAATTTAGCAAAAAATCATATTAAGCTTGGTCATGTTCCTACTGACGGATGGTCTTTGGCACTTAGCCCCGAGGGATATGTCTCATTGAAGCCTGTACATCATCCGCGTAAACAAAAGCGTAGCACCAGGCGGGGAACCCGGGGATCCAGTTAAGGGTATCAAAAACAGGAAAAATCAGAAAGAGGGTATCAAAATCAGGAAAATCCGGATAAATGTTATTTAATTAGGAAATTATGACGCAATCCTTGCATGAAATCCCCGTTAAGGGTATAAAAATCGGAGATGTAATACATTATTTCTCTGTTAGGGTATCAAAATCACTCCTACTTCCATTCTATTTTAATTTCCCCGTTTAGGGTGCTTTTCAGAAAGTGATTTACGCGGGTGATGTACAGGCCTCAATGAAACATATCCCCCCCGGGCACTTAGCATGTAGTGTTTGGAGTAGAATACCAAGCTCGTGAGGGCCTACAACGTACAATGTTGTTGTTGTTGTTGTTGTTGTTGTTGTTGTTGTTGTTGTAGATGTTGGTGCGTCGACAATCTTGTGTCCTGTTCATCAGGTGCTACACAGAGCTTCTTCTGATCTATACCGGGAAAACTCTTCCTCTGTAGTTTCTTTTTGATGTGCATTTTAGGTGCAGTGTGAATAGGAAATCAAAAGGGACACCTTTTTTGTTGTTTACTTAAGATATGCCTCTCGCGATATAAAGAGAGGGGGCACTGACCAGTTGCGTGCCGGTGGGTTGGGGCTTATAGGGGCTTTCCCATTATGTGAGTTAGTTTTACCCCTATAATAATTATGAGTAGGCCTATATGTGTGACCTTGGAAGAGTTAATCACTTCAGTGTAGTTAAAAAGCCATTAAAATTGATGAATCGTTCAGCTGCATAGAAGCAGACAACCTACTTGTAGATAGTTTTACCAGTCACGGTCACTGTTACACTTTCCGTATGAGGTGCTAGATTACCCTTTTTTCAGAATTTATTACGATTCATCTTCACTTGAATTCCAATTAAGCGGTCACTTTCTCTGGAACAAGATATTTATCCTGGTTTATACGAATTCGAGCTTGAATGCTTATTAGTCGTGCACAAAGAAAATATAGAGGTGACGGTTTCGCTCTGTCTCTCTTTTGAGAAAGAAAAAATAATCTTTGGGATTTCGACGAAGATCTGGTTTTAATTAATCTGTAAAGATTAAGAGGTTTTACCCATCACATCTTGACAGGAGATGCGGATTGTTTTAGAGATGGAGAAACGTTATAAATAGGAGCGTCTTTCTTTGGGTTTCAACACATCGTGGATCAAGCTTTCCAGGGGTAATTATCAAATTTATCTACGATTGATTTTTTCTGTTAGATATATCACTAATACTAGTTATGAAATAATTTTAAAAGGTAGAATAGATAGAAAGGAACAATATTATAAAAGATTAGTGCTTTGATGGTATAATCAGATGGTCTAAACGAGAGACGAGTGATGTGTAGGTTCAGGGTTCGAATTCCGGCACGGGATTACCGCCTACTGGCAAGGCATTGCTTAGAGTCTATGTTTGCCTCTCTCAATCGTGGTGCTGAAAGTACGTATCTGACAGGAATTGGTTCATTTATAGGCCTGTGCACTTTTATTTTTCTATTAAGAGTTGCCTGATCGAAAACATTGACCATTATCTTCAGAGTCTTTTTGCAAAGAGTTGTCTGGTTCAAAATTTGAGGAAAGAGAAAAAACAAGTGAAACTTATTTCTCAAGACTAACATGGTATATTACCTTCAGATTCGTTTTCAGTTTCTTCGTGTCGACATCGCAACCAACAGCAAAATGTCCAAGGCTTTCTTCCTCGTGCTCATTGCTGCCCTCTTCGTGGCTGCCCTGGCTGAGCTCGAGTTCGAAGACGACGAAACCCAAGCCGACATCGAGTTCCTCAAAAGGGACCCCGAGCTACAGGAATATCTCATGGCCGAGAAGAGAGGAAAGAACATGAGGAAGTACAAGTGTGAGTAGCCAAGTGTTTTATGAAATTTTTCATTCACAATAAAACATCAATATTTTCACGACTGGAAAAGGGAATGATTTTTTTTTAAAAAGCGATAAAATTTTACGTTTGGTGTGACTGAGATGAGAGAAAAGAAATTTAGGGAAGTATAGAAGTGTGAATATAAGCCCCCTTGCATTCTGCAGCTGTCGTATTTCATGTTCAGGAAAACGATGTTACTTGTCATAAAAAGTGAATCTGTGCTGAAATATATGATCTTTGCGAGAATGTAACTTCTAGTTCTAGCCTATAAGGCAAATTTTAACTAATAATTCATTTTCACTGTACTGTATTTGAAAAAAGTAAATTCTATTATCTACTTCCTATATTGGACCTGAAGTAAGGAAAATTAAAAAAAAAATAGTAGTAAGTAATTTTCGGAATGCCCCCCTGTACCATGTCACACTTTGATAACAACGTAGTTTGAGGGTGGGTGAAAAGAATTGAAGCTGTGCCTATACAGTACCTTCTCATATATATATCCCGATTCCCCTTTTCTCTCTAACCCTTACTCCGCATTACTATAGCCTATATAGTAGTCTCTTGCAAAGTCTTTTGCTTCTATCCAAATTTCTCTATTTATCATGCCTCTTTTCCCTCACCCATGTATTCAGGCATACATATTTTGAAAATTATAGTAAACTATGCACGTGTATATTCATAATGTAAAGATATCAAACACCCGCATATACAATGTCTTGATATAGTTGAGGCAAATCCAGGACTCTTAAAAAAGGGGTGCTTTTACGTCTAAAATTCGAAAGGGGTACAAACACACCCACACACGCGCGCACACACACCCCCAAGAAATCGAAAGGTACATGAACATTTAATAGATCTCAAGGTATGCCAAACTGAGTTTTGAATGGAGGGGGATTCTGGCCGGTTGCAAAAACAAATAAACACCAAGAAACAAACAAACAAACAAAAAATCAACTAGCACATATCCCAGCCTTAAATAACTCAACATTTGAAGCCCATTTTAATTGACGTAGTACCTCTGGAATCAAGTTCCACAAATTTTACTTTAATAATATATCTGCTATTTTTCAATTTTTCTTTCTCTCGACGGTAGATTGCGCCATGTATGGTCAGAGCTGCTGGTGCTCAAGAAGAACCTCAAAGATCGTCTTCTGTAACGGTGAGTAGAAGTCATTTTGATTAAGTCTGATCATAATATAAACAAATTGCTGCGAAGTAACAAGAAAAGAAATTTATAAATGCACCCGCAGTAGAATAAGGCCCCCTATAAGAATAAGGTTACCAGTAAACGTACCAATGAAAAATAAATCCAATGGTCATGACAACTTTAAATCAGATCTTTGTGATTTTTATATATCATGCTTTTGCCATGACATAATTTTAAAAATCAAGGTTTTATACCTTTACTTACATACGTTAAAGACATTTTTTAGGGAAATATAGTATTGTAACAGTTTTACATAACGAAAGTTGTGAGAAGTTTTTCAAGGTATGATCACCTATATTTATACATATTCATTCTCTATTATATGCTAACCAAAATAGCTCCAAGATTATCATGATCATAACTGTAATGTGAAATGGAAAACAGCAGGCATGCCGGCATTCAACCTTATTATTGATCTTTCATTTGATTACAGTGTATTTTAGTTTGCTACTTTTAATATATTTCATTAATTTCTTACCTCTATTCATCGTCAAGGTGCCGGTACTGGAGCCGGTATTTAGAACAACCCTTTACCACTTCGTCACGTGATGGCACACCTTGACCAATCACGATGCTGGACCAGTACTGATGACGCCACGACTGGAATACCGTATCAACCCGCCTATTACACCTAATTAATACTTAGGAGTAGATCCCGAAAAGAGAGAGAGAGAGAGAGATATATATGGTACAAAAAATGATGTTTTGAGCATCTTTGAAACGTTAAAAGGCTTCTTATTAAACATAGTTCAATTAATGAAATTATTTCTTTGCAATAAAGAGGAATAGATCTGCCAGAGCTATTGATGAACGCTGCATTTTTCGTAGAAGTATTTTTTATTGGCAGTCGAAAATTCGGAGAGATCTTGCCTATTACTGGAAATAAACAACAAACAGACGAGGAGAACGTGCAGTATTAAGGAGAGAGAGAGAGAGAGAGAGATCAATTTTAACGATTTTATGATCATGACGAATGATTAATCGACTGAAAGTGAAAACAGAAAAGGAAAGGTAAAGTAGAATGATAATAGAGAAAGCGGAAATTAACGAGAGAGATCAAATGAAAAGAAGGTAGAAGCGGAGAGAAAAAAGCTAGACAATGAGAGATGAAGAGGGAAATAGAGAGAGAAAGAGAGAGAGAAAAATAGAAGAACAGGAAAAAGATATGTAGTTGGAGATGGAAATATAGAGAGAATGAAGAGAGATAGAGATAAAGAGAGAGAGACAGAGAGACAGAGAGATAGAGAGAGAGAAGGAAAGTTATTATTTTTTTTTGCTCAACATATTTTTGTAAATGACCTGCCTTTAATATCTTTGTTTTGGCATACTTTTGCATACGTGCATTTAAATGCTTATCAATTTGATTTCCTTGCAGTTCATTCTGTCACGAATACATTCATTCCAACTTTGAATTTAGCTTTACATTTGGTTATGCTGACCTCCGTTGTATGGGATCGAATCTTTTCAACATTAATCATGGAGAGAGAAAAAAAAAATGGTATCAATTTGAGATGGATACCAGACCTCCAAGAACTGGTCGATAAATATCCGTTAAGCTGCTACCGAATTAATTAACATTTAGCCTTGGAATGGCAACATGCTAACAACATAGAAACGCATTCCATGCAGACCTGATGATGCTGTTCACAACATATTTGAGATATTTCAGATATTTAAGATGAGTCTACTGCCACACAAAAAGGAGTTTTGTAGCTTTGCCTGAGCAATGAATAGACAGATAGATACATAAGCAAGGAAATATATACATAAATAAATGATTGGACAAACAATTAGAACAATGAATGAATAAATTAAAGAATGAATGATTGAATGAATGAATGAATAAATAAATGATAAACAGATGAATATCTGAGATATTCTAAGCTGTATTTCTCACTTTAACCAAAGGATGTAAATTTGCTTAAAGTATAAAACCTACTCATGTAAGTCAGTCATAATAGATCGAAAATTATTTAGGTAGAATAGAATTTAACTATTTGTCTGTATAATTTTTTTGAAAGTGAAACCATGTAGTTTTGGAAATCAAATTTTAAAGCTTACTAATGCAGAATATTGGACTAGTAGTAAAATAATCCAGGTTGTGGTATTTGCAGAGAGAAAGAGAGAGAGAGAGAGAGAGAGAGAGAGAGAGAGAGGGAGAGAAAGAAAAGGGGATGAAAATCGGACCAAAATGAATGACAAAATAGCCAATCGAGAGTGGTTTCTTTTTTCTTTTTTTTTTGGTTGTTAAATTAGTTTTGTTTTTGTTTTTCGGCTTAATGACAACGCAGAGTAGCAATAATGATTTGTACAGATGAAGAAATTAATTAATGTTTATTGACCTGAACGATCGTAATTGTTTGTCAAAATGTATAACATGTAAACCTAAATTAAACATGCACAAATTCTTTTTACTGTCTTTGGCTTTTCCTGAATACGACATTGTTTGATCGACATTCAATAGTTGTAGACAAAGATTAATAAAAGTCATACTCAGTGAATCGAAACGAAGTCAGAATTAATTAGCTATTATACATCAAATGTAGCCATGAATATCATCTTTTTAATTATGGTAAGAGTTCTATTGGTTAATTAAAAGACAAGTTGATCGATTTCAGACGTCTCAGAAATTTATTACGTTTTGTATCAAAATTTATGTCTTTTTTGTTTGATGATCTAATATAGAAGTTAAGTGGTTTGTGACCTTCAACAGTAAATCGCATAGAAGTGTCCTGCGTATTTCTTTTAAATTTACATTCAAACATGACTTTCCCTACAATTACGCATAACTGAAAACATACGTTTGAGTCGTTCTATATGAATGTGAATGAATATCCCGTTTAGGCAATTTTTAAGGCAAGTGAAACATGAAAGAAATGATTATTTAGTGTAACAATAAATTGCTTTACCCGACTCTCTCACTGAATTAATTGAATGATTCGACGAAAAAGTACATCGGGGAGGCAACATCTCAAAGTACATCCGGAATGGAATGATGGGATATCAGGATTCGTAAGAGTAGAAATCGATGTGGAAGCATGGGGAAGTAGTACGTCTCACAAACATGACAGACGGATTTTTAAATTGATTAAAATGAACCGCGTTGCTTAGAAGCTCGTTCCAATACTTTTGCAGTTCCAGAGGGTCTGTTCCCACTGTCATTTATGTAAACTGAAAAAGTTTAAGGTCGACAAGGCTTCTAGAGATTGCAAGATTTACCAATGGAAATCTGAAAGAGGAGATATTCTTACCGTGGTTTTTCTTGTCTCTCCGCAAAAATGATCGCCCACACAAAGTCTCTAGTCACTAAAAAGCTACTGTTTTGATTCATATATCCTGGAAATATGAAACAGGGAAGGTTTTTAACTGAACTGAGTGAAATCAGTAAGATTAAAAGGGGCACGAGGCTTTGGTTCTATAGATTCTACAATAAAATCATGATGTTCGATAAATTGTCAGAACATTCTGCGAGAGGCTTCGCACCACTTCTAGCAATATGCAACCGTGACCATAGTGACCGTTTCTGAGAAGAGGAACCGCTTCTCTAAATATCCCAGTCAGACTTACCAAACCGACAGCACACCAACATACACTACACATGTAAGTTGTAGTTTGTGCCCCCAGTAGTTAATTTTATCAAATCATAACTTTAAATTTGTATGGTATTTCTATGTATGTTTCTTTCTTTTTTTGTGTTTGTATATTGATTTATTATGTAAGCGCTTAGAAACCAAATGTATTAAGCGCTATATAAATGTTGTTGTTGTTGTATTACTATAAAACCAAAAATAAAAACACTGCATGGCCAAGAATTGGTACGTTTTGAATCGTTTTGGTGAACCTTTTGGGTGCGACTGCGACTGCGACATATAGGGCGTATAAAAAAGTTACACTTTTGAAACATCTGTCAGAATTACATTTCAAGATACAGAAGTTTTTTTTTTTTTCATGTTGATAATGCCCTATTGTCTCAAGCGCGAACGAAAATTTGTTTTGTTAGTGGCACTAGATGAGAATACTGGGCATCTATCGATATGAACAAACATTCTAAATATTTTGAAATGTAATTATGACAGATTTTGTTCAGAAGATTAACATTTTTTATACGCACTGTATAATCAAAATTGTTCCGATCGCCCTACATCTCCTAGAAAAATGAGACAACTTCAATTACGCACAAGCCTCAAAATTAACATAGCATTAACATAGAAGACTAGTGCATGCGATCGATAGTTGACCGACCCATATATCCGCCTCGTCTGGTTTCATTTTGTTAGAGGGGGAAAAAAAAACCTCTCGAATTTTATCAATAATCCTCTGCAAAATGATGGTATAAATATCACTCAGAACTTCTCCAGGTCCATACATCATAGACAAGAGCTCACCATCAGATATAAAGCGTTGTCAGTCTCACCTTAAACGATCCTTACTGTAACACCGATTGGATAGGTATGTTTTTATGTCTATTTTGTATTCAGCTTGTCTCTGTTTTATTCTCATTGTCATATTACGAAGTTATAGAACGTGCGTTGCTTCCATTTATGTTTTTCGTCAACTAATTTTCATGTCTTCCATGTCACACTTCACCTTTCACTTTGCTCGAGAAGAAGAAGAAAGATACTATGGAAAGGTCGTATAAGTAAGCGTAAATATTCAAAATATCAAATGCACTAAATACTTTCTTTTGCTTCTGGTTCACTTAAGTAGCGATAATGTTTAAGTTAAACAGAAGTGAATTTTTAAATATGAAGGAGTATGGAGTATTAAACTATAAAAGTTAGTTATTAAATTTTGTTACAGGTTCCGATCAAGTTATTGGGTGAGATAATTTTTTTTTTGGCCAAATCAAAATAATTTTATCCTTGTCATGCATACATGATGAAATAGGAACAAAGCTTTATAAATGAGAACCTATATGATCTAATGATCACTTGTTTACGACGGCAGTGCAAAAATGAAAAACAAAATGAGACGGTTATTATTTTCATAATAATTACTAATCGATTAAAAAAAAAAAACTTATGGTGCTACATCTGTATCCATTTTCTGCATTTATCAGTTTATACCTCGTCAAGCTATTAAATGTGTCGAGCATCTTGCTTTGATAGGAAGAAATTTCGCTCTTTATATTTGTAAACTGATATTAGAATATTTGCCTGTATGTCATCTCAGAGTTGAAAAATAAAATGAAATGAAACGAATGTGTCCAAGATATTTGAAAAGGTGATAAATTGATTCTGTTAAATTAAGGCAGTTGTACAGTCTCACGAAATACAATCATTTCCCATGTAGACAAAACACCTGTCAGCAACATAGAAATGGCATCCAAATCGCTCGCCCTGCTGATTGCGTCGGTCCTGATCGTCGCCGCGGTCGCTGACTACGAAACCCTCGATGAGGAGACGAAGAACGACATGGACTTCATCATGAACGACCCGCAGCTCCAGGACCTGTTCAAGGCAGAGAAGCGCGGCTCCAACCTGAGGAAGTACAAATGTAAGTTTTTGTTAAGGAATGTTTAAAGCTCAAATGGAAAGCCAGAACCAGAGTTGTGCTGAAATACAGTTTAGAAACGCCGTTTCACTATACTCTGTTTGAGGCTCTCAAATTGTTTGTAGCTCTCAAGCTTTTCATAGTTCCCAATTTTTTCTCAACGCTTTCTTTGAGTTTGCTTGTGTTCTTTTTTATTTTCTTCGCGTGCCTGCGATTAAAACAGGAAAAGCTCGGGACACGATAGTATTTTGAACTAGAGGCGTATCAAAATTCTGGCCTGAAGAAATAGAGCTATCAACGCATCCTTTAGAGGTCTGAGTATGATTCAGCCGAACTTCCGTCATTGATAATTTACTGACATGAGCATTTATTAATTCCAAAAGATGTTGCATCCATTAAAAAGGGGGAAAAAGACATATAGTCACTGAATATTACTGTAGTTCCAAATTATGCTACTCTGATCTCAGTTTATTTTCAGGAGATGCCTCATCGATAAAAAAGCAACCTTTATTTTCTTATACAGAAAATGGTTTCCTGCACTTTATGCATTGTTGTACATGGAATCATTAATACACTTTAGAAACAGCTACGTCCACAGATTTCTGATTAAAAAAAAAAAAACGAGTGTCAACAGGAACGGTATTCGGTATTTTATATGTTGTTTTATCTTCGCTCTTGATTTGTTCACAGACTGTCCTCAATTTGCCCAGGACTGCTGGTGTACCAGGAAGAGTCATCGTATCGTTTTCTGCAGCGGTAAGTCAAAATATCAAGCACATTGTTCACGGGAAGCCTTAGAATAAGTGTATTTTAGAAATAAATCAAGTGACGCTAACATTAAATGCCATTCCTCCTTGATGCAAATTCTGTTACTGCGATTTGCACTAATTTTGTCTACATTCACCATGTAAGCTGTAATCATGCTTCCCAAAATTCTCAAAGACTTTTCGTATTACCAAAGGGGGCCAATAGCACACAAGAATAGCTTTTACCTTAAAGGATCCTCCATCATGTCCATAGTTTAGTCTTCCCCCTATAGCCCAATCTTTTCAAGCAATACTGCATGCATTCAAATCGATATGGAGCACTTACTTTCTGTTCTACTCTTTGACTATCTGTATCTAAAGTTTGTTTATGTCATTTCCTTTGTTACATGGTAAAAATCTGAAGATGTGAAATATGAAATTATAGAACAGACAACGCTGTATAAGTTTACTGAATTTCCAAAAGTAAAAAAAAATATATGGGATATACAATTAATTGTAATCTTGCTTACAAATGTAGCGAATCAGTAGACATGACTATCATATAGATTGAAAGCTTTTGTCCTGAAGAATATCAGTTTGAGAAGAAAGCAAGAAATGTGAAGATGTATTTTACTGATGTTTCAGATTCTGTGAAAGTTTTCGTGTGGGATTCAGTTCGGTCGATTCAGTCATGTAAATGACCAGGGCCTCGTAACACAAAGCTTAGCGATTGATATAAATTTTTGCGATTGATTGCACATATAGTGGTCAATGCAATCAATCCCAAAGATCAGTCGTACGATCAATTGCTAAGCTTTGTGTTACGGAGCCCAGAAGATCATGAAGATGAAAATATTGACGGTGGGGAAGAATCAATGAATCAGAAGCGGATTTTTTAAAAGGGAACGGGGGCATATCCAGCCCGCCCTCTTTTTCTACCTTTTCGGAAACATTGTTAAAAATATCTAATCTATACTAATCGAAAATGAGATGATCGACAAGGAAAACACCTTTTCCCCAACATGCCCAAGAGAATTAAAAATCTGGCTACGCTATTTACATTATGACACCCACTTCATTTTGTAATCTAAAATTCGTGTACTATAATTTCGCCCTGGATTCTCGTGAAGAAAGAATTATGAGAAAAGAAAAAAAAATAACATTGTGTCAACTAAATTTCAAAGCCACCGTACATAATCACTACAAAATGTCACCCCAATGTATATTCTCGATGTCTTGTTCTCGGGTATATCTCACAAAGTAAGGCGCCAAACCAGTCTAGATCGGGGACGTAGAGGTGGGAAAGGACAGGGGAATTCAATTAACATTTAAGAGACTTCACTCCCCTCAAGATCTCGGCCTCACAACAAGCGATCGCCATGAAACTTGACAAACACCTCTCAAATGAGGCTTCACAATGAATATATTTTACTTTGTAGATTTTCTAGTGGCAGCAGGCTCAGTATTATTTTTTGCTCGCAATTACCAGCTTTATCAAGTTTTGATTCTGTAATGTTTTTTTTTTACATATTGTAAATGCATACTTTGTTTTTGTTCTCATTGTTGTTGGCGGTTTTAAAAAGTTAATCAATCCATTCATATATCAAGAAGCAACCCCAAAATCAATCCTGAAGTACTTATAAAATCAAGGCCGTTCTGCCTGTTCAGCTGAAATCGTTCCTCCGTCATTCATTGTAATTCATGCTTCTTCTTTTTCAAGGATAAAGACCAGGGGCTGGTATTCTGAGATCCATCCAGATAAGATCTGAAATTTTATCTGAGATAAAATCAGTGAGATAAAATACCCTTCAAATCCTTTTAAATCGGTATTCTGAGAACCATATTATCTACATTTTAAAAAGCATGAATTACAATGAATGTACGTATGGTTACTATACAGTAGGGTTAATAACTAATAAAGTGGTATACGTTTTGGAAATCTAACCGAAATTAGAGCACCATATTTCTAATCATTATTATCTCCATTCAGGAGCCGCAGCCGGGGAAGACCTCTACAAGCCGCAGGAGGATTAATCAGAGCCCGTTGCTATCACTCAGTCCATACCATGGATACAGTCAAAAGAATTGCTTATTTTTTTTTATTTCTCTCATTAGTGTTAAGATTGGTTATATAGTGGTCCGGTGGTAGAAGGTTTAGCCCCTCCCCCCGCCCCTCCTCATGAATATATTTTTTGTTTATCTGTATTGTATGGCTTGGATAATTCATAGAGCTTAGATATTGCATTAATGATTAAAATCGTACAAACTGAGTCGTAATTATTTTGTTTTTCTATCTTTATATTTTATGACATGTTTAGTCTTTTTATTGCCTTTTATTGCTACAAACCCAACCTATCTGTCTCGATTGTTGACAAAATGTATTTCGTTTTTCATTTGTTCGTACATGTACGTGAAAACAACATAAAGCCATTCACTGATAATTGAAATTCCATGTTATTTATTTGTACATTTATCATGTTTATTAAGCAAATGAATAATACAAGATAACCATTTTAGCACGAGCCGGTAACACTCCTAGCGTCTTTAAGTTAGTGTTCAACTTATTGAAAACTAAAATATAACTTGAATGACAGAAAATTCATAACTATCATGTCACGCAGCATTGGACAAATACATGTTGTTGATGGTCTGTTCATTCAGATATCTGGTGAAATGGAAAATAAATCGATTGCAATTAATTTCTACACAACCAAAAACGTACAGACGAAACATCATATCGGGCCTTACAACTTGGTTTAATCATAACATATTGAGATACTGAAGGAAGTTCGTCTACCTATTGTGTAATTAGCATTATGTTTTGATGAAATATTCAGAAAATAAAGATAATCTTATCAACACTGGAAACAAAAGATGATTATATGAACAGTATTTTCTATCATTTTTATCATTAAACATTTACTTTAAAGTTTGCCTTTTTTCTGAATAATATCATATTGGGTATGTGAAGCGTTCACTCCGAATTTCACATTGGTCTTTTTTCGATAAAATCATAATATAGGAATTCACTTACAAAAAATTGTTAGTTTGCATGTGATGATCAAAGTAGACACAACTTTTTCGATTGTTCGTCGATTAGTTGACCTGTTTGAATAAAGGTAGCGGTAGTTATTGCTTATTTTGATTGATTTTTCGTTTCATTATTATTATGATCTATGTCACGAACGTTGATTCTTGTTAAGTACGCCCAGTGGTATTAAAGTCGGGAGACTCAAGTTATTTAGTGACTTTTCAAGTATCCCGTGCGTTTCAAATATTCAGCAATAATTAACCTAATTAATTAAAAGGTATATTGCTTTCTTGATGTCGTCTGATCAAAATAATCAGTATAGTTTATCCAAAAATCTTTGTCAAGTTGGGTGTATCGTCGTTGGTGGAAAACTGTCTTGTTCTTCTGTCTTGGGTCATATAAGTCCAGCGTTATGGAATGAAAGCAAATGATATAGATGGAGAGATAGAGAGAGAGAGACGTATACACGCATGTACAGAGAGAGAGAGAGAGAGAGAGAGAGGAAGAGAAAGAGAGGGACCCCAGAGAGAGGGAGAGAGAGAGAGAGAGAGAGAGAGAGAGAGAGAGAGAAAGAAAGATGGGGAGAGAAGGACCAAGAGAGAGACGGAGAGAGAGGAAAAAGGAAAGTCCAATAAAGAGAAAGAGAAAGAGAAAAAGAAAGAGAAAGGAAAAAAGTGGGAAAACGGGAAAAGTGGATAAAGTTGAAGAGCGAATTACAATTACTGTCTTGCTAAGGAAGTGAATATGAATGTAAGCTGTCTGATGATAAGGACTGGAAACAGGAAGAAAAGTAACAGATAGTAGGACGGACAGGGAGTAATCTGCTTTATCATCTTTTGGATTGCAATTGCTATTGTCAATATACTGTACACACAGAGGGAGATGAATAAAGGAAAAGGGATAATAATAATCAAATAAATTAGAACGGGGAAAGAGGAAAAGGGGAAGGAAAATACGGAAATATAAAGGGAGGGAGAAAAGGAAAACTGATTACTTGAAAGAGAAGAATTTAATAAGTAGACTAATGGAAAGGAGAAAGAAAATAATTCGAAAGCCCTAGAAAAAGAGCGATAAAGCAACACGGATTGGAATGGTCATTACACGTAGACATAATACAGTATCAACCTTATGACACTCCACAACCTTTAATATTAAAGAAAAAACAACGAAATCAAGACAGAAAAGAAATTAATTGACATTACATATCTTTTCAAGTCCAATAATTAACGGAAGCGTAACGAAGATGATGATTATTTGTTCCATACCAAGAAAGTCAAGGACGGAATACTTATAGCAAAGGGTTCATTTCCTCCGCAATATGCTCCTTTTCAAGCACGCGAAGTGTTTTCTTAAATTCCATTTCACAGATCAATCTGTTTTCTAAATGAATTAATTACCCTCTGACATGGAAATCTTAAAATGGTAGAGGAATGTTTTTCTATAAATACTTGGTGCCATGAGGAAACGAATCACAATAGCATTAGACGTCATACTGAAAACGATTTGTCAACGAACTGCAGGTGAGTGTGGAGAACATTTCTAAACGTTTTAGTTCAATACATCTTTTTATAATTTCAACAAAATTTAGTCCCTATGTAATCCAAACCCTAATATTTGTCCATTATATTTTGTGTAAAGTTGCTTGGTGATATATCTTGCACATTAACTGGTATAATGACGAAAATTTTTAGGGCTCTTTTTCAAAACCTGAGAGGTAGGTCGAACAAAAGGTGGAAGAGGTATAACATTGCTTCTTGTGAACGCAGAAGTACCAGCAGATCATATTCAAAGTAATGCGTTTACTAGTTTACTGATCTCATTAAGCAGTAATAAGCATGTTAACGGTTAAGTGCGTATATAGCCCATTCTGCTAGGCATCGAGAAAACAGGATGATGTCAAATTCAACGAAAATAATTTGAAGGGAGCCATCTTCGTTTTTTATAAACTCCATGACTTAAGCGTAATACTCCGACAGTCGAACTCTAGGATTAAAGACCAGTACAAGTTTTCATTTAGTTCTCTTATTTCATGTTAAATCTTTTGAACTTACTGGACATTACTTATATACTCTTGGTATGCTTCATATCATTGTATTTTATTGTACTGGTGCACATGTATATAAACGAACTGAACTAAAACTTTATAATAAACCTTTTCTTAACCAACAGAAAACAACCAAATCAAAAATGGCCAAGGCTCTCTTCTTCGTACTCGCTGCCACCCTCATCGTCGCCGCCCTCGCTCTCGAGTTCGAGGATGAGGAGAATCTGGCCTATGATGTCGAGTTCCTCAAGAGGGATCCCGAACTGCAGGATTATTTGATGGCTGAGAAGAGGGGAAGGAGTCTCAAGAAGTACAAGTGTAAGTTTTGAGCCATCAGACCCATTTTTAGTGCGATCTATATATCATTTTCTATTTTGTGACTTTGAGATATCTCCTTAAATAATTTGGTGATATGTTTCGTTTTAACGTTCCAATGGTAGTCTTCATAATCATCCTACAAAATTTTGTGAGAGACATCCACATTTTTAGACACAGCACTGGTTTGCTTTGAAAATACACTCACTTTATCAGTCCCGAACTCCAGAAATCTATTGAAGCTGTTAAAGATGCCCTTCATAATCTGTCTTTACTCGTAGTGAATAAATTTTTGGTACAATATAATCAGTGCTGATATTCCAGACGTTTCTCATTTCTTTGCCATTATCATTGCAATCTCTTACATTTTTTTTAAAGCCCGCCGTACACTATACGATCATACTACCACCCGATTTTCCAACAAATGGCATTTTGCATTAAATATGAAAGTTTAAACAAGTAAAATTATCTTATCTGTAGTTCGGAATAATGACAGGAATACTAAAATCGAATTTTTTGTTAACGGCAAGCCTTGTTGTCGGAGTAAAGGCCATATTGGCTTCAACGATCGCAAGATTGCTATGACGTCACTACGATTCGGAATTGAGTTCGCTTTTATTCCTACAGGGAGGCTCGCAATAGGCTGGAATTTCGATTTTTGTATTTATACGACTATGTGTAACTTTGATCATTAAGATTTCACATGTTTGCATGTTCATATCAAATGCTATAACAATTTTTTCCAAAATCGGATCGCACAGATCGTATAGTGTGCGGCGGGCACAAAAAGTTGTGTAATGTATTATCATGACATGTGTTCACAATATTGTCTCATTATGGCTACCCCATAACAAGACCTCTGCTTTTAACATTTTTAAGGGAACCTCGCCTCCTTAAATAAGTCACACAGCTAATAGACTCTAAAACGTGATCTGTTTGGTTATAGTTGTTGTCCTGGGGAGCGTTTCATGAAGAGTCTTGTCAGTGATTTTCACTGACTAACTTGCTCTCAGCCAATCGATGCGAGGATTTTCAGTAGCTTATAACAGTTGTCGGTGAAGATCACCGACAAAACTCTTCATGAAACGCTCCCCTGGTGTGACTGGTTATAAATTATCTGTGTTTATTCATTTTCTTTTCATTTTTTTAAAAAATACATTTAATCTCCAGTCTGCCCAGGACCTTCTGGTCAGTCTTGCTGGTGTGGCAGGAGGAGCCAGAAGATCGTCTTCTGCAACGGTAATTTCCTTTTTATAATCAACTTTAAGCTTTAGTTTTGTGGCTAAAATTCACAAAGTATTACATGGAGGGGGTGGGCTCACCAAGAGGAATTCGGCACTCTTTTGTTCAATCAGCAATTACAGACTCAAATTGGGAGTCTTCCACATTGTGTACTGATTTGATCCAAGTTCCTATTCGCTTTTGGATAACCTCTATACACCAGCCTTAAGTTTATCATCAGCATGATCAGTTTAAATGAAAAGAGTATACCTTGACTCTATAGCTATGTTATGTATGGGTATGGGCTAAAGTGTGCGTGTGCGTCTTGAATAGATGATTAGATATAGTTATCTACATGTACAACGGCTAATCGTTTATTCATATATATTTCTCTGTATCACTGCAGGAGCTGGAAATGGCGATGGCCTGTAAATGTCGACCTCTAGATAACTTGGACCGACAACGGAATCTCATTCTTCCGTGTTCTTTGTAAGAGCAGCACCCCCATCCGCATACCTCATGTGAAGTATGTTTTGAGAAGCAAATGAATGTAGCATTTGTGTAGATAAACCCTATGGTTTTTATTTTGTCAAAAAAGGGATTATGGTGAAATAAATTATTCAACAAAAAACAAAAAATCAGTATTTTCTGAGGGTAATTTTTTCATTCAAAGTTTCGTTGCGTTTCATGAAGACTGTAAGAAAATAAGTGGCAGACAAGCCTATTTTTATTTGATGATTTAGAAAGAAGAGAGAGGGAGATAGAGAGAGAAAAGAGAATGGGAGAAGGAGAAATTAACAGAGAGGGGGAAACTGAAGAGACAGAAAAGGGAAAAACAGAAGAAAAGAGAATGAGAGATGGATAAGCAAGGGAGAGTGTGTAAGTGTGAGTGCGTGCGTGAGAGAGAAAGAGAGGGAGAGAAAAGAAATGATGAATGAGGGATGAATGAATGAATGAAAGAAAAAAAAGAACGAAAGAAAGAAAGAAAGAAAAAAAGAAAGAAAGAAAAAGAGAGATTGGGATGCTTGTGCAAGTAAATTTACAATTAGAGAAGAAAAAATATGAACATGATATAAAACGAAGTAGAGAGAGAGAGAGAGAGAGTATTCGTTTAACATGTTTAATAAACTTTCTTCTTTCAAAAGTAAACAAAATTTATACTCAGATAAATTGAAATTGAAATTGAAATTGAAACTGAAAATGAAACTGGAAAGGTATTTATTTAAAAAAAACAAACAAACAAACAAACACACACACACACACACACACATTGCAGCCCCAGGGCTGAATTGTGTGGAATGTACGTCACGGTAAAAATCAGGTACAATACAAATACAAAATATATATAATTCATGTAATGTGAACATCATAATTGCACAATAATATGAAAAATAAGAGAAGAAGGAATCTCGAAGAGAGAGAGAGAGAGAGAGAGAGAGAGAGAGAGAGAGAGAGAGAGGAAGCATAAAGGAATAGGGGGAAAGCACAAATAGTGGAAATAAGAGGAATTAAGAAAAATGTGTTTTGCGCCATTTCTCGTGAACTGTAAAATTGTGAATTTTCAAGTGTAAAGAGTGGAATTTAAGAAGAGAGTCACTAGACACAAATAGTCTCCTTGTCTAGTATGTCATTAAAATGAAAATAATTAACATATATTCCTATTCTATTTAACCGAGGATTGGCTTTGTGAAAATACATTCCTCATTGCATTCATTCTGCAAGGTAGGCTGCTGTACTTAGAAACCATAGGTGTAAAAATGGAATTTGGTCATAACTGAGTTCTGGGGCAGACACACTTGACCCAGTAGGGAGAAGACCTGCCTCTATTGCAGGTTCTTTGCAGAACTTAATTTTATTTCTCATAATTTTTGTTTAAAGAGGATTTAAGTTATTTGGTCGACCCCAAAGAGTTGCTCCAGTCTTATTTTGTAGTATGAATTTTGTACACCGTTGAAGAAGAAATTTTGCATCCATTTTTGTCAGAAAGAGCAGAAACATTCTAGTAAAGATGAGCACCTACCGACACTAGTGGGCTGACCTCGTGATTTTTCAAGGTAATATTCTGACCACTAGTTTTCTTGGTGTGATGAAACTATAAGAGAACATCTTTGCACATGAGTCATGAGTCTTTTTTGCACCCTAATAGCTTAATTTTGTGTATGATCATGATGATGATGCAGTATGTATATAATGACTGCTAAATCAACGATAAGATTTTTGCTTTTGAACTTTTCAGTTTCAAAGCTTGAATAGGTCAGGAAATTAGAAATACTGAATCGAGACTTACGGACATAAAGGAACTTCACAAAGAATTCACGAACTTGAAAGTTTGTTATTTATGAGTTAAGTTGAATCTGGGAGGTAGGGAAAAGTATATATTGGTGAATAACAAGCTAGTTGTGAATTTCCCATTTTTAGTCGTAGCAGATGTAGTAGTGTAATCTACACCGGAGAGTTTGGTCAGTGTGATTCCTAGATCGCGCCACTAATAAATGTCATTTGGCAAGACATTAATCTACATTCGCCACTCTCCGTCCAGGTATAGTGAATAGAGTTCCTGGTATAGGAACTTATTTCAGCTCCTGAGGGTAGCTGAGCTAATTTGGATATGTGTGTAAATAGTAAAAATTTAATTAAATATTATTATCATTATCATTGATATTCTTCTTCTTCTCCTCCTCCTCCTCCTCCTCCTCCTCCTTCTTCTTCTTCTTCTTCTTCTTCTTCTTCTTCTTCTTCTTCTTCTTCTTCTTCTTCTTCTTCTTCTTCTTCTTCTTCTTCTTCTTCTTCTAGACACTAAGGTGATACGGTGCAGATGAGAGGAAGAAAAAAGGGACACGATGTCTGTGTAGGTCAGCTACATACCAGATTTCCATTCTAGACAACTATATCCCTGTCCAGGGTAATACCTGAGACGACAATACGTCCTCCCCTCCCCAAATGACTAACTCATGTACATCTAACGCAACAAAAACTATAAGGTGATGCTATGGTTATTGTTTCCTAAAAAAAAATACATTGTTTAGCTTGGTGCGTTAAGAATGAAATGAAGCACGTTGCACATGAAGAGATGTTCCATCACCGCCAGTCACGCCAACTAGCTGTTTAATTAGAAATAATTTTATAGCAAGCAGTGAATAATAGTCTCCTACAGATAATGACACTTGTTGCAAAAATATTCTGTTGGTACACTCTAAAAAACATTGGGTAAAATTTTACCCAGTACGTGGGTAATTATGTGTCCAACCAACTTCGGGCAATATTTTTTACCCAATGTGGGAAAGCATTGTGTCCAGTTAGGATACAAGTGAAGAATAATTACTTTAGAATGGGCAAAATTTCCATCAAACTGGATAAGAAGAAATGCCCCCCAAATGCCCAAAGCTGGTTGGACACATAATTACCCTCATGGCACATTTTACCCAATATTTTTTTAGAGTGTACTTGTTTCTTTGTGTTACGCCAGTTACCCGTCGAAAGTCAGTATTCGGATAAATCCAAAATCATGTATCGCGTTTTTTGCTAGGGTTGAGTCTGTGGCGAGACATTGGACCAAAATATTTTCCCAATCAAACTTTCATACTGTGATGACGTGATGTCCTTTGTTGGTTTTTGTGAAGGTTTTCCTCACAAATCAAAGTATTCCTGAGAAACGGATTGCTCTATTGTATCGACCTGTGGGAAAAGGGAAAAAGCAACGGAGGAATCACAATTTCTCCAAATATACTTTTAAAAGGTAAGATTAACTTTCATTAAAATGGACAGCCAGAATATTGAGGATGCAATTTAAAAAGTAATGCGAGGTAATAATGAAATAGAGAAGATTAATGAACCATGGAAACGGAGGGTTCGAAAATATGATGCATTAACTGAATAATCAAATGAGCAAGGTTGGTGTTTGAATACATTTTCTTCAAACACCCTGTTAAAATAAAATTAATCCTTATTACACTGAAGAACATCCGTCCATAAACGTCTGGATTTATCATATTTTTTGTACCTTTGTGCATTTTGGTTACCTGCTCTGTATAATTGTAGACAAGCGAGAAGAAAAAGAAAGAAGAATGCTCAGAAGTGAAAGAAGTAGGAGATGAAGAGTGAAGGAGAAATGAAATGAGAGGGTGAAGAGGAAGAACAGGAAGAGTAAAGATAAAAAAGGAAAAAAGGACAATGTCATCGCATTTGATGGTTGTCAGTAGAGGAGGGAGGGGTAGAAATAGGTAAGGAAATGAAAAAATAAAAAGATTTTACCAAGCTTACGGGGAAATCTTGTGATTTAGGAAATATGCCATGCCTCTTTAGGACAGCCTTGGCTCTTAGCCCATATGAAAACTGAATATATGACCATATTTGAGGAAATCCAAAAGCGAATTAGCACAGCGTGACGGTTTTCAAAGTTGATTCGGTACCACAGACGTAATGTACCGTTGGATAATTGAGTTAGTTAAGAAAGTCAAGGATATGATTAATGAATATCAGTGCATGAATAGTAATAATTACATCTCGAAAATATATCTCATCAAGCACGCAAGGTAATTTGTTGATGCACAGATCCATCTGTTGTCTATAAGTTACTTAATAAGCATAGAGGAAATAAAATGTTGGAAATGAGTAGTGGACGTTTCCTTATAAATAGGAGGTGCTTTGCGAAAGAAACCATCAGATCTTCAACATCAGTCCAACATAGAAAACCATCTTTCACAATCAGGTATGTGCTCAGAATATTGATATAATTTGTGCATATATGTATTGATACAGTTGTGCTGAATATATAGTTTGATTTCCAATGTAATTTTTGTTTAAGTCTAGGCCTTATGTTTTAATGTCCAGTGATTTTCACATTATATTATGTTGTCTAATATCAGTAAAGTTTGCGTCGGATAGCTAGTTTAAATGATTAATGCAATTTTCGTTAGGTCTTTTCAGATGATTTATGGCAAATAATGCTTTATGCGTGATACCACATAAATTTTGTAGCAACCTTTATCAAATTATGACTTAACTGCAACTATACAAAACTATAGAATAAAAATCATCTAGGATGGCCCACTATACAAAACGTAGGTGTGTATCTCTCTCTCTCTCTCTCTCTCTCTCTCTCGTGACTAGGCTAAAAAGTGTAAATAAGACTGCAAAAAGAAACTTTAAAATTTGTTTCTCGACTGCCTTTGTGCAAGCCAAATTCTAGGCAACAAGTTGAAAGCTTGAAGTTCATCCTAGTTTCGTGGAGATTTTGATAAACTAAAAATTTTAGCTTGCTTCAGTTAAAGAATTTAAAAACACTTTTTAAACTGACAGATAACGTCCAAACCAGAAATGGCCAAGGCTCTTTTCTTCGTTCTCGCCGCCGCCCTCATCGTCGCCGCCCTCGCTCTCGAGTTCGAGGATGAGGATCTGGCCTACGACGTCGAGTTCCTCAAAAGGGACCCCGAAATGCAGGATTATTTAATGGCTGAGAAGAGGGGAAGAAGCCTCAAGAAGTACAAGTGTGAGTATTGAACCCTAAAAACCTTAAAACGCACTCCTTCAAACAAAATGGGCAAGTCCAAGGTATGTCCGGAATATTCGTTACCATAGTATCTTATTGCATGATATAACTGTGATCTCAACGCACGTTTGTCTATTTTATTCTTTATTATGGATATAAACTCATTACAATCATCGGATAAAAATGAAATCTTAGATAATTATGAAAACGATAACAGACGAGACAGCATGGTTTAGACTATCCCAAGTAAAGGGTGCGATATTTGTTTAGTTTATTCATAACTCGTGCTCATTTCTCCAACAACACGTTTTTTTTTAAATGAATGTACTGTATATACAGTTACAAATACCTCGCTGAAAATTCGCAAGTTTTTATTTGTAATGTTCGTAATAACCATCATGACCATAATACAGATGTTATCCAACATTGGGGCATAAGAGAGAACCACAGTTCTGAATACTATGTGCTTATTTTTAGGAAAGGGATGCCAATTTCAATTCCTCATAAATATTTCATCGAACAACATAACGAAACTTATGGTAATTCATCATGAAATTCGAAATTTCTTCCTCCATGCTACATCGGAATGCTACATTAATGTGAAATTCGATTCAGCAAATTTGTTATCATGATTACTATTGTCTAGTTATGGCGAAACTCATTCCCCTTATATGGGGGAAAATTCGCCTCTCCTCTTTTGACTGGGGGAATGCAAGGGGGCCTTGTTATTTCTTTATTCATTCTGCACACAAACATCATTAAAATTCAATAACATACGAAAAGAAACACTTGCGAAATTTAGACAGTAATAAACATGCATAATTTGTATCTATTTTTATTTACTTAATCTTTAGTCTGCCCAGGTCCTTCTGGCCAGGCTTGCTGGTGCGGCAGGAGGAGCCAGAAGATCGTCTTCTGTAACGGTAATTTAGTCAATCATCTAGGGCTTATCCAGGATTTTGTAAAAGAGGGAGTACAAATCTTAGAAAATTTTGACCACAAGCAAAATAAGGGGGGGGGGGGGGTTAAAAAGGAAAAAATGGTGTTCAACACACATTTGATGGTGCCTCTTTGTGTCAGAGAGCAAGGGAAAAAAGGCCTATAGGGGGCATAATGACGGAAGTCCCCCCCCCCTCTTGTGGAGTAGGGTATCTAAGAGGGGAAAGGGGGATACGAGTCTGTATTCAAAGCTTGATGGAAACAATAAATATATCTTACAGCTCAACAGCAATGAAACGTAATAATGAATCAGTGATTGTTATGTACATTCTTGGTGTAATACACCCATGCATTTATTATTGTATTTGAGCAAGCTTACTTTGAACCGCCGAAAGAATGGAAAAATAGGTCTATACACAAACCCAGGGGCGGCGCTACATGGGGGGGGGCGATCACCCCCTATGATTTTTTAAGTGATTAAACCAAAGAAGAAGACAAAAGAGGACAAAAGAAGAAAAAAAGGAGAATAAAAAGAAGAAAGAAGAAAGAAAGAGTATGGAGAAGAGATGGCCGGGTCATGTAAACCATATGATACCCATATTTTTTTCATTTAGGAAATAAAATGAACTCACCTTTTGGTCATCTTCGCCCTATCAAAATACCCTGGCGCCGCCCCCGCGCAAACCTTAACTTTATCATGGAGTCCAACTTGCGATAAAACAACAACACACAAATAAATAAGTTTAGAAATGAAGAAATAAAAATCAAAAGAGATTCTTAAATTGACTGCACTCTGCACACTTTTGTAAGTGTCTATGTATGTATGCATGAGAGTGTTTTGAATTGACAATGACCAATTTTTTGTTTTGTTTTAAGTGTTATTATCCTATATTTATCTCCATGTTTATTCATGTATTACTTTATGCTTTTATTCATTTTTTTTTGTTTATCAATGCAGGCGCTGGAAATGGCGATGGCTTGTAACTGACAATGCCATCATTGAAACCCCTCGACCACAAAACCGCTTGGACCGACAACAGAATCTTATAGAATAGCACCCCTCCCCCTTTTTCGCATACCTCAACATGCTTCTACCAATACTGACCTGTACCTCCACATCGAATATGCTCTGAGATTCGTATGGAAGCAGCATTTGTACAGATACACTCTTCTTTTTATTTTGTTGAAAAAGGGAATATGAAATAAAATCGAATACCAAACATAATGTTGCAATGATCTGTCATGATGAAAGTGTTCTATGTTATTTATGCATCCTTAAAGAAATTTCGAGGAGGAAAATTGTTTTTGTTATACCGTCAAAAGGAGAGAAAGAGAGCGCGCGAGAGAAAGGGAGAAAGATGGAAGAATGAGTGTGAGAGGTATCTGTTGACGGATAGGCCTGTAAACTTATTTAACGGCCTTGAACGGCGAGAGATGGGAAGGAGAATGACAAGAGGAGAAATCGACCGAGATGAGGGAAATGAAGACATGATAGAGAGACTGGTGGGGAAGGAAAGAAAGTAAAGGTGGGGATGAGGAGAGAGAGGAAACTAGAATATAAACATATAAACATAAACTATAATTGTACTCGTATATATTAACCAAAACAATCTGACATCGGAACCAGAATCTAGATTAAGACCACTCCATCGCACAGCCAGTGTGACAGAAATTACTGATTATCTTTTTGACAATATGAATTTGGGTCAGTTTACTGGAGCAATTATGATCTTAGAAAAGCATTTGATGTTATCCTACGCAAAATAATACTTGATAAACCAATATTTTATGGTATAAGTACTAACGTATACGAATGCCTAAAATCATTCTTAGTGAGTAAACAATATAATGTTACTATTGATGATCACTGCAGTATTTGACCGTTAGATCTTGGGTACCACAAGGGTCTATTCTGGGGCCCCTAATGTTTTGCTTGTTATGAATGGCACTAATAATTTAAATATTCGTAATAATTCAAAGATATCACTTTATCCTCTCGATATTGTAATCTTTAATAATTCCTAGAATTTTTTGAAGTTTAATAAAATTACGAAATCATTTTGATTTCTAAATAGTTTGACAATAATTAAAAACATATAAGAGACGGACAGCTCACCAGGTCTCTAGGGCATTCTGACTTTTTTCTAGAAGGTTCACTAGATGGATGGTCAATGAGACAAAAAAAATGCCACGGTTATGTATTTCGTAGAAAAAATTGACTAGCAAAGAGAAACTGCGAAGAATAAAATGGTCAGTAGTAAAGTGTGTACTGTGCTGTAATTACCTGATGGTGCTACTGACAAACTATATTTCAATATAACATAAAAATAAACAATTATTAAACCATTTCATATGGACGTACGATTTAATTCCGAGAACTGATTCTCCTCCGATCCTGGACGCTCAAACAGGATGACGTGGATCCTACTATATGAGGTTTCCGTTCATTCTTTGACAGGTCTCTGTTTTGACGACATGTAGACGCTTAAGCTCGACTCTTAATACCGATTTGCTAAATACTCTTTATAAAACAACTACACAACCTTGCATTGATTATGCCTGCTCCGTTTGGGGCAACTGTTCACTTAAAACAGGGAACTTATTACCAAATTACAAAAGCGAGCGGCTTGTATCGTGCTGAAAGAATATGATTTTTCTAAAAGTTATACGGATTCGATGAATAAACTGAAATGGCAGGCTTTTGATACACGGAGGGATTATTTTTAAAAAAAAAATGTATTTTAGCATACCAATGTATGTATTCTGTATTTACACTGTATTTGCATCTTGGGGTGTTACATTATTCTCTCTTCTTCTCTTTCCTTCTTTTTCAACTTTTCTTTCTTTTCTTCAATTCATTCTCCTCTATTCTCCGTCTCTATATTCGACTCTTTCTCTCATTCTTTTATCCTGTTTTTTTTTTTAAATCTAGCTCAACTCTGTCTTTTATGCCTTTTTTAAATCCTCTTTTATCCCTCTTCTGACTCTTCAACACTTTCTTATAGTAGTTTTATACTGTTTTTGATGTTATTATTATTATGCTTTTCATGAAATAATTGTTTCTGTTGTATCGATGTTTTAATGTTTCATAAACATGTTCAATTAGGACCGTGATGAAAAACAGCATCTGATCTGCTGATCATGTTTTTATCCTGTATGAATATATTTAAATAAATAATGATGAATAAATATACCTCATTTGCTAAAACAGTTTCAAAGTAAGGAATATAACGAATGCCATCGCTCAATCATTTGTCACTGATGTGAAATTTGATCCAGTATTGTCTACAACAGCCATTAAAGAAGACAATGTTTCACATTCATCGCAGAGCGCGCAAACATATAACATAGAGAAAATCATAATTATATTTGCTATAATTATATATATTTTTCTGAGTTATTTCTCCATGAAGGTCACTGCTCATATCATTTCCATACAAAGAAGGGGAATTCATATCCCTTCTGCAGTTAAAGGTATTTTAAAGGAATGAATATAAAAATCATAATTTTGACCAATCATCATTCTTGAAATCCAGAAAAGTAAATTCTAGACTGATAATTTGGACGTGACGTTTATAGTTTTATTCACCGCGTCTAGTATCTCTCTGAAAAGTATGTTCACAAAATTTCCATTTTATACACTTGACAGCGGACTATTAATTATAATGGGGGTTGTTTTTATTCTTTCAAAAGATGAGGGTAAAATTATGTGAGTTATAATTATACTTTCTATTCAACAGAGTTATTTTAATGAAAAGATTTTTGTGGTGTTATTTTTGTTATCATTATACTCTTCCTTGTCATCATCATCTTTTTTCCATTATTATTTAATCATTATTGCTTTCAGTAATAGTCATGGTAAAGGTAGAAGTAGTAGTTGTACTACTACTACACTACTACTACTACTACTACTACTACTACTACTACTACTACTACTACTAGCCGTGGCAGTGGTGGAGGTAGTAGTATAGCAGTAGTAGTATCAGTAGTAGTGGTAGTAGCAGTAGTAGAAGTGGTAGCAGCAGCAGCAGCAGCAGCAGTAGTAGTAGTAGTACTAGGCCCAGAAGTAGAAAAAGTAGCAGTAATAGCAGTTGTAGTATGTAGTAGCAATAATAGTAGTAGAAGTTGTAGTAGTAGTAGTAGTAGTAGTAGTAGTAGTAGTAGCAGTTGCGGTAACAGTAGTAGTAGTAGTAGTAGTAGTAGTAGTAGTAGTAGTAGTAGTAGTAGCAGCAGCAGCAGTAGTAGCAGTAGTAGTAGTAGTAGTAGTAGTAGTAGTAGTAGTAGTAGTAGTAGCAGCAGCAGCAGTAGTAGCAGTAGTAGTAATAGTAGTAGTTTTTGTTGTTGTAGCAGTAGTAGTAGTAGGAGGAGAAGGAGGAGCAATAGTAGTATTAGTAATAGTAACGATAAAAGGAGTAATAGTAGTGGTAGTAATACTGTGGTAGTAGTAGTTGTAGTAGAAGTAGTGGTAGTGTAGTAGTTGGTATAGGAGAAAGAAAATTGTGATTTGTGAATCTTCGTGCCATCATAGATTTAATGATGACATTCAGAGTGTGCATTGGAGTAAATGTGTCAAATTGGAGTACAACGCATTTAACATGAAATGTGTATGAAGATATGACGGAAATCTAAGAAGACTGTCTTCTGCAACTGTAAATTTTTCTCATGAGATATGTCGCTTTTTCTTTTTCTTTCAGGTCAATGCCACCTGAAATTACAATGCCGTGACAGGACTCGATCCCATGACCTTCGCAAGTCAACTGTAACACCTTTGACACGTTAGTGAGGAAAGTGTAAACTTAGAAGCAGGACCCCGTTTCATAAAACTTGTTATCAATAACAAGTTGCAATAACAGTTATAAGCTACTGAAATCCTTGTATCTGATTGGCTGAGAGCAAATTTGTCATAGAAATGTGGCAGTTGTTATTGATAACAAGTTTTATGAAACGAGGCCCAGGAGTAGGACATGTACGCCTCCTGCCAATGTCTTCATACCTTTAGATATAAAATATCTGTTTTTAGCCTTCGTTACTTGTTCAATCACTGCGCATACTGCATAGTGGTGATATCTAATTTATCAATAGTCACTACATTGTATTATCATAAACTTTCCAAAAATTCCAAGTACGCTCATGAATGTACTATGCTACGTATGTTATAAAAAAGTTATTCCCTTTGTTCTTTCTTATGAGGGAAAGTGTTGTTAATGTATGCTAGTCACGTGAACATTAATGTCATTTATATTTTATTGTTATGATTTAATATACTGTTGATGTTATGTTTTGTTTTATTTGAAATGTAAATGATTAATAAAGCAAGAAATTTACCTTTGCATTAAAAAGTGACCTTCAATTATTTTCTACGTGTGATTGACAGGTGGGACACAAACATTTATAATGTTAAACAACATGTCAGTCAAATGTAAATGAACTTTTTGACTGGCTAAATCATTTGATGTTATTATAAAAAATGATTTATTGATATGATGTTAATGTATGCTAGTCACGTGAACATTAATGTCATTTATATTTTATTGTTATGATTTAATATACTGTTGATGTTATGTGCTGTTTTATTTGAAATGTAAATGATAAATAAAGCACGAAATTTACCTTTGCATTAAAAAGTGACCTTCAATTATTTTCTACGTGTGATTGACAGATGGGACACAAACATTTATATGTTGAACAACATGTCAGTCAAATGTTACTAAATGAACTTTTTGACTGGCTAAATCATTTGATGTTATTATAAAAAAAAATGATTTATTGATATGATGAGATAGCTTATAAAATTAAATTTGATCCTTCAGTTTTGATAGAACGCCCACTATTTCCATCAAATCATGCTGGCGGATTACATGTTCTTTCATCAATTCTAAAAAAATTATGATGATGTTGTGACAAATGCAATTTTGTTAAAATTGGTGTTGTAGATACTGGTAGGATGTTAGGGGATTTTAACGTCGAGCCTTTTATATAAACTGGAACAGCTGCAACCTTTGCAACAGTCGCAACAGAAATCATCAGAGGCCTGTCTCAACACACACCCTCTACGATCCCCTACAATTTTTGTTAAGAGGAAATTCAATAGGTAAGAACACTGATTGAAACCTTTTGAACTGTACTTACTGTCCATTTATTTCTTGCATTCTATTATCTTTAAAAAAAAATCATTTTATTTATGTAAAGTCACATGGATTTGGAAAGAAGACCTTCGGGTTATAGTCATCTAACTTATCTTTGTCTTTTCCCGGTGTGACTCTCCTTAAGCCCGGCGCACATCGTACGATGCGACTGCGACGGATCCGAGTTTTGAAGAAATTTCATTTTCTCTAAAACATGAAATTGAAATCAAACAAAATTGCGTTAGTGAGGTTCTTGATAATGAAATGAATTCTAAAATCGAAACTCTGGTTGACTTTAAGCCTATTAGTCGGAGTAAAGGTCAAATCGGCTCTCAGTCGTATACAAATCGCAAGAGTTCTATGACGTCACTACGATTCCGCAATGATTTTCCTTTTCCTCGAACGGGGAGGCTTGCAATAGCACAGAATTCCATTTTTTGTATTCATACGACTATTCAAGACTTTGATTAGTGAGATTTCAAATGCAATAACATATTTTTCCAAAGCCGGATCTCAGTCGGAGCTACTATTCCATTGTTTTGTCATATTTGTACTCTGTGTTCTTGATTTTCTTTACCGAATGAAATAATGATAATAATAATAATAATAATAACAATAAAGTAACCATTCTTGGGATGATTCATGTAGATGATTTCTGTACGCAATATCATAGGCATTGTAGTAAGTACTTCTTCATATAGTTTTTGCTGAATATACATAAAAATTCCAGGGTATGTTTTTGTATGATTGTGGAGCTGTACGAGGGAATCGTATTCAATTCAATTCAATTCAATTCAAATCAATTTATTCATTTTCATAAAACAAAATCACATGAGGTGATATATACATCAAAAAGTGTGAGAATCTAACACCCTAAAAAGCCAGTGCCTAGACAATAAAGGGGATGCATAACATAATAAATGACTTATTAAGTAGAAAAGCATAAAACAAGCAACATAAGTTATTATACAAAACAGGAATAATTTGTTCGCTCTGAACCAGGTAGAGAACTTTTTAAAATTCAGTATTTGCATAATTTTGAAGCGTATTTTTATCAGAATGTGAAATGAATATGTTCGTGTCATCCGCATATAAAATGAAATGTAAAAATTCAGAAGTATTTGTCATATCATTCACATAAATATGTAAGAAACAGCAGTGGACCAATTATGCTCCCTTGTGGTATTCCATTTTTTTTTACAGGCATCGTTTCAGAACTTAATCTTTAAAGCTAGTAAATTGTTTCCGGTTACGAAAATAATTAACAAACCAGTCGTATGGTATTCCGCGTACACCATAATGTTTCAATTTGTATAACATGATTTATTCATCGTAAGCATAAATTCATGTAAAAATCAATCAGCCCTTGTCTGGTCCAAACTGTAGGGTAAGTGTAGGGAATACGAGACCGTAGGTAATACGAGACCACCAGAAGAAAAAGTGTCTTGTCTGCTCAGGCTTTGGAAAAAATATTGTTATAGCGCCATTTATCATCACTGTTATACAACGTAGACATTGGGTCAACAAGTCCATATTCTCCGAGAAAAGTCACCAAATGTGCCAAGATAAGAATTTGTCATGATCAAAATTTCCTTAGATATAAATACTGGGTTTTCAAGGAATGTAGTGGTGTATTATAACAATAAAGAGGTGTGCTGTAAAAATGGTGTTAATAACAATATTATGCAGTTGGTTAAAAACTGCGTCGGTCAATTGACCATTGTGCACAGTGTATAGAGTACAAATAGTGAACCTCAATAAGGACATCCAATCGATAATGTGTGTAGGTAATACGAGACCACCAATGTGGCGGCTATTCTCATGCATGATTACTTTGTGTACTGTGCGTTGATAAATCGTGTAAGCTTACTGTCATGGATTTTTATGTTTTGAAAACTGTTCAAAATATATTAAATTATATTCAGAATATTTGCAATAAAGAAAATTCCTGCTAATTAAGTGATATTCTGGCGCAGGTTGAAAACGCTTTTGGAGTACTAAAAATTGTTTCCTCTGGATGACCTTAAAAACATCATGTTGGTTTTTAAAGGAATTTTTTACTATAGTATAAGAACAAACAAAAAATATATTCAGGCAAATCCTTTAATTGTTAATGATGTGTAAAATTGGTATTAAACTCAACAAATTCAAATTTGCATGAAGAAAATGTGCACTTTTTTGCACTGCATTATGGTATTACTCAAGTTTGGTTGGATGTTTTAAAGATGTTTTTAATGTCATTTTACAGTTGCCTTTCTTTCTCTAACTTTTCAAATTATGATTATGATTATAATTGCCAATTGTTCAGTACTGATGTACTAAAAATCATCAACAACAAAATGCTAAGTGCCGGAGACAAAAGTACCGGTAACATGATGGTGTGAATGCCGCTTAAATGGTAATCAATTTTCTCTCACTATAAATGTTATTTAGTTTTTGGTTAAAATTTCAACAGATTTTGGCTTTCATGAAACCCAAACATACTTTAGAGAACACTTCTTTATTGACATTTGTATTTCCGTGTATTTCCAATAAAAATGTATTTCACTCAACAACTCCCTGAGATTAAGGTTGAAAATGAAGCGATCTCGTATTACCTTCACAGGTAGGCAGTAAGAGACCATTTACCTCTGACGTCATTAGGCCTATTATCTAATTAAGTAAACAAATTTTAGTCATTATTATGGTACCAAGATAAAGAAGACAAGTTACTGAAAACATTAGTAAAACTTATTCATGTGTGTCTGTAGCCATGTTTATGCTAATTGTGCAAATGACCTTAAGGGTCTCGTATTCCCTACAGTTACCCTATAGTATTTGTAACTTGACAGAGTTATCACATATCAGTGTATATATATACAGTCTTAATTGTGGGCGGTGATGCATGTACAACCAAAATAGTTCTGACTTGCCCATATACTTCGAGTCTAAAAAGAAATTATCCCGAATTCGGCGAGAGATTGAGATAGGTTATCAGCTTGTTCCTAATAGAGAATTATGAAATTCATTTTAAACTTACAGAATAGAACTGAACTAAAAGAAAAATGGCCAAGGCTCTTTTCTTCGTTCTCGCTGCCACCCTCATCCTCGCCGCCCTCGCTCTCGACGTCGAGGAGGAGCAGCCCCCGGGGGGTTTCTTAATGGCTGAGCAGGCATCAGATCACGTTCGTAAGTATCAAACCCTCAAATCGCAAGTTTTAAAGTGTATAAGCATTTTTTGAACACCAAAATATATTTTGTTCACTGCTGAAATGTATTGAATGAAACTCAGAAAATGCCTCCTTGAATAGGACTTGGGTTCCCCGTGGGCCCTATTATGCGAGAGCTTGTACGAGTGCGTCCACTGATAAGTTTATTGACAGTGTATGTGCAAAACCTTTTAGAAGTAATATTTTAGCCTCTATTTTGAAAAAAATTATAGCCACATAGAACTTTCAACACACAAAGCATGCAAAGGAAGACATTCTTTAGAGCTTGGAAAACTTTAACTGTTATAAAAGTGATATATCTTTGATTTTAGACTTAAAAATATAATGTGCAGAAATTCTCATTTATCAACAGCAATTCTAATTTATCAACTGCCCCCCACTTTTCCAAGCACTCAAAAAGTCCCCCTTTTCACCGTGGAAAATGTCCCCTTTCAAACTTATTTACTGCAGCCCCTTTTCTTCTTTCGATGGCCCATTTCTTTTTAATGAGTGCCCTTTCAATTCATAGTAAGTGCCCTTTTTCGATTCCGATAACTTAAAGTTGCCATTCTTAAACCCAACAACTGCCCCCTTTTACATCCTATTAGTGACTCTTTCCCTTAGCGCTCTTTTCCCTTTTGCAATGAATATTCCTATACTGAAATGTGATAAATGCCCCTTTTTGACTGTCCCATTTTTGTTGTTGTTCCAATAGTGCGATTTCCCTTCTGCTGAGTGCCCCCTTTTACCTCTGATAGTTTCTCCTTTTTACTTGGGCAAGGGCCCCATTTGGAACCAGATACATACCCCAGCTAAATGCCCCTTTTCATATCTAGTATGTCCGATTTCCCATTCTCTTTCCATGCTAAGCATTATTTGATGTGTCCCTTTTCCATTCGGGCATGCGCCCCTTGTCAATTTGATACACACCCATTTGATTCATGTTCAGTTCTCCTTTTACTTTGTAATAAGTGCTACTTTTCTTTACGATAAGTTCCCCTTGGTATCTGATAAAGTGTTTTTTCCACTTCAAATGAGCGTCCAGTTTGATTATGGTAAGTGCCCCTTTTCGATGTTTTTCAGTGTATTTTTTTACGTTTATGCTGTTGGATTCGCCTCATAAATGCCCCCTTTTTTGACGTCTTCTTAGCGCCCCTTTTTTTTCTTGTGCCATTCCCCCTCTATCCTTTATCACAACACCTGGTAACTTAATTTGAAGTCTCCAAAATGGCCATATATGTAGCTCTAAGAGAAATTGCATAAAACATCCGTTTTTCTTGTTATGATTACAGTATAAAGCAGTGAGTGGCAGGAGGCAAGAGCGGGGGCATAGTGCCCACCACTTTTCCAGGCACTCAAAAAGAGCCCCTTTTCACCATTAAAAAATGCCCCATTTCAAACTTGTTCACTGCCCTTTTTCTTCTTTCGAGGGCCCCTTTCAACTCATAGTAAGTGCCCTTTTTCGATTCCGATAACTTGAAGTTGCCATTCCTAAACCCAACAACTGCTCCTTTTTACATCTGATTAGTGACCCTTTCCCTTAGTGCTCTTTTCTCTGTTGTCATGAATATTCCTACAAGCTCTCGACGTCGAGGAGGAGCAGCCCCCGGGGGGTTTCTTAATGGCTGAGCAGGCATCAGATCACGTTCGTAAGTATCAAACCCTCAAATCGCAAGTTTTAAAGTGTATAAGCATTTTTTGAACACCAAAATATATTTTGTTCACTGCTGAAATGTATTGAATGAAACTCAGAAAATGCCTCCTTGAATAGGACTTGGATTCCCCGTGGGCCCTATTATGCGAGAGCTTGTACGAGTGCGTCCACTAGCCTACTCACAAGAAGCTGATAAGTTTATTGACAGTGTATGTGCAAAACCTTTTAGAAGTAATATTTGAGCCTCTATTTTGAAAAAAAAAATTATAGCCACATAGAACTTTCAACACACAAGCATGCAAAGGAAGACATTCTTTAGAGCTTGGAAAACTTTAACTGTTATAAAAGTGATATATCTTTGATTTTAGACTTAAAAGTGTATATATAATGTGCAGAAATTCTCATTTATCAACAGCAGTTCTAATTTATCAACTGCCCCCACTTTTTCAAGCACTCAAAAAGTCCCCCTTTTCACCATGGAAAATGTCCCCTTTCAAACTTATTTACTGCAGCCCCTTTTCTTCTTTCGAGGGCCCATTTTCTTTTTAATGAGTGCCCTTTTAATTCAAAGTAAGTGCCCTTTTTCGATTCCAATAACTTAAAGTTGCCATTGTTAAAACCAACAACTGCCCCCTTTTGCATCTGATTAGTGACCCTTTCCTTTAGTGCTCTTTTCTCTGTTGTCATGAATATTCCTATACTAAAAATGTGATAAATGCCCCCTTTTGACTGCCCATTTTTTCGGTTCTAATAGTACAATTGCCCTTCTGCTTAGTGCCCCTTTTACCTCTGATAGTTTCTCCTTTTTACTTGGGCAAGGGCCCCATTTGGAACCAGATACATACCCCAGGTAAATCGTGTTAGATAGAATGTAGGGATACACAATGCGTTTACGCCTCAAAACGCTATTTTACCTTCTTCTGCTTACCCTTTGTATGAGCCCCTTTTTACTGGTGACCCCACCCCCACACTTTGTTAGACGCTCCTCCGCCCCTGATCAATAGGGTCAACAGTACGTTTTCATGTAACAGTGCATTCAAACATCCCATCTACCGGTACCAGAGAAATTTTCCGCACACTATTGGAAGTATGCTTGTCCGTGTTATTTCATGGGCCACCCTGTATAATAGTTGAAGTACATTCAGATTTGATTTCTTAAAGCCTACTTTTGGTACCAAATGTGGCTACAATTTTGGTCGAAACGTCCTATGTTTGGGTCTCATTATTTCACACCACAAGCAGTTCAGATTCCGTTCCCCTTGCCTGGACAGACACCCGGACAGACACAGAACAGAAATGTTACGAGAATGCTATACTAAAAGCGCAGTAGGCTCACTGCGCATTATGTTTAGAGTATCTGCTGGGTACGTCCACATCCGCCTACGTTTGTACATCGTAAATCCGTTCACACACAGATTTTTTGCCTCCGCCATACGACTAGCCTTTAATCAGGGAATTGTTTTCCCTGCTTTAATCACGACTGTGTGCTAGCGCTCTTTACTTTCCTCTAACTGGGTTTCTAGCTCTCTAAAATTCTCTTAAACTCTAAACACAAGCAGTACGTCTGTGAAGCTAGTCACCACAGACGTATTGCTTGCGTTTAGCATTTGAGAGCAAGAAAAAGCGAAGAAAAGAGTTAGCACGCCGCCATGATTAATATAAAAATATTGACTGCTTTTAGGGGCGTGGTTGGAACTATAGCCCAATGCGATCTCGAAACTGTACTATGTCCCGAAACGAAGTCTCGAGATCACCAAGGAGCTATAGTTTTAACCGTGACCCGAAAAATTAGCAATCAATAGATATACCGCATCCCACTTGATTTATGCTAAATTAAGGCATTAAAATGAAGTTGTGCTACCTGTCAGAGAAATTAAAGTATGATTAAATTTTCACAAAACGCAAATATAGATACGCGCATCTTACCCCGCCTACTTCTCTAGAGCTAGCGCGTAACATACCATGTACTTATGTTTTGTACACGGAGGTACCGTATAGCTGTATGCCCAGTCAATAGTTTTTTCGCTATATGCCCGGCAGTCAGCTAGCGGTTTCCATGCCTGCCCCTTTGACCAATCAGAGGCCTAGAATGTGGAATCTTAAAATCATACTTTGAGCTTTGAATTTTGAACTTATTGAAAGAAAACACCTTTTGGCCCGGTCGGGGGGGGGGGGGGACATAATAAGGCTTAACATAAACAATATAATGTATGTACAAAAGAGCATATTAAAATGTCAGTAATCATAAACAAAGCAACGAGTGAATTTACATTAGTTTCAATAAACTACATCTGGGCAAGAACCACAAGCACCACCGGCATAAATCCACTTTAAGAGAGAGAGGGGGGGGGGGGGGGGGGGAAATGGTCGACTTTTTTGTCGATTTTTTTTTCTGTCGAACTCCTACTCAAATATAAACACACACCACCCGCACAGACCCCTAACACACATTATAATTTTTATTTTGCAAGCGAGCGAAGCGAGCGAGCCAAAAGAATACCATTTTTCTATTTTGTTTAATTGCATTTTTTCAAATAGAAATTCTAAAATGATATGATGGTCGTTTACGACAGATCATCAAAAATTTTACTAACTGATTAATTAAACTAACTGATTAATTAAAATATAACTTCTTCCTTAAAAAGTGGGGGATATTATTTTGTACACGCCATCCCCCTCTCATAAAAGTGGGGGGGGGGGGGGGGGGGGGGGGGGGGGGATTTACGCCAATGGCAAGTAATGTACATATTGTCAAATACTGTAGTTTAGATATGCTTTTGAATATCTTTGGTCCCCCCAAAAGAGGGGAATATTGAATTTGAACATAGGTAATATAACCTGTGTACTGGAAACAGTTTAGCATACATGTAAATAATTAAAGATATAAAATGTAACATACAGTCATAAAATACGCCGTATCGTACATGTCGCATCCACGAGTAAACTCAAATATTAGGGACTTTAATGTGAATCTAATGACTGTTTTCCTTTGGTTCATTCTCCAGCATGTGACTTTAATGGACAGAAATGCATATGCGATAGCGACGGGAATCCAGTCGTATGTGAAGGTATTTTTTCTTTCAATAATCACTTAACGAACGACTTGAATATGGCAAACCAAACGAGATTCTCACTCATTAACACATCAGCTAAAGGTGAAATATGCAGATGTACACTAACATTACTGTTGCTTAGAAACATTTTTTTTTTGCCACAATCTAATTAAGATTATGTAAAATGTATAGTTACACTTTGATAAAAGGTCAGGAAGAACTTTGAGCTTTTGGCACGTCATATTCAAGTCCTTCGTAAAGTCACGAGCACAGAAATATATAAGGCTTCTTTTATACTAACTTTCTAGAGCGCTCTAGAGGGAAGCGCTCTAACGTAAGTGTAAACAGACACTATGAACATGGCGGACAAAGAAAGCGGACAAAATAAACAACCTCTCATTCTACCCTTCACAATGGTTCTGGTAGTCAAAAGAACATCCCTTCACAGCTATTATGTTTAATCATGTAGTTCCAGGTGAATATGCATGTGACACCTGTTCCACATATTTCAGACAATAGCAGTGAAGGGATGTTCTTTGACTACCAGAATCATTGTGAAGGGTAGAATGAGGGGTTGTTTATTTTGTCCGCTTTCTTTGCCCCCCATGTTCATAGTGAGACAAACCGCTTCATGAAGGGGCTCCTCTTGACCATTTTAAAGTGGCCTACCTCGCGATATGGTCTTCTGGAGCGGTTGCTCGCTAGGGCGCTCTACAACCGCTCAGCGTGCCGTGTAAACAGAAATACACAATCGGAAGTGTGTGTCGCCGTTCCGCGCGAAATAACGATTGCGTGTACGCATACGCCGTGGCCGTTCAGGGATGGGATCGCTCTACACACTAAGAAAAAAAGAGGTGCAATTTTGCACCCTTCAAATGCTGCACTGTGAGCTCCTTTTAGGGTGCAACTTTGCACCTTCACAAGCTTAAAGGTGCAATTAGCTACATTTTGCACCCTAAAGGGTGCAGAGTTGCACCTTTTTAGAAAATGTGCAAATTTGCACCTTTTTGTACGAAAAAATTTCTGCACCCTAAAAGGTGCAAAGGTGCACCTTATAGCGTGCAAACGGGCATTTCTGGGGGCAAACAAGAACAAAAAGTGAGTGTAAATGTGGCCTAAGACGTCTTATGTTTCTGTGGTAATGAGTAACTTTACGAACAGCTTTATGAAACAGCCCATGGTCATGCAATTACAATTCAAAAGAAACTGTTTCATACTAATCGGAAATGGTTGAGATAGTAGTACATTGAAAATCGGTGTCTATTTTGGGGTTTTGAAGTAATCATCATGATAGGAAATTAACTCAGTCTTTTTGAAAGGGATAGACTGTCTGGGAATGTGTGGGTATGCGATGGGACTACACTGACACACCAGAATGGTTCCAGCTTGGGGGGTGGTGGAGCATAGCCCAAAAGCTTTAGAATTTTTTTTTGTATTTTACACCCCAACATGCCCACTAACTATATTTCTGTAACAATTGTCATCAGAATTAGGGGTTCATAGTCTTTGAGGATTATATTTTTCTCCCTTTTCTCCTGTTTTTCTCCCTTTTTGGGGGTGTTATTAGAACCCCCTTCAAGTGCTATCGGGGTACATATACCCCTTTCCCCCTCCCTTAGATAGGCCTCAGCAAGAGGGGTATTTCTTCACTTGGAAAAGTTCGTTTTCATTATGAGTGGAAGGTATGAATCGAACATTTTATGGAAAAACTATATTTGGCTTTATTATTAGGTGGGAGAAATGGAATTGCAAGGAGGGTCACTATTCTAGAATTTTTTCTTATTTCAAAAATATTTTATACAAATCTGACATAGATAATTGAGTGGTATAATGAATTTGCTGTGTGTACTAGAGTTTGTTTTAGCATTACGACAGAATTTAACTGAACAAAACTACCAAAGTAATGAAAAAATAGATGTACTTGGAAAAAGAAGTTAAAATTCTTCATGCCTTGAATTTTCTGGATATTACCAAGGGTTTGAACGCTCAAGTTCAAGGCTACCAAAAGGTCAAGGCACTGAAAAATTATAGGCCAAAGGGCACCTTAAGGTCAAGTCCGAGCATGAAGGCACTACAATATTGCACATTATCATGCTATTGATTTTCATTTTGTTTGAATGTATATTTATGCCATATTAATTTAAGTGTTATCAAATTCGCATTTTTTTTATCAATATACTTGCAATCTTTGACAAGGCCTCAGTGTAACCAAGTCGATCTTGTCGATATTTAGACTTTGTCATGTTTGTGTGTCAATATTATGAAATATTAATCAGTCAGTCAATCCTTTATTTACTCAGTCAGTGATCAGTTATTTCCTTTTATGCTTTTCTCTTCTTTTTTTTTCTTCATTACAGGCTAAGGAGTGTATAAGATGGTATCCAAAACTGGACCCCTCGACGACGAGACCAACAACGGAATGTCAATGCCATAATTTGATTTTGATTTGATTTGATTTATTTCCGTTTCAATCTGAACATATCTTCATGCATATACAAAGCATATCGATTCAATCTGAACATAAATTCAAGCATGTGCACATGTAGGAGCAACGGCCCCACCCCTTCCTTTCTCAACACGCTTCTACCAATGCTGAAATGTACCTCCAGTAGAGTTGAGATTCAGATGGATGCAGCATTTTGGAGATAAATCCTATTCTTTTTATTCTGTCGGAAAAAAACACAATTACGGTGAAATAAAATCAAAATATCAAACAAAGTTGTATTTTCCAATAATCTGACTTAATGATCGTGGTCCATGTACACTGAAAGAATTCCGTTCGCTGCCTTGAATACCTCGAAAAGGAGAGAGAGAGAGAGAGAGAGAGAGAGAGAGAAAGGGAGAAAGAAGGAGAGAAAGAAAGAAAGAAAAAGAGAGAAAGAGAATGACCATGACGGATAGGCCTATATATTATCTTAGCGGCCTAGAATGAAAAAGAAATTAGGAGAATGGCAGCTGGAGGAATCGACGAAATTGAGAAATTGAAGATGAGAGAAAAAAAAGGGGGAGAGAGAGAGAGAGAGAGAGAGATAGAGAAGCGGTGAAGAGGGATGAGAAGATGTCGCAGTGGAGATTGAATGTAAATCGCCAGGTAGGAAGAAAAATCTAATGTGCGAGTCTTTACAGGAGACTATCCCAAAATAGTCACTCGACTTATCCAAAAGGCATGACCCCCGTCTCAGGCTTAATTGCAGCCTAGATATGGGGCACTCTGAGATCGCCCCAAATGTACGCCCCCATGCAATTATTATACACAACTGAGCTGCAACACTGTGCAGTTATTATTATTATTATTATTATTATTATTATTATTATTATTATTATTATTATTATTATTATTATTATTATTATCATTATTACTTATTATTATTACTTATTATTTATATTGTGCTTTCCCATAAGGCCCAAAGCGCTTACAATAAATCAAACAGTAAACATATAATCAAATGTATATCCTAAACTACAAACTGCAAAAAAGACGGGTTTTCAATGCCTTTCTGAATCTTGTAATTGATGAAGACTGTCTAATTGTGAGTGGCAAATCATTCCAGTGTTTTGAAGCTGACACAGTAAATGTCCTAATACCAGCTAATGTACGAGTAACTGAATATGTGAGACGAAGAGGATCACTGGCTGACCTCAGTGCTCAGGTGGGTGTGTATAAATTCAAACAATTACCCAAATACTTTGGAGCTTGATTATTAAGTATTTTGTACACAAACAAAAGTAATTTGAAAATTGTTCTTTGTTTCAAAGGAAGGAAGTTCCAACATAGTTCCAAGAGTAACTGGTGCTTTCATTATTTTTTGTTCAATGATATTTTTTATTTTCTCTCAAATCAAATACATATTATACAAGTCATTCATAACAAAATTTTACATATTCTTCATAAAAAAAACAGGATTATGCAATGATATTTTGGCTTAAACATAAAATGCAATAATTAAAAAAGAAAAAGTGCATTTTCATAAACCATTTAGAAGCACGTTCATATACATGATCTAAGAATAGTATCTGAGAGAAATGTTTGTCTGTTTTCGCATCCCTCCCCCCAAAGAAGGTTTTTTTTCAATATCTTTATTCGATTTCATTCAGAATATATCATTACATACAAATCAATCATAGATAATACAAATCTTAGCTTCGTAACATAAATGATGAATTAAATATATGTTCACATTATGACGTCAAAATCGATACTTACCCGATTTCGAGCGCTCCAAATTTAGAGTGCTACTATTCTGGGGCCCACCGCACATTATACCTTCCGTCTGCGATCCGATTTTGGAAAAAAAATGTTGTAGCATTTGATATGAACACTTAAAAATGTGAAATCTTAATGATCAAAATTTCGAATAGTCGTATGAATACAAAAATCGAAATTCCGGGATATTGCGAGCCTCCCTGTAGGAATAAAAGCGAACTCAATTATGAATCGTAGTGAAGTCATAGCAATCTTGTGATCGGCTACGATTTCAAGTCGATTTGGCATTTACACCGACCACAAGACTTGCAGTTAACAAAAATTTCGATTTTAGTATTCCTATCATTTTCTTGTGAGTCAGAGCGCCACAGGACTACTCCTTGGGCGCCCTAAACTCGCAGTATGAAAACGGTATATGAGTCATTAAACAATTAAAAATGAGTTTGTCGGCAGTCGGGTTTAGCCTTAGGGCCCTCTAGGGCCCTCAGAGCAGACATGGCAGACCTGGGAGTCGGGTCGATTTTAGCCCCATATAACCCAGGCTACTCATCAAATTGCCTGTGAAATGGGATGACAAGTTCGGGATAGGCTCCGAGACTAACAATAAAATAATGATATCAAATCAAACCTCTCTCGAATAAACAATGATGATAATTAAACCGGTTGAATAAAATCAACTTAAATGTTCTGCACAGAAGAAAATTTACTTAATCTATAATATCCGCATTCAGCCTCGTCTGAAGGGGGGGGGGGGCACTCATTTTTTCCGAAAGGATTTTTTTTGCTGCACCAATGGTCCGTAAGTGCATAATTTCGGAAGTTCAAATTCAAATGTTCATAATTACAAAGGACCGTAAATTGGAAGATTCAAAATTCCGAAGGGCCATGATTATCTTGAATTGACATCGAAACATAGCTATCTATTAATTTACTCAAAACATATTTTGTCATCATACTTCGAGTGTTCATTACTGCGAAGTCGCTTTTTTCTGAACAGAATGTTCGTTTTGTCAAGGATTATTAATACTGGAAATTCCGTAGGGTTCATTATTCTGAAGGTTCATAATTCCGACAGGAATACAGGGTGCGCAACACTAGCGTACCTGGGGAGGGGGCGGGCAGGAGGGTAGGGGGCAGACTGCCCCCAACGGGTTCCAACATTCCCCCCCCAAAAAAAAAAAAAAAAAAAAACAGAAAAAAAGAAAAAAAAAAAAGAAAAAAAGAAAAAAAAGGGGAGGGAGAAAAAATGGAAAGAAGGGAAAAAAGGAAAAGAGAAGAGAAAAAAAGAAAAAGATAAAAGAATAGAAAGAAGAAAAAGGGAGAGGAAAAAAGGGGAAAAAAGAAAAAAAAAAAGGAGACAAATGAGATTAGGAAAATGAAAATGAAATGACAAATTTGAAATTATTCGCTAGCTCGAACCCCTTCCTATAGTCGCCCTTAGATAACATCGCATATTTTGTGTTCCCAGCAAGAAAAAAAACCCACCAACAACCAAAAACTTTTATGCGTTTATTTTTCACTCGCTCGCCAAAAAGAAAATTAACATCGCCTTAGACACGATTGTGCCAGCTCTGACTTACAACAATAAAACCCATTTTGTGTTCCACATATCATTAAAAAAGTGGGGTTTTTTCGCTCGCTCACTACGCCCACTCGCCTTAGACACGACTGTGCCCGTCCCGACCTGCAAAAATAAGACCCAGTTTATGTACCAAATATTAGTAAAAGCGAAGTGTTTTTTTTCGCTCGCTGCTCTCGCTCGCCAAAATGGAATTATCATCGCTTTAAACACGATTGTGCAAGCCCCGACCTGCAGTGCTCAATAAAACGTAGTTTATGTACCAAGCGTTATTTAAAGAGAAGTACTTTTTTGCTCGCTCGCTACGTTCGCTCGCCAAAAATGGAAATAATATGATATGATAATATATAGATAAAATAATAATCTTCTACTAAGACCTAATTATTATTCAGAGTTTTATTTCATAACACACTTGACATCTAAGTGAATTCATGGGAATGAGAACAATGTAATCTAATAGTGAATGGAAGTTCATTTATTCATGTTCAAAGAACGCTGACTTGTTTACAATAAGATCTATGAATAGCTTAGTAAGGAAGAATCCCGAACCGGCTTTCTTCAAGAAAGGAAGAGAGAAAACAGGAATTTTCTAATTAGCATTAAGATTACTTCTGTATATAAGTTGGAAATCTGGCCAAATCGAATCAGAATTCACGCATGAGATCTTGGGGCCTGTCTCTCTGGCCTTCACTTCAATATCAGAGGTGATAGTTTGTGCTACAAAGGAGGGCATGTATTCTCGCCCATCACCATGACCTTATCGATATTAACCTCATCTTGGATCGCGTCTTAGACATCATTTGGGACACCAGTATGGACACCGTTTCATATTATGTTCGACAGCATCGTCGACAGCGTCATCGGTATTGGCATCTCCTTCATTATTTTGGAAATAGTCTATGTGATTCATCCTTCCGGAATCTTCTTTTTCATCGGAAGCTTTAAAGCTAGCTCACCTTTTGAACTTGATCTACATTAATTTTCAAGAACATTCTGGACTCATGATTTGGATTATATTGCTCGGATATGGACTTTTCCAGCTGAGAAATTGTCTTTGCTAACTTAACTATTGAAAGTTTGTTTTGGTGATGAGATGAATGTAAATATTAATAATAATGTTTCACAATATATAAGGTAAAATCCATTTGTACGATTCTGGTCTTTTGTGGGCTTTGGATCGCAACACATATTTATAAGGTAATCTCAAATTGTAATCTAAATAAGACATTTTCAACCATATTTTAAAACAAATAATTGAATAATGGCCGTATATAATGAAGTAGATACATGCACTGGGTAGACAAGTGTAGGATAGGATATAGGAGCATAGGGTATAGGATAATAGGATTAGGATAGGATAAGAAGTATATACAATTTGTTAGCGCTGTGTCATTCTGACACGAAGATAAAAATTAAGTTTATATTTTGCATTTTTATGAGTTGATTGGCTGCTTGTTTTCGGCCTATGAGCATTTCTGGAATTTCTTTTTTGCATGTTCTTACAACGTTGTAGACGTTCTTAAAAGGTTTTCTGGACGTATTTTACATTCTTAAAATGTTTGCAAAACGTCTCCAGCGTCCAACAGGTTTTCTGCAGGTACTTACATCTAAAAGCAATTGCATAAAAGGTTTTTTTTATTGGTTTTTCTAACGTTTAGAAAACGTTTGAAAAAAAACGTTTTAAAACAATTTGAAGACGTCCAAAACCTTCCACACAACAGGTTCTAGAAACATTTTCACAAAACGTCCAAGTAACTTACTTGAAACGTTTTTATAACGTTCAGAAAACGTCCAGCTGTTAGTTAGGTTAGTAGTAGTAGTAGTAGTAGTAGTAGTAGTAGTAGTAGTAGTCGTAGTAGCGGTAGTAGCAGTAGTAGTAATAGTGGTAGTAGTAGAATTAGTAGCAGTATAAGTAGTCATAGTAGGAGTATGGGCTAGTAGTGGTAGTGGGCGTAGTTGGTGGTGGTGGTGGTGGTGGTGGTGGTGGTAGTAGTAGTAGTAGTAGTAGTAGTAGTAGTAAATATAGACATCGTAGTAGTGGTAATCAAGAATGACCTCTCGGTTCATCACGTCAGTTCGGAATGTAACGCTTTCAGCATGCAATGCTTGTGAAGAACTCTAACCATATTTTAAGCTATCAGGTTTCTCTTCTGCAACGGTATGTTTAACCATTTTCCTTTGCCTCCTTTCCTTCTTTCCCCACCGTATTATCCTGCCCTCTCGCTATAGCTCTCATATGCCCACTCCGGTCGCAACGTTCTAATTTTCATATCGTGCTCTCTCTTTCTCTCTCTCTCTCCCTCTCTCTTCCTCTCTCTGTCCCTCCCCTTCGCGCGCGCGCGCTCTCTCTCTCTCTTCTTTTCTTTCTCAGTGTATACATTTTGTGCTGCAACTTTTTTTTCACCTTTGTTGGTTTTTCTTATTATGTGTTCTATCAGATTATATGTGTTTTTATCTTTTATTCTTCGATATATATTTACACTTTCGCAAGTGACACATACGAGTCCTAGCAAGTATGTAGGTTGTATGAATTCACAATAATTCAGAAAAATGAAATGAAATAGAAATGTCAGTCACTGTCAATAGTAAATTTGCATTTACTGTGTTTTATACATATATATATATATATATATATATATATATATACATACATATATTCATATGAAGATATATATGATTGAGAAGATATCCAACTCAGGGGCGTAACAGGTACCTGTTATCAGGGGGGGGGGGGCAGAGCCTAAAATTTCCCGGTAACTAGTCTATGTCTAGAATCTGTGGCGTAGCTAGGACTGCATTTTAGGAGGACGGTAGTGTTCCACCGGCGTAAATCCAATATGAGGAATGGGGGATGAAAAACTTTTAAAACAATTTTTTCCCCTCTCACACAGAATTTGATTTCTATTTTGCGAGCGAGCGAAGCAAGCGAGCAAAAAATAACCACTTTTCCGGTTTTGAATCGCATTTTTTAATAAAAATTCTAAAATATGACGAAAGAGCGAAGCGAGCGAGCCAAAAATAACCACTTTTCTCGATTTTGATTGCATTTTCGGATTAATCCTAAGATTTTAATGAACGAACAAAGCGAGCGAGCCAGAAATAACCACTTTTTTTGTTTTCAATAGAATTTTTCAAATAGAAATTCTAAATTTTCTTATGTTCTTTTAGTTGATGTATTTATTGTCATTTCATATGTGTACTGTACTGTCGTTATTATTATCATTGATTCCAGATCCTGATGAAGGGCCGGTGGCCGAAAGCTTGGTCTTAATTGGTGGTATATATGTCTTGCAACGGCCCTCTTCGTAAACCCCCTTTTTCGGATCACGTACACACATGCATATACATACATACATACATACATACATATATATATAGGAGACACAGATCTTACTTGAGTCATAGTTCCAACTTTCTAGGTTTTTTTTTTTTAAACATTTGAGGAAGGGAATGTGTTATCTTATGAGAAAGTTTTTCGCTTTGATTCTATTCCTGTTATGATGGAAAATGCATGACAAAAACATTTACTATACTGTCAGTACTATGTTATGCTTTATTTGAAATATATATCAATAAATGAAAAAAAATATACCTTTGCGTAATAACATGTAAAAAGGTGGCCTTCGATTACTCTTCACGTGTGACTGGTAGTGGGACACAAACATTTATATGTAAAACAACATGCCAATCAGAATGATGTATGAACTCCAATCAGAATGATGTATGAACTTGTTGATTGTCTAAATCATTAATTATTTTTAAAATGATTTATTGAAACAATGAGACTTTTTATTACATTTGATCCTCAAATTTTGATGGGACGACCACTATTTCTATCAAAAAATGCTGGCGGATTACATTTTCTTTCATCAAACTGAAATAACTGATGACGTTGTAACAAATGCAATTTTTGTTTTGAAATGGTGTTGTAGATGCTGGTAGGATATTATGGGATTTTAACGTCCAGTCTTTTATATAAACTGGAACAGCTGCAACCTTTGCAACAGTCGCAACAGAATCATCAAGAGGCCTGTCTCAAAACACATCCTCTACGATCCCCTACGATTTTTGTAAGAGGAAATTCAATAGGTAAGAACACTGGTTGAAACCTTTTGAACTGTACTTACTGTTCATTTATTTCTTGCATTCCATTATCTTAAAAAAAAAATCATTTTATTTATGTAAAGTCACATGGATTGGGAAAGAGACCTTCAAGTTACAGTCATCCAATTTATCTTTGTCTTCTCCCGGTGTCCATGTGACTCTCCTTAAGCCCCGCGCACACTATATGAAATTGAAATTTCATTAGTGAGGTTCTTGATAATGAAATGAATTCTAAAATCGAAACTGTGGTTTAGTGTAAGCCTTTTAGTCGGAGTAAAGGTCAAATCGGCTCTCAGTCGTACACAAACCGCAAGAGTTCTATGACTTCACTACGATTCCGCAATGATTTTCCTTATCCTCGAACAGGGAGACTTGCAGTAGCACATAATTTTGATTTTAGTCTTCATGCAAATATTCAAGACTTTGAGTATTAAAATTTCATTGACTGAATGTTCATTTCAAATGCAATAGGCTCTGTTTCAGATCAATGGTGTAACTTCCGAAATTGTTACTTTTCAAGCTGCCCAGCAAAATTTAAAAGGCGTAGCCCCCTTTGCTGTATATCATTTGAAAAAGTTCTAAAGGTGCTACCTTGGGTAGCCTAACGAAGTTGTGCGGTCAATCTGTTCGGCTTTCTTGGACCAATATATGGTGTGAATTGGCCACTTTTGCTGTGACATTTTTCACATGCATATTTTGAATGAAAAAAAAAAATCATCAAGGTTTTCTAAATTCCTATCTTTTTCATGCCTTGGTGAAAGAGAAGGAATGTAATAAAACTGCTATCTCACCTACAACATTTCAATGTCTTTTTTTAATGCAAGACGGACTCAAAGTTGACGTTTCGGACGTGAAAAGTCTCCTCGTTTTAGCAACAGAAATATGAAGTCACCAAATTTTATTTCAAACATTTATGAAGAAAAAGTATTTATGTTAACAATTTTCCGTTAGCTTTTTCGTCACGTCCGAAACATTCAACTAGTGATGATAATTACCTTCATAATAACATTTTTTAAATTTTCAAGTGGTTCTGGAGATTTGTCTGACCCTCCTTACTATTAATTTCAGATATGCAAATTTTTTCATCACAAATAATTTTTTGCAGCCAATTAACATTTTCCGTGAACACCTGTCACGTCCGAAAAACAGTGTGCCACGTCCGAGACAAATTTTGACACAAATCCTCATCAAACTCATTTGCATATAACCTTAAAATCTGATTTTCACACACTTGTTATTCAGTCCATCTTACTGATCACAAAAATGGTATTGAGGAAGAATGCATCTTATTAAAAAAATTAATGGGGGCTATTTTTCAAAAAAATGTGTTTCGGACGTGACTTTTTAACACAGAATTTATATGTTCCTTGTTTTGAATAGGTTAATAACTTCATTTTACCATATAATTATATAAATTAGTTTGAATTCATACAGTGTACCTTAGTATTGCATAATTACTAGAGTTGCACTACGATTTTGAGCATTGATGCATGAAAATACAAAAAAGCAATTATTTTTTCAATTTTAAAATAGGGTAGTTTGATCCCCTATTTATTTAACGCGAAAGTAATAAAATTCGACACTTACAATAATTCTAAATAGTTGACAACACCGTTTGACATGACATTCATTCACCGCATGATATTTATAGGGTGCTTGTGTATAGGTTGAAAGTAGTATTTCTAGATTTTGATTTGTTGTGTTTCGGACGTGGCGTAGGCCTATTAATGTTAACTTCGGAAGATCTAGTCCGTATGAGGCCCTAAATAATGTTGATTCTAGTACATATTGGATGAATTGTAATTATTCATAAACGTAGTCACTACTTTGCAATTCTTATTCAATTTGGGGTTGATTCTGTTCATTTAAACTGATGATTTTAACATATATGTGTATTTGATTGAAAACAGACAAGTATGGACAGGTGTATACAGTGTGTAGTGTTTATTATACAGATACTGTAATATCAAAACTTAATTTCCATCCAGTTTTCACTAAATTATTCCCTTTTTTCTTTTTTTTTTTGGGGGGGGGGTTGGTACCATGGGCAGCACCAATTATCTTTATGTTTGAACTGTAAAATTTTGTTGTATGAATAAGTCAGAATTCAGTAGCAAAATACAAAAAAAAAAAAAAAAACACAACAAAACAAAAATACCTCCTCTCATAACTAGGAATGATTCATTTCCAGGCCTTGCCTAACAATTCTGAACAGGCCTATAAGTAAACAAAACAAGAATCTAATTGTACATGTAGTATCTGCCAAGGCATAAATATGTATATGAATGTTATATTATTTCTTAAATAATCATCATGAGAAGAGATTTACATCATGTATCCACTTGTCTAACCACCTACATGTAAGTCTGAATAGGGATAGGGTACAGGGTGAGTTTGCATAGCAGGATGTACATGTATGTATTGAAAATTAATTTTACGCACAGCTTTGTAAGAACTTCTTCTGCAACCTGCCCTTTTTTAGTTATCATATGTACAGCAATGAATTAACCCCCCAAAAGGAAAAAAAAAATATCAACTTTTGTTGAAAATGAAAAATGCTGTAAGAATTTTCTTGAAGCAAATATTATTGATATGTTACAAAACTCAAAGTTCCCCCTTTTTTTTCTTTTCAAATTTTAATCCAAATACAAGCACTGAATAAAGAGCTTGACAGAACGAAATGAAGAATCAAAACGAACATGTAATTTGACTTCTTCAAGTCCTTGCACTTGCACCAGTTTGATTTGTTTTGTGCAAGTACAAAAGCGCAAGAACAAAACTGCAAGTTTTGTACATGTACTGCTTTTATGTGACTTAAAACTATATTTCAGACTTTAAGCAATTAAAAACACTCAAAGTAGAAAGACCTGTTATACAATTGCTTTTACGTTAAATCAAGAACAAAATCATTGTATTTTTGTCCTTTACGCGTTTCCATACTAAATTTCTAATACCGATTTCACTCAAGGTACGGTCGCTGGGGAGGGTCGCAGAGACCGTACCCAGCGACCGATGAAACCATGGTGTGAAATCATTTCATCGTACTCAGCGACCGATCGTTTCCGGCCAAAACGATCGGTAGCTGAGCCCGACCTAAGAGGTACTTCAGCGACTGATCGCAACCGATGCAAACTTGATGTGAAAGCACATCGTGCTCTGCGACCGATCGAAATGCAATGACCCCCATACATGCCCACGCGCTATCTCTACTTCCGCTTCCAGCTAGGTCAGCTATACTGCGACCGATCGCTCAGGGCCTGACCAAATTTTGACGGCGGTGTGATAGCACATCCGATCGGTCGCTGGGTATGGTCTCTGCGACCGTACCCAGCGACCGTACCTTGGTGTGAAAGCGGTATAAATGTCTAATATTTTCTGATCTCCTGTGTGAGTGTGTGTGAAACATACAACTTCAAATTTCCTTAACATAACCAGGGTGCCTTTGTGTATAAAAACTTGCTATTATCAATCGTAAATACCATGGTAACGTTGCTCAACAGCCGATCAAAATCCAGTATTCCAAGATAGTTACCATAGATGGAAAAGTTACTATAATAGCAAGTTTTATGCAACGGCCCCCTGACATCCTTTTCATGTAGACAATCAAATTCAGAATACACTATACATCCATAAGCATTTCGTCATTGACAATATTTTAATGATATGAGGTATTCAAAAGGGAATACTGCTCAAAGCTGTAAATGTATAATGTGTATGTAAAGATTATGTTAATTTCATGGGGGGGGGGGGGCGTATGCTTTCCATTAAACTATTGGGCATTTATTACCCAACTGTCAGAATTTACCCAATTGTTAGGTAATAACTTCTATGTTATTGGGCAAATTCCGTTGCCCTCATTTTCGAAATTTAAAAAATATAGAAATTATTGTTTCACACCTTTTTTTTTACCATAAACCTATCCTATCCTGCCCTTTCCTATCTGCCTATCATGGCGTATGTTATCCTATCCCATCCTATCAAATTGATACACTAGAATGCAAGCTCTTATATACCCAGTATGATTTTATATGTGCTTTGTGACGGTTAGTAAATCAAGCCCACCCTAAACCATACGCTAATGAAAAGTCAAGAATACTCATTTTTATTTCGCCAATTTTGTAGAAAAAACAACCATCTAGTGGATAATTTCATGGAATTAACTAACTTACTGTAAGAATGAATTTTTCTCAACATCCATGTGACCAGGAATGTTGGTAGGAATATGACCAACAGTTGAGCAAAAGGTTTGTGACACAAATTGGTCAAATGGTCTTTCCTACATTTGGGCAAGATTTGCACAGCTTTGGGCAAAATTCTAACCAACTATGTGCTACCCAACTAAATTTACCCAAGTTTTAAAGAGTGTATATGTACGACGTAGAGCATACTTCTTCATATAGTTTTTGCTGAATATACGTATAAATTCCAGGGTATGCTCTTGTACTATATTGTGGAGCTGTACGAGGGAATCGTAAGCATGAATTCATGTCAAATTCAATCAGCCCCTTGTCTGGTCCAAACTGTAGTATTTTTAACTTGATATCAGTTAACAGATATCAGTGATAAACTACAGTCTTACTTGTGGTCGGTGATGTATGTACAACCAAAATAGTTCTGACTTGCCCACGAGTCTAAATAGAAATTACCCCGAATTCGTCGAGAGATGGAATAAGATAGGTTATCAGCTCGTTCCAAATAAAGAATTTTGAAATACATTTTAAACTTACAGAATAGAAATAAACTGAAAGAAAATGGCCAAGGCTCTTTTCTTCGTTCTCGCTGCCACCCTCATCCTCGCCGCCATCGCTCTCGAGTTCGAGGAGGAGGATATGGCTAATGATGTCGAGTTCCTCAAGAGGAATCCTGAAATGGAGGATTTCTCGATGGCTGAGCAAAGTGGAAATAAGAGATATTATGGTGAGTATCGAACCATCAAACCGCTATTTCTGAAGTGTTAGCAGTTTTAAAAGTGAACCAATGACCACTGCTGAAATGAACTGAATCTGACTCAGAAAAACGCCTCCATGAAATCCAACTATGCGACTTGAGTTCTCCGTGGGCCCTATTATGCGAGAGCTTGTACGAGTGCGTCCACTTGCCTACTACCAAGAAGCTCATAATTTTACTTAGAGTGTATTTAAATGTGCAAAACCTTTTTAGAAGTAATATTTGAGCCTCTATTTTGAATAAATTATAGCCACATGGAACTTTCAACACACAAAGGAAGACATTTTTAGTGGTTGGTAAACTTTAACTATTAAATTGATGTATCTTTATAATATATTTCATGACTTGAGACTGTGAAAACAATACAAAACGTGCAGATATTCTCATTTACAAACAGCACGTTTTAATGTAACAATGTATATAAATATCCCATCTACCAGTACCAGAGAAGTTTTCTGCATACTGATTATTGGAAGTATGCTTGTCCGTATTATTTTATGGGCCACGTACCTGTATAATAGTTAAGCTAAAAAGAGTACATCCGTGATTTTTTAGTGTAGTGGAGGAGCTTAAACTATATAGCAGGCCTTGTTGTGGATAGTTCCAGTAAACAAATAATTTTCAGACAGGTGAAAAAAGAAATAATGGTAGTAGATGGGAGGAAGGAGGGATCGAGGGAGAGGGAATTAGAGAAAGAAAGGGAAAATGAAGCTATGGGAAGAGGAGAATTGAATGGGGTAAACTAGAGAATATTACAAGATAGAATAAAAACTGTCACAAGAACGTGGACAAGGCGAGGGCACTTTTGCATTTTCTATAGTGAAATTGAAGGATTTGGTGCACACTTTTGGTGGATTTCGTGAAAATTTTTCGGAAAAATGTAAGTTTTCCAAATTTCTTGAGGGGGGGGGGGAGAGGGGGGAGGAGGGGGCCCTCTGCGTAGCCATTACTCGTATAAACTATACGTCGTGTAATTTTACGGCAGCGTTTAACACAGAACAGGGCCCCGAAACACAAAGCTTAGGGATTGATCGTACGATAAATTTTTGCGATTGATTGCACATAGTGGTCAATGCAATCAATCGCAAAGATCAATCGTACGATTAATTGCTAAGCTTTGTGTTACGGGGCCCTGATCGTTACGAGATTCAATTGCTATACATCAAGCTCAGCAGACTAGCTGCGTATAGCGTTTGGAATACTGCAGAGGGGTCCACATCTGCCCATATAATTATGTCACACATAGTGAATCCGTTCACACGCAGATTTTTTTTTTCACAGACTGTCCAAGCGGTAAGACTACCGTAAGGCGTTGTATTGTGACCACAGAACTATAATTGAGGACGTCCTCTATATAGTTCTGTGACTGTGACTGATCCTGGCACAAACGCTCTACTTAGGTTTTTTTTTTTTTTTTTAATTTCTTTTACATGAATTGTGTTTAAATGTCAAAAAAAAAAATCCGTTTCACATATCAAGCGTCGCCAAAGTTGCCAACGCAAGGATCCCCATAATAGGGATTTACTGAAACTTTCAAAATTGATAACTGATTGTCCGATTTTGCCCAAACTTTCACCGCTTCCTCTTCTTGGTCATCTTTATTCATGAAGAGCACACTGATGCATGGGTTGCATTTTCCTTTAAGTTACGAAGGCACGTGTGCGTCCACACAAGTATGAGATAATCCTGAGGTTTAGAAATCACGAGTAAACTCAAAGCTTAGGGACTGAATCTAATTACTGTTTTTCTTTGGTTCTATCTCCAGAATGTGAATCACCCATTGGCCAGATATGTCTATGCGATAGAAAGACCCGTCTTCCAATCAGCTGTGAAGGTATTGTTTTTCAATAATCATTTAAAGATGAAGTTTTAGGAGTGTCTCATAAAGCTGTTCGTAAAATTACGAATGACTTTACGAACAACTTGAATATGGCAAGCCAAATGAGATTCTTAATTATTATAAATCATATCAGCTAAAGGTGAAATATGCAGACGTGGATTAAAATTTTGCAAACATTTTTATTGAGAAATATATCTAAATATGAAAAATGCAGTTACACTTTAATGAAAGGTTTAGGAAAAAACTTTGAACATCCCATTTGGCAGTTCATTGTTTTTTTCTTTTAAGAAAAGGCATCACAAATTTTGATTTGGCTTGATTACTTTGAGTTCTGATGTATCAAAGCACCCAAAACACACAATAACATCTTAGACCATGGAATGGAAAATTAGAGGCTCTGTTTTTCATTTTTCGTGGTCCACATTTTCGCCCCATGTTGGTATACTGATGTAGTCTTTTGTGCTGAATGCAAATAAGAATGCAGCAAAGTATGAAAATTGCACGTTGGATGTAACTTCAAGGAAAAAGTCGGGGAATTCAGCTAGGCTATGGGAAGCAAAACATTTGACATAATGCTGATAAAACTTATGTAATAGGGAGCAAAGCAACAACAAGAATGAACACAGTATAGCCAAAACTTTAAGAAAAATTTTACATTTTAGACCTCCAATATTTATATTTCTTTTACAATTTTCCTCAGAACTGAGCGCATAGTCTTTGGAGGATTACATTTTCTCCCTTTCCTCTGGATATTTTTTTCTTCCTTTCATTTTGAATGTTATTAGAGCCCCCCTCCCCTAGATAGGCCTTGGCGGGGGGGGGGGTATTTCTTCATTTGGAAAAGTTCGTTTTCATTATTAGTGGAAGACAATGCATCGAACATTTTATGGAAAAAACCCAAATAAACAATGACTAAATAATGGAATATGTTATACGTTTAAACACAACCACACTTAATAATCAAAAGGACCTGTAGTTGCCTCTCTAAATTTCCAAAAGTCTATTAATTCATCATAGTTTGAAGCATTGTCTGTCATAAAAATTCACTGAATATTTTTAAAAATCTTTGATACAAATCTGACATGGATAAACGAGTGGTATCGTGTATACTAGAGTTTGTTTTAGCTTTACGGTAGAGTTTAATAGAACAAAACTACCAGAGTAGTAAAAAGTTATTTAGAAAAAGAAGTTAAAATTTTTCATGCCTTGAAAATGCCATGAATTTTCTGGACATTACCGAGGGTTTAAACCCTAAGGTCAAGGCTTGTAAAAGGCCAATGTACTGAAAAAATATAGGCCTTAAGTCGCCTTAAGGCCAAGGCCAAGCATGAAGGCACAACAATACTACAGTATTGATGCTATGAATTTTCATTTTTGAATGCATATTTATATGCCATAGTTATTCAAGTGTTTTCAGATTTTTTTTTTATAAATTGATATACTTGCAATGTTTGACAAGGCCTTAGTGGAAACCAGTCTTGTCGTTATTTAGACTTCCTGTATCAGTATTATGAAATATCAGTCAATCAGTCAATCCTTCAGTCACTCAGTCAGTGGTCAATTGTTTTCTCTTATGCATTTCTCTTTTTTTTTGTTGCAGGCCGCCCTCTACCTGGCGAAGGCGTGTAAATGATGGTATTGGAAATAGGACCCCTCGACGATGAGACCAAGAACGGAATGTCATTGTCATGATAGGAGCAGCAACCGCCCGCGTCTTATTTTTTCGAAATCAAGCGAGCCTACTAGCATGTATAAAGCGTATGACCGAAATGATAAAAGGATGTTAAAATCATGTCTGAAAACTAAGACTAGCAATGAATGCCAGGTATGTTAGAACACGGCTCGTGGCCGAGTGGTCTATGGCGCTGCATACTATGCTGTTTCGTTCTGTTGGCTATGGCACGGGTTCGACGCCCAGTCTTGGCTCGTACTTTTTTTGCATTCAAATGCATTAACAATGGCGTTTATTTTGTCAAAAATAGTGAAGAATCACAGCTATTCTTGAATGAAACCGCTGATACTTATTTCCGGGCTCGCTTGGTTACCAAAAAATAAGACGCCAACCGACGCTATCTCACTTCTCAACACATTCCTTCCAATGATGAAATATACCTTCAAATAGAGTGTTGTGAGATTCAGATGGATGCAGCTTTGGTGGAGTTAAACCCATTTTTTGTCGAAAAAACAGAAGAAGCAATTACGCTGAAATAAAATCGAATATCAAACACAATTATTTTTCCAATGAACTGACATGATGATCGTGCTTCAAGAAGACTGAAAAAATCCCCCCTCCTTTAACCTTAAAATCCCCTTGTTATATCTTGAAAAGGAAAAAAGAGAGAGGGATAGAAAGAGAGAGAAAGATAGAAAAGAGAGAGAGAAAGAGAGAGAGAGAGAGAGAGGGGGAGGGACGAAGAAAGAGAATGATCATGGCGGATAGGCAAATATATTAATCTAGATGCATGGAAAGAAAAGAAATTAGAATGAGAATGACAGCTGGAGGAATCGACGGAGTTGAGATTGAAGGAGAGGAGAGAGAGAGAGAGAGAGAGAGAGAGAAAGAGAAAAGCGGTGAAAAGGGAAGGAAAGATTTCGTAGTGGCGATTGAATGTAAATAGCCGGGTAGGAAGAAAAATCCAATGTGCGGGTGTTTACAGGAAATTATCCCAAAATATTCACTCAACTTTATCCAAAAGCGTCGAAAAAAGGCCTGGCCACCGTCCCAGGTTTACTGCGTTCTAAATTTGGGGAGATCTTTATAAAGAGCTGCGCCCCAAATGTACGCCCCATGCAATATATTTTACACAACCAAGCTGCAGTTCCAACATAGTTCCAACTGTAACTGGTACCTGCATCCCCATTTGGAGCCCTTAATTTAGAGTGCTTATATTCTGGGGCGCCAAATAACACCCTTTTCATACTGCGAGTTAGAGCGCCACAGGATTACTCCTTGGGCGCCTATAAACTCGCAGTATATGAAAACTGTATGAGTCTTTAGATATGAGTTTGTCAGCCTGATCTTGCCGTCGGGTTTAGCCCTAGGGCCCTCAGGGCAGACCTGGGAGTCTGGTCGATTTTAGCCCCATATACCCAGGTTTCTCATCGTATTGCTGAAATGGGATGACTAGTTCGGGACAGGTTCCGAGGCTATAACAGTAATAATGAACATGATGAAATCAAATCAAACCTCTCTCTCAACTTGAATGTTCTGCATAGAAGAAAATAAAATATCCATACTAGCCTCGTCAGAAGGGGGAGGGGAGCACTCATCTTTTCCTGAATGATTTTCCTTTGCTGTACCAATGGTGCGTAAGTGCATAATTTCGGAAGTTTGGAAATTCAAATGTTCATAGTTACAAAGGCCCGCAAATTGGAAGATTCAAAATTCAAAAGGACCATGGTTATCTCGAATTAATACCGAAGCATAGCGATCTCATTCATTTACTCAAAACATATTTTGTCATCATACTTCGAGTGTTCATTACTGCGAAGTCGCATTTTTCCTGAATTTTCGTTGAGCCGAAGATGATTAATACCGCAAATGCTCTAGGGTTCATTATTCTGAAGGTTCATAATTCCTATAAGGTTCATAATTCCAACAACGAAATAGGGTTCACAATCCGAAGGGTTCTTCTCCCCCCAAAACGATGTAGGATGTAGAATGTTTGATTCTATATAATATTTTCAGAATGTAGGATTCTATGCATATTTCAGAATGAAAATCCTATTCCTTTTTCGGAATAACGAACTTTTGATTCATGAAACCTTTTTAATTTTCGGAATTACGTACCCTCTTTTCAGCTTCGTAAATATGTACCTTCCGCGCAAGCAATATAATACAACCTTAGGAATAAGAAACTTTTGAAATTATGAACCTAGTAATAAAAAAGGATGATGATGAAAATAAAACCTTCTTTAAAGCTTTCGAGAGAAAGGACGTGCGACACTCAGAATATACTCAAATGTGAATAAAAACTTATACTTGAGTATTATTCGGTAACTTTGGCTTACGTTGCTGAATGACATTCTGTCAATCTTATTCGGTAGGTTAACCACCAGAGATTGATGCCATGTGGCTTGAAATAGGATGAAATTACGACCATTAGAATGCGGCTTGATTAATCTAAAGATGAAGGCAAAGTAGCTAGACGCCAGAAATAGCTTTATTGTATCGTATTGTTATGACAATGATTTCCATCATTATAATACCATTTTTGTCAATATCGTCATCATTATCATCACTGCTAGTATGTAGTATCGTAGGAGTCATAGTAGTAGTAGTAGTTGTAGTAGTAGTAGAAGTAGTAGTAGTAGTAGTAGTAGTAGTTGTAGTAGTAATAGTAGTAGTAGTAGTAGTAGTAGAAGTAGTAGTAGTAGTAGTAGTAGTAGTAGTAGTAGTAGTATAGTTGTTGTTGTAAAAGTGCCAGAAGTGGTAGTTAGTAAAAGTAGAAGTAGTAGTAGTAGTAGTAGTAGTAGTAGTAGTAGTAGTAGTAGTAGTAGCAGCAGTAGAAGTAGTAGTAGTATAGTTGTTGTTGTAGAAGTGCCAGTAGCGGTAGTTAGTAAAAGTTGTAGTAGTAGTAGTAGTAGTAGTAGTAGTAGTAGTAGTAGTAGTAGTAGTAGTAGAAGTAGTAGTAGTAGTAGTATAGTTCTCGTTGTAAAAGTGCCAGAAGTGGTAGTTAGTAAAAGTAGTAGTAGTAGTAGTAGTAGTAGTAGTAGTAGTAGTAGTAGTAGTAGTAGTAGTAGTAGTAGTATAGTAGAAGTAGTAGTAGCAGTAGAAGTAGTAGTAGTAGTAGTAGTAGTAGTAGTAGTAGTAGTAGCAGTAGTAGTAGTAGAAGTAGTAGTAGTAGTAGTAGTAGTAGTAGTAGTAGTAGTAATAGTAGTAGTAGTAGTAGTAGAAGTAGGAGGAGGAGGAGGAGGAGGAGGAGGAGGAGGAGGAGGAGGAGGAGGAGAGTAGTAGTAGTAGTAGTAGTAGTAGTAGTAGTAGTAGTAGTAGTAGTAGTAGTAGTAGTAGAAGTAATAGTAGCAGTAGTAGTAGTAGTAGAAGTAGTAGGAGGAAAATAATTATCTGTGTGCATCTTCCTGCCATTCAAGAATGACCTCCCGGTGCATCTAATATCTAAAATCTAACAGGTTTCTCTTAATTCTGCAAACGGTATGTTTAACAATTTTTCTTCGCCTTTTTTTTTCTGACCCCACTCCCTCCCTCCCCCTCTCATTCTGTGTCTCTCACCCCAGAATAATTCCATCTCTTTTGCAGAATCTTAACGACAAACTCTTCAAGATCTATATAGTTGAGAGCATAAGCAAGGGGGGGGGGGCGTAAAATTGATATTACTTGGTGGACAAAATTTATAAACGCAAGGGGCCATCAATAATATTACGACGATTTCCTGGAAGGGTTTCTATGCTTGTTTGTTTTACCTCCCCTTTAATGTCACCTTACTCTTCTTTTCAAATTTTCTGGGCATGTTTCGGGGAGGGGGGACCTGGTAGGTGAAATTTCCAAACTCACGAGGACTGCCTTTCTTCCATCCCACTCCTGTCAGCTCATCCTTCTTTTCAAGATGGGGGGGGGGGGGGGGAGGGGCACGGATCTTACCTGGACATGGTTTTGAGTCGTCATGATTTGTTCCTTCACTGTACAAAATCAAAATAATTATAGGTGACACAGATCTTACTTGAATTATAGTTACAACTTTCCAGGTTTGTTCAAACCTTTAAAAGAAGGGAATGAATTATGTATCTTAGGAGAAAATTGTTCGCTTTGTACCTGTTCCTATTCATGATGAAAAATGCTTAACAAAATAAAGTTCTCTTTGTACTTTGGTTGGCAGATGGCACACAAAGGTTTATATGCTAACCGGCATGTCAATCAAACCTCATGATGATTTTTCTTTGTTTATATTGTTTCCTCTTTATATTGAAATGTTCTAAGTTGAATGTATTAAAATAAAAAGATACATTTTATGGAGATGGATGTTACCATCAAGCTTTGCTAGAACACCCATAATCATGATGATTTTATTATTTCATTTTACTGAAATTTTATCATTCGTATTTATTGAAATAAAGAGATAATATTTATGGAGATGAATGTTACCCTTAGGCTTTAATAGAACACCCATAAATTTTATCAAGCGATGCATTTTCGCGGCTTAAATTTTCTATCTTCAATTAAACGAATGATATTGCTGGAACATTATGATATCTTTTAAATGGCATTGTAGATGCTGGTAAGATGTTAGGTTATATAAACGAGTCTTGTATTGGAACTACATGGGACAATTGCAACTACTTTGCATCGCATCCTCAACGAGTCGATTTCCATTCTTAAAAAAATCAGGTAAACAGGTAAGAAGTAATTATTCTTGAGATGGTGAATGCGGATGGTTATGCAATCGATACGCTATATACATGTATAGTCTGATAGTATCTATGTGGAATACATGTTAATACAGTTTTCGCTAAATAGCATAGAATAGTTTCAATGAATAAAATGACAACTTCGAGGTCTTTTCTGATGTCTTATCATGCTTATGGCCAAATAATACTTTACCCGTGATATCATAGCATACTATGACTTAGCGAATATAATCTATTTCTGGATGAAAAAAGGAAAGTTGCTGAATCGAATAAGATGTCCTACTTTTTCGAGATATCGATAATATCTATCATCTTTGTTGTTAGGCTCAAGAGCATAAAACAAATCCAACTGCTTAAGGTTGGTTGGTTGGTTTTTGAGTTTAGAGGCGCCTATCACTTCTAAATTAGAATATTTGCGCCTGTATACTGCTTAAGAATAAAGCTTCAACTTATATATTGGCAGGCCCAGTATGTGCCTCATACGGTACTAAGTATTGTGGAACTGTATTATCATGGTTATGGAATAGTATAAGCGTGAATTGACTTTAAAAGTTTTTGAACCTCTTGTCTGATCCAAGTTGTATACTTTTAATCAGTGATGTGTCCGAGTCCAGTCAGCCCGAGTCCGCGTCCAAGTCCGAGTCCCAGTCCGAGTCCGAGTCCGAGTCCGGCCTTCCGAGTCCGAGTCCGGCATGTCCGAGTCCGAGTCCGGCACATGTGCAAATGTATTACATCGCAATTAGAAAAACCAGTTAAAACCATTTGGATTTTCAACTGGTGTAAACTGGAATCAACTGGTACGAGTTGAATCCATTTGACCAAACTGGCAGGCTATATGTGCCAGTTTATTCAGCTGGTTTCAACTGGAAATTACTTGTTCACATTATAGACACCAGTTTATTCCAGTTGAAACCAAAGAAATAAACTGGCAGACCCTGAACTTTGCCAGTCAATTCCAATTGAAAACTAGTGGAATAAACTGGACAGATTTTATACCAGTTCAAAACCACTGGACACAACTGGCAGATTTACCATTCGATTCCACCTGAAAGCAATGAAATAAACTGGCATATTAAAATATACAAGTTGATACCAGTTGAAACCGGTTGGAAAGTTCTCAATTTTATTTAACTGGTTTCAATGGGTTTTATCAGTTTTAAGAGGAAATAAGCAAAGTTGGATGAATTAAGACCATTATTTTTTTCCATTTGTCAAAACGTAGGATATATCCCACTGTTGAAACCAGACCTGGAGCTAATATCCAGTTTAAACCATTTCCAGTTGAAACCACTATATTCAACTGGTGACTGCCTATTGTTGAATCCCGTAGAAAACTACCAGTTGAATACTAGTTGAAACCAGTTAATTTGCAAAAGTTACTATTGGATTTGTGCAGATTGATATTGTAATGTAATATCTTTTAATTTTCAGCGTATTTCTAAATCACTAATTATTTAGTCTTGTGTAATACATTTCCAAAATACAAAGAAAGTAAAATCAACAATCATTACGACATTACATCAATATCAATATCAATAACAGGTAATTAAACATGCACGAGGAAATACTAACCAGAACCTAAAGTGCATTCATTTATATACAAGTATATGAGGAATAGACTTGTTACTATTATGTACATGCAAGTCTTCTTGCGCTTTACATTAATTGGACAGACTGGAGGCAAACCAGTATTTCCATATAGTTGTCATAGTACATTGCACTAACAAACATGATTAGAACAATTAGTTTAATATTAGTATCAGTTATTAATTAAGTTTCATAACTGGAAGCTAATTGGTTGTAAATGGTCATAACTGGTTCCAATTGGTATTCAGGTAAAGAATCCAGTAAGGACCAGTTCAGATAACAGGAACAAGTTCCAGGTGATACCAGTTAAGTGAACTGATTTCAAAATGGAAATTGGTATACTGGTCCTATTGGTACCAGCTGATTCCAATTAAGTGAACTGGCTTCAATATGGAAATCGGTATACTGGTCCTAACCGATACCAGTTGATTCCAGTAAAATAAACTGGTTTCAACATGGAAATTGGTATACTGGTCCTAACTGGTACCAGTTGAACCAATACTTCCAACTGGTAGGGCAGCCCAGTTGACAACTGGTATTCCAACTGGGACCACCAGTTGAAATTTCTCAAGTGGAAACCAGTTGATTCCAGTATACCAATTCTCATATTGAATTGGCATACTGGAATCAACTGGAATTAACTGGTTCACTTAACCGGTACCAGTTCCAGTTGCCTTGATCTGGGCCTTATAAACCTTTTTTTTTTTTTTTTTTTTTTTACCTGGGAGAGGAATCAATTACAAATAAGTTTCTTATTCAAAATGTCCGTACTTACTAAAGAATCAATTCAAATGAATCAACAATGAATGAATTAAAAAATATTAACGCACAAAATAAATGCATGACGAAAGTATGTAGGCCTAGTTGACTTTAGTTTGTGTCCAAATATGATAATCTTTGATTGCGAAGACATGCTCAAACAGTTCAATCAAGTCCAGAAAAAATCTTGACAAATCAAAAAAATGACAACCGGAAAACGCAATACGCTGAAGAAAATGGTTCAATAGTTGAGATACAGCTCTGTGACGGTAGTTCAGATTCTGCACGATTTTTTTTCCATCCATCATAAACATGCACACATCATGTGGCGCTATGCCCTCAGACCGCGATACTCGTACCTCACTGATTCACTTACTGCGAAAACGGGTGTGTGTAACACCGATTTCGCTGAGATTTATGAAAGTGATTCGATATTTGAAAATATTGTGGGAAATTTTGATGAAATTTCGGCAAGTGGAAAATGAGACATCCGTTTGGATACGAAACCGCATTAGCGCCAAAATTCCCCGGACTCGTCGCCGAGTCATCGAGTCATAGGCCTCGAGTCCGAGTCTGAGTCCGGCCCAAACGGACTCGAGTCCGGACTCCAAGTCCAAGTCCGGACTCGAGTCACACATCACTGCTTTTAACTTAATATCGTTATCATAATCATATATATATAACAGTCTTAACTGTGGTTGGTGATGTATGCTATGATCCCAAATAGTTCGGATTTGCCCAATATACTTCGAGTCTTAAACTATGATTACCCCTAATTCGTTGAGAGATGAACTGACTAAGATGTTATTAGCTCGTTCCAAATAGAGAATTTTGAAATACCTCTTAAACTGACAGAACGGAACTGAATTAAAAGAAAAAATGGCCAAGACTCTTTTCTTCGTTCTCGCTGCCACCCTCATCGTCGCCGCCCTCGCTCTCGAGTTCGAGGAGGAGGATGATCTGGCCAATGAGGTGGAGTTCCTCAAGAGGGCACCTGCACCCAAAATGGAGGATTTCTTAATGGCTGAGACATCAGGAGGAAGGCACTTCTATGGTGAGTACTTAAACCTCATATCATGCATATCGCCACTTCTGAAAGTGTGCATTTTTGAAAGTGTACAAATCACCATGATCACCCAAATCTGATTTTAGTCACTGCTAAAAATGTGTAAAATCAAACTCACAAAACTGCATCCGTGAAAATCGAGCCGGACATTGGGTTCCGCAATTGCCCATTTCTTTTCGAGCGTATATGGATGCGTCCACTAGTCTATTCACATGTAACTCTTAAGTTTAATGAGAGTGTATTTAGACGTGCAAAATATCATTTTAGAAGTTATACTTGAGATTTTGTTGAGGCCATATTTTGAATAAAATCATTAATAATGATTTTATTTTTGTCCCTATGATATAGGGACGTGGAACTTTCAACGCACAAAGCAAAACATCATTTAGTGGTTTATAGTAAACCTGAACTATAAATGCCACATATCTATTCCATGACTTTAGTTTAAAACGATGTAAAATATGAATATATTGTCATGTATCTGCAGAACGTCTTTATGAATGAGTGTATTCAAAATACCTTACAATTTGTAATCTTTTCAATTCCTTGATATGGATAGTATTATCATTACGATGATGTAATTTGTGATTCATCCTTTGGTTACTCAAGTCTCTTGCTCATGTAAATATAAATGTAAATAACTGATATGATTATCATCTGCTTTCATATTCATTTGACACTGGAACCAAGAAGGGGGGGGGGGCGGTGGATCTGAATCGATACCTATATATACTTTGATTCTATGTGAAACTCATCATCCATTTTTTTTCTTCAGAAATAATGACTGCGGATGGACGAATCTAAAGTGTCAAATACTCACAAAGAATTTTATCAGGGCGCCTAGCTAGGGAGTTTTCACTAGTCTATAAAAAATCGTTTCATGTGCAATATCCATACTGCCTCACTAGTATTAGGAACAGACGTATAAACAACGCTTATTTGATCTTGCTCCAAAGAACTTCTTAGTCAATATAAAGCTACTTCCCCAGTTCTCTACAAGTTGTGCCCGAGGTAGCCCTTGCTCAATCTCGACCTATAAACGCATCACGGGGACATTGTGACAGTACCTTCTATGGTGAGCATCTCCTCCCCATTTTCGTGTTAATGACCATAAAATCCCTCGTGGCTTGAAAATTCGAGCAAACTTCAGGTACAAAAGGACGAGGGCGTCCGCAAGCTCTGAAAAAAACAAGATAATCTCGGGGTTTAGAAACCAAGAGTAAACCTACATTTTCAACTGAAGTTACTGTTTTTTCCCCGTCAAATTTCCAGTATGTGAAGGACCTGGGGGCCAGGTTTGCTGGTGCCGTAGAAAGACCCATGAAAAAGTCGTCTGTGGAGGTAATTTCTTTTTAATAATCATATCAAACATTAGCTTGTGTTCTAGTCAAGGAATCCCAGTGAGATGAGAAAGAAATTTCAAATTAATTGGGAATGACTGATTAGGAATTAATAAAAATTCTTGCTTACCTTGCGTTTTAGAAATAATAACTATCATAAGAAATTAGCTTAATCTCGTTCAAAAACACATGCACTGCATACAAAAATAGGTATATGAGACTACACACAAAATAATGCTCGGTTTAAGCATTCAAGCTGTTTCTTGTCATTTGAATAGTAATCTTTTTTCTGTGGTATTGTCTACTAGTATGATATTCTTCCTAAATGATAAATCAAAAGATTAAGAAAGCCCACAAGTTTTCTCTCACCTCCTCCAGGAACTCAAGCATCTCTTTAAATTGGTGTTTGATGGCATAAAAAATATACATGCTCATAAAGGGATGAGGGGAAGGGGAGGGGGGATAACGGGACCTGCGCAGTTTAGTCCTCTGTATATTGATTCTCTTTTTTGATTGGATATTTGATTTGAATTTTTTATTCATTTGAAGAAAATTTTTTACTGTTGACCGCTGAAATGTAGGTGCATACGCCACATTTGATCTAAACAAGAAAGAGAAAATTCCAGAGAATTCTTAACATTGATCGCACTCTGCAAGATGATGATCATGATATAAAAACTTGACTGGCCTCTATATCACAATCACAATTATCATTATCACCACCATGACTCTACGTAAGATTGTTGCTGCGTGTGTGCGCGCATGTATGTAATTTAACACGATTAAGTCATTTGTAAATTCCAACCAACTCTCGATATGATTTTCTTATTTACATTCCAGATCCGCTACCAGACCCGCCATCAAGTTGAACCACTTAAAGTCTCAGTCTTTGAGCCCGTCGCACACTGCGGGATCCGACTGCGACCCGATTTTCGAACAAATTGCATTTTACATTTGATATGAAAGTTTAAACAAGTAAAATGATCTTATGTGAAGTTCGGAATAATGATGCGAATACTAAAATCATAATTTGGTCAGAGTAATTAAGACCAAATCGGCCAAATCGGCTTCAAATTGTAGACAACCGCAGGGCTGCCATGACGTCATTACGATTCAGAATTGACAACGCTTTTATTCTATCAAGGAGACTCGCAATAGCCCGGGATTTCAATTTTAGTATTCATACGACTGTTTGGAACTTTGATCATTAAGATTACACACGTTTTAATGTTCATATCAAATGCTATAACAAATTTTTCAAAAATCGGATCGCAGCCAGATCGTATAGTGTGCGCCTTGCTTTAGACAGTCCGTCGGACCGACAACGGAATACCATTTTCCCGTGATAGGATTAGCACCCCCCTTTCCAGTTGGCTTACCACGCATACTCTTAATCACCAAAAGACATTTTGCTATTTATGTAAGAGGGTTCCTTGTTAATTTGTTCCTGCCAGAAATTACTTCTATTTTGGTCTTATGCTATCCTTTATTTTCTTCAAACTCCTATTCAAACCGTTTGTCCCTAGGATGTATTTGGTGGGTTATTTCGTACGTACTAGCCGTACAGAGATTTCTTTTTTTCACGTGACTGATACACATTGGTAGCTCCTTTGAGAGTGCCTTTGAAACTGTATTCTTTAATCTTGTCAAATGAGGAAAATGAATTAATGAGGAAATAAAGATCAATTCTATCATTTCTATTGGCAGTACTGTTGCAAATGGTAAATTGTATTTCTTCCCTTTTCGTTTTCAAAGAAGGCAGATGACGAATAAAAAGACATCTTTTTCGAAAAGGGTGAAGAGTGGAGGGAGAGAGAGAGAGCGAGAGAGAGAGTGAGAGAGAGAGAGATGAGAGAGATGAGATAAAGATTTTAAAAAAAGAAAATGGGGATAGAGATGAAAGATAGAGTGATGAAAGAAGAGAGAAAGCAGGAAAAAAGTGAACACAAGGAGACATGATTGGTTCAGATGATTGAAGTAAACAATCTCCTCTATTCCCCGTCTCTATATTCGACTCTTTCTCTCATTCTTTTATCCTGTCTTTTTGTTTAAAATCTAGCTCAACTCTGTCTTTTATCCTTTTTATCCTCTTTTATCCCTCTTTTGACTCTTCAACACTTTCTTATAGTAGTTTTATACTGTTTTTGATGTTATTATTATAATGCTTTTCATGAAATAATTGTTTCTGTTGTATTGATGTTTTAATCTTTCATAAACATGTTCAATCAGGACCGTGATGAAAAACAGCATCTGATCTGCTGATCATGTTTTTATCCTGTATAAATATATTTAAATAAATAATGATAAATAAATATACCTCATTTGCTGATTCAGCAAATGAGGTATATTTATTTATCATTATTTATTTAAATATATTTAATATTTTCAGAAACAGTTTCGAAGTAAGGAATATAAAGAATGCGATCGCTCAATCATTTGTCACTGATGTGAAATTTGATCCAATATTGTCTACAACAGCCATTAAAGAAGACAATGCTTCACATTCATCGCAGGGCGCGCATACATATAATATAGAGAAAATCATAATTTTATTTGCTAAAACTATATTTTTTTTCTGGGTTATTTCTTCATGAAGGTCACTGCTCATATCATTTCCATACAAAGAAGGGGAATTCATATCCCTTCTGCAGTTAAAGGTATTTTAAAGGAATGAATATAAAAATCATAATTTTGATCAATCATCATTCTTGAAATCCAGAAAAGTACATTATAGACTCATAATTTGGACGTGACGTTTATAGTTTATAGTTTATAGTACACGTACACGATCGCCGCGTACGCCGCTGTACGTGGTATGCGTACGTAGCTAGAGCTGAAAACAGAGAGATTAATTCTGGCTGAAACATAGAGATATGGACTGAAAAGAAACCTAGACTTTGAAACCAGTACGTTTGATGCAATTAATCGAAAAACTGCCTACATAGCCTAGGCTACGATGTAAAACGGAAACGCGCGAGCGGTAGGCACTTTTGAGGCAGCTTTCAGGTGAGGGATACCGTTTGGAGCGCTCTATCGAAGTAATTTGTAAACAGAGGCTAAGCAATTAATCGAAAAACTGCCTACATGGCCTAGGCTACGATGTAAAACGGAAACGCGCCAGCGGTAGGCACTTTTGAGGCAGCTTTCAGGTGAGGGATACCGTTTGGAGCGCTCTATCGAAGTAAATTGTAAACAGAGGCTAAGCCCTCCAGCGGGAGCGCTCTAGAAAAGTGAGTGTAAATGTGGCCATAGCCGTACGCAGCGGGCGGGGGGGGGGGGGGGGGGAAGGGGGCAGTTGCCCCCCCCCCCAGAAATTTCGAAAACTTGTTTTTTTTTTTTTTTTACTGAAAATTGTCACAAAATCCACGAAAAGTGTGCACCAGATCCCTAATTTTCACTTTTAAAAATGCAAAAGCGCCCTCTTGACCAGCTCGGTCGCTTCGCTCCCTCGCTTTCGAGCTTCTTCAAAAATTTTTATGCATCTTGCCCCCCCCCCGGAAAATAATTCTGCGTACAGCCTAGAATGTGAACTAAGGCGTCTTATATTTCTGTGGTCATGAGTAACTTTACGAACAACTTTATGAAGCAGCCCATGGTCATGCAATTACAATTCAAAAGAAACTGTTTCATACTAATCGGAAATGGTTGAGAAAGTAGTACATTAAAAATCGGTGTCTTGGGGTTTTGAAGTAATCATCATGATATGAAATTAACTCAATCTTTTTGAAAGGGATAGTGCAGACTGTCTGGGAATATGTGGGTATGTGATGGGACTACACTGACACACCAGAATGGTTCCAGCTTGGGGATGGGGAGCATAGCCCAAAAGCTTAAGAAAATTTTTGTATTTTCCAACCCAAACATGCCCACTATCTAAATTATATTTCTGTAAGAATTGTCATCAGAATTAGGGGTTCATAGTCTTCGAGGATTATATTTTTTCTTCCTTTTCTCCAGTTTTTCCCCTTTTTGGGGGTGTTATTAGAGCCCCCTTCAAGTGCTTCTGGGGGTACATTATACCCCTTTCCCCCTCCCTCAGCAAGGGACCTTAGCAAGAGGGGCATTTCTTCATTTGGAAAAGTTCGTTTTCATTATGAGTGGAAGACATGAATCGAACATTTTATGGAAAATCTATATTTGGCTTGATTATTAGGTGGGAGAAATGGAATTGCAAGGAGGGGTATTATTCTAGAATTTTTTCTTAAATATTTCAAAAATATTTTATACAAATCTGGCATAGATAAGCGAGTGGTATAATGAATTTGCTGTGTATACTAGAGTTTGTTTTAGCATTACGACTGAATTTAACTGAACAAAAACTACCAAAGTAATAAAAAAAATTAGATGTACTTGGAAAAAGATGTTAAAATTCTTCATGCCTTGAATTTTCTGGATATTACCAAGGGTTTGAACGCTCAAGTTCAAGGCTTGCAAAAGGCAAAGGAACTGAAAAAATATAGGCCAAAGGGCACCTTAAGGTCAAGCATGTCAAGTCCGAGCATGAAGACACTAGAATATTGCACATTATCATGCTTTTGATTTTCATTTTGTTTGAATGTATATTTATGCCATAGTAATTTAAGTGTTATCAGATTCGCATGTTTATCAATATACTTGCAATCTTTGTCAAGGCCTCAGTGCAGTCGATCTTGTCGATATTTAGACTTTGTGTGTCAATATTACGAAATATTAATCAGTCAATCAATCCTTTTTCTTCATTACAGGCTAAGGCGTGTAAGATGGTATCCAAAACTGGACCCCTCGACGACGAGACCAACAACGGAATGTCATAATTTGATTTTGACTTAATTTGATTTATTTCTGTTTCAATCTGAAGATAACTTCATGCATATGCAAAGCATATCGATTCAATCTGAACATAAATTCAAGCATTTACACATATAGGAGCAACGGCCCCACCCCCTTCCTTTCTCAACACGCTTCTACCAATGCTGAAATGTACCTCCAATAGAGTTGAGATTCAGATTGGCGCAGCCTTTTGGAGATAAATCCTATTCTTTTTATTTTGTCGAAAAACAAACAAACCCACAATTACGGTGAAATAAAATCAAAATATCAAACACAGTTGTACTTTCCATTAATCTGATTTAATGATCGCGGTTCACGTACACTGAAAGAATTCCGTTCGCTGCCTTGAAATCCCTGTGTTATACCTCGAAAAGGAGAGAGAGAGAGAGAGAGAGAGAGAGAGGGAGAAAGAAGGAGAGAAAGAAAGAAAGAGAGAGAGAGAGAGAGAGAGAGAGAGAGAGGAGAGAGAGGGGGGGGGGGGGGGGGGGGAGAAGGAGTGAAAGAAAGAAAGAAAGAAAGAAGAAAAGAATGACCATGGCGGATAGTCCTATATACTTAGCGGCCTAGAATGAAACGAAATTAGAAGGAAAATGACAGCTGGAAGAATCGACGAAGTTGAGAAATTGAAGGGGAG